>JAGIQG010000037.1:15841257-16024082 GCA_024679065.1 Sphyrna mokarran
TTTAACCTTCCGTCGTTTAATGTAAGTCTTCGGACAATATTAATGAACTTTCGTGACGTACTCCAGCACCTGTTCATACAACATAGAACAGTACAGGCCCTTCAAGCCTTGATGTTGTGCCCAGTTTTGTCCAAACCCAAGATCAAGCTGTCCCACTCCCCATCATTCTGGTGTGCTCCGTGTGCCTATCGGATAACTGCTTGGAAGTTCCTCATCTGTTCCACTGCACTATCACAGACCACAAGCACCAAGTAAAGAGCCTACTTCGGACATCCCTCCTATATCTCCCACCGTGAACCTTTATCATTAGGCCCCCCTAGTAACAGCTTCATCTACCCAAGGAAACAGTCTCTGAACGTCTGCTCTAAGTAGCCTCTCATCCTCCCCTGCTCCTTCAAAGACCTACCGTCCAAATCAGGCAGCATCCTGGTACATCTCCTCTGCACTCTCTCCACTGCTTCCACATCCTTCTCAGTGAGGTGACCAGAATTGAATACAATATTCCAAATGTGATCCCATGCAGTTGCCACTGTTTGTGCTGTGGGAGTGACAACCTGAAGTTCTGGCAAATAACCCAGCAGCAGGATGGTTACCACTGCTGCCTCACAGCGCCAGGGACCCGGGTTCAATTCCCTGCGTAGTCTGCACGAAGGGGGCTCCAGTTTCCTCTTACACTTAAAGTCACATTGGCTGTGCCAAGTTCTCCCTCATTGTTACCCAGACAGGCACCAAAGGGGAGTAACTAGGGGAATGTCACTAACTTCATTGCAGTATTAACGTAGAGCTATTTACAACATCAATAAATAAACTTACTTCAAGCTCTGCATTTAAAGGTTTTTTTTAAAATCAGTGTGATGACCTCAGGTTCCCCCCCCCGACCCTTCCGTTGGTGCTGTGACCATTTCTTTGGCGGGGGAAGAAATGATTGCCACAGCAAGTGCAAAAATATGGCACCAAGTGCTTCTATTGAGGCTGCGGCAGAATTCAAAAGGAGACAACACTGGGAGATAAGGCTGGTTTGATCGAACCCCCTACTCACCTTACCGTTGAAGAAAGACAGTAGCCCCCCTTGTCTAACCCAAAGAATCAAATGCTCATTTAAGCACCTGGTATGGAGGGAAGGTCTTATGAGGAGAGGCTGAGGGAATTTGAGGGTGTTTTCATTAGAGAGAAGGCGGCTAAGAGGTGACCTTATTGAGGCATATAAGATGATCAGAGGATTAGACAGGGTGGACAGTGATAGCCTTTTTCCTCGGATGGAGAAAGCTAGCACGAGGGGACATAGCTTTAAATTAAGGGGTGGTAGTTATAGGACGGATATCAGAGGTAGGTTCTTTACCCAGAGGGTGGTTAGGGAGTGGAATGCCCTGCCTGCAGCAGTTGTAGATGCGCCAAGTTTGGTGACGTTTAAGTGGTCAGTGGATAGATTTATGGATGAAAAGGGAATGGTTTAGGTTAGAGTGTCATTGCCTTTCTCTCAACTGGTCGGCGCAACATCGAGGGCCGAAGAGCCTGTACTGCGCTGTAATGTTCCCAGTGACCCAAACTTGTGCACTGGTGATACTTACATTGCACGAGATCACAGCGAGGGCCTAATCTACTGAGTAGAATGGAGCTCCCCCACTCAATTTCACACCAGCGTGCATCCTTGTCGTCACTGAGGGAGCGGACGGTGGTCCACCAAAGGTTTTATCAGAGCAACAATAGTATCGCTGACAGCACGGTGGGCCACAAGACTCTGTATAGCTGTGTGCAACGTATTATTCTGCTGAATAAGGTCAGTTAGACAGCAATTGCCACCTTCTGGCTTCATCATTTTCTTTTAAAAAAAAACATACACGAATACATTATAGTCGTATGAAACACCAACCACAATAGAATAACAACCCGAAGTGTTGCGTAAATCACAATAAACACTTTGCTACCTGTGGCATTAGACTCAGTGACAGTGCAATTAGTGTTTTGTTTTGTTCCCTTAGAAGTTAACTGTATTCCCCACAACTTTCAACTCCCGAATGTTGTTTTCTCTGTCGTGTCTCTTACCGTTTGCGACTCGGCCACCATGCTGGATGGCTCTCTTGCCCACCCCTCAGCATTCCAATTGGTTGCCCAAATTGAACCCTCCACGCACTTGCCCTACCACCCCCCCCAAATGGGTGACAGGATCCCAATAGCCCAACCCAGGATGTGAACTGGGAGGGTCCTTAAACTGAGGTCAAATCTGACAAGCCAAGTTGTGGGATGGTTTGGCCATCGAACAGAGCAAGATGTCACCAGATGTGGGGGGTGGGGAGGAGGGGGTGAAGGATTAAATAGGTGAGGTAAATCCATAATCGTAGTGCTTTGGCCCCTTTGAAACCATCCAGATGTGCAGCGCTGTAGAATCTCCCAGAAGCCACGGCGTCTCACCCCACCAAAGGCCTCCCAGACCAGGCCGCGCAGGAGCAGGCATCCGTTCCTCTTGCGAAACGCCCGCCTTCAGAAGGGTACGTCAGCCTTCCTGGAGACCTCGCTGTCCTGCAGCTGGTGCTGAGCCGCCTGCAGGAGGCGGTAGCGCTCCCTCAGGTTGCGCCGACGGACGTGTTCGTTGGTGATCTCCTGCACGTTGGCGCTGGGAAACCAGCCCCTCTGCCCGGTGGATAGCTTGCACCCTTCGTACCAGCCTGGCAAAAGAGAAAGCCCCGGTGAACCAGGTGGCATCTTGGTCAATCCCTCAACCCGTCCCGCCGGAGAGACTCGCCGCGTTCCTCGTTCTCCCGAAATCCCCCTCCTCCATCCAGGGCCACAATTTAACCTCTCTCCACTCCCTGGGGAGGCGATGGCTTCGTGCTATTGTCGTGAGACTATTAATCTAGAAGCTCAGTTGGGGGAACCCGTGTTCGAATCCCGCCACAGTGGAATTTGAATTCAACTAATAAAAAAATATGGAATTAAGAATCTATTTTGTTTTTATTCATTCATGTGACATGTGCGTCGCTGGCTGGGCCAGTATTTATTGCCCATCCCTAGTTGCCCCTTGGAGGGCAGTTGAAAGTCAACCACATTGGCTGTGACTCTGGAGTTCACATCTAGGCCAGACCGGGGTAAGGACAGCAGATTTCCTTCCCTAAAGGAAACTAGATGGGTTTTTCCAACACTGGGTCATCAGTAGATTCTTAATTCCATAATTTTTTTCTATTTTGAATTCAAATTCCATTCACCTGCCGTGGTGGGATTCGAACCCTGGTCCCCAGAAAACGTAGGATTTCTACAAGTGCAGAAGGAGGCCATTCAGTCCATCGGTCTGCACTGACAACAATCCTACCTCGGCCCGACTCCCATAATCACACATTAAAAGGGTAACTAGGAAGGTTTATTAACGCTGCGATGAAGTTACTGTTAAATTCCCATTGTTGCCACATTCTGGCATCTATTCAGGTCAATGCACCTAATTTCATATATGTACCCTGCTAATCTCTCTAGTCTTCACGCCCTGGGACAATTTAGCATGGCTGATCCACTTAACCTGCACAGCTTTAGATTGTGGGAGGGAACCGGAGCGCCAGGAGGAAACCCACGCAGACACGGGGACAACGTGCAGACTCCGCACAGACAGTGATCCCCAAGCCGGGGATCGAACCCAGATCCCTGGCATCGTGAGGCAGCAGTGCTGACCAACAGGCCACATGAGCTGACTTTCTGGATTAATATTGTCTAGGGAAAATACCACGAGGCCTACACCTCCCCTAAAATGACAAAATGTCACAAAAACCCATCTGGTTCCCTTTAGGGAAGGAAATCTGCCGTCCTTACCCCAGTCTGGCCTACATGTGACTCCAGAGTCAGTCGATGTGATTGACTCTCAACTGCCCCTCCGAGGGCATTTAAAGATGGGCAATAAATACTGGCCCAGCCAGTGACGCCCAGAGATGAATAAATGAAATAACTTGGGGCAGATCCTAACTGTCCACCATCTGAGATGAAGTTATTTCTTATCCAGTCCCCATTAGCCCCTTCCATTGGCCTCCGGGTCTGGTCCACTTGAAGGAGCAAGAAAGCTAATTTATTAGTGTCACGAGTAAGTCTTGCATTAACACCGCAATGGAGTTGCTGTGAAATCCCCTAGTCGCCACATTCCGACGCTTGTTCGCGTAACACTGAGGGAGAATTTAGCACGACCAACGCACCCTAACCAGCACGTCTTTCAGACAGAGGGGAAACTGGTGCACCTGGAGGAAACTCACGCAGACACAGGGAGAACGAAGTAGGCTGCTCAGCCTACCAAGCTTGTACTCTTCTTCAGTAAAACCACAACTGATCTGTTTGTAGCCTCGACACCTCTGCCTCTCTTTCTTGGCCCCTGGAGCCCCCTCTTCCAATCAAAGATGTGTCCAACTTGACTTTGAATACACTTGAATGGCCCACCATCTTCCCGTACTCACTGGGGGAGGGATTCCACAGATTAGCCACCTGCACAGACAAGAAATTCATCCTTCTGTCCAACTTTGGTGAGCACTGCTGCCTCACAGCACCAGGGACCCGGGTTCGATTCCCAGCTTGGGTAACTGTCTGAGTGCAGTCTCCACATTCTCCCTCTGTATTAGTGAGGGTTTCCTCCGGGTGCTTCTGTTCCCTCCCACAGTCCAAAACACATGCGAGTTAGATGGGTTGGCCGTGATAAACTGCCCCTTAGTGTCATAGAACATAGAACATTACAGCACAGAACAGGCCCTTCGGCCTTCGATGTTGTGCCGACTAATATAAAAAGCAATGACCCTCCAAACTAAACCATTCCCTTCTCTTCCATATACTTATCAACTAACCTCTTAAACGCCACCAAACTTGGCACATCTACAACTGCTGCAGGCAGGGCATTCCACTCCCAAACCACCCTTTGGGTAAAGAACCTACCTCTGATATCCATCCTATAACTATCACCCCTTAATTTAAAGCTGTGTCCCCCTCGTGCTAGCTTTCTCCATCCGAGGAAAAAGGCTATCACTGTCCACCCTATCTAACCCTCTAATTCATCTTATATGTTTCGATAAGGTCCCCTCTTAGCCGCCTCCTTTCTAACGAAAACAACCTCAAATCCCTCAGCCTCTCTCATAAGACCTGCCCTCCGTAACCAGGCAACATCCTGGTAAAACATCCTCTGTACCCTCTCCAATGCTCCACATCTTTCTTATAATGGGGGACCAGAACTGCAGACAATACTCCAAGTGCGGCCGCACTAGAGTTTTGACAGTTGCAACATGACGTTGCGGCTCCGAAATTCAATCCCCCTACCAATAAAAGCTAAGACTCCGTATGCCTTCTTAACAACCTTATCGACTTGACTGCCTACTTTCAGGGATCTATGCACATAACACCAAGATCCCTCTGTTCATCAACACTATTAAGAATCCTACCATTAGCCCTATACTCTACACATTTATTATTCCTGCCAAAGTGCATTACCTCACACTTTTCCACATTAAACTCCATTTGCCACCTCTCGGCCCAGCCCAACCCAACCTCTGCAAACTATAACACCCCTCTTCACTATCTACCACTCCACCGACTTTAGTGTCATCTGCAAATTTACTAATCCATCCTTCAATACCCTCATCCAGATCATTTATAAAAATTACAAACAGCAGGGGCCCCAAAACAGACCCCTGAGATGCACCACTTGTAACCGAACTCCACGATGAACATCTCCCATCAACCACCACCCTCTGTGTCGGAGGATTAGCTCAGATAAATAAGAGAGGTTACAGGGATAGGGCCTAGGTGGGATTGTGGTTGCTGCAGACTCGATGGGCTGAATGGCCTCTTCCTGCAACGTAGGGATTCAATTCTATGATTCTATATGAAAGACACTCCAGTTTTCGCCCAGGCCCCCTGGCATGGCCCAGCACCAGCCCCGTAACACCTCCTCCTACATCCCCTGGCAAAAACCCAGGTCCAGTGAGGCCCAGGCCTCCCCCCAGCAAGGCTCAGGCCCCAGCAAGGTCCAGACCACCCCATCAAGACCCAGCACCACCATCCCCACTCACCCAAGCAAAGCCTACATCTAGAAAAGCCTAGGCCCTCCCAACAGGGTACAGCACCCCAGTGAGGACCAGGCCACAGCAAGGCCCAGTCCCTCCATCCCCCCCTAACAAGGCTAGTTTCCCGGCAAGGCCCAGGCCTACCTCAGGCTCTTGATGCTATTTCAGTCCTGAACTGAATCTTTAAAGGAAACAGGGTGTAGCTGTTTGTTTTAGCCAAAAGAATTGCCTTCAGAATGCCTGCCTTTATTAAATATTGGAACAACAGATTATGTAAACTCCTTTATCAAACCCTGGCACAATATCAAACACATCAATCAGGTGCAACTTTATGTTTAAAATTTAGACAGTGTTAGGTAACTCCTACCCTTTATCAAACCCTCTCGCATCTGCAGACTAGTGCATGTTCCACTTAAAAATTTCCTCATACAGGGCACTTTTCCTGTTCTGTTTCCCTGCACAATCCCAATTGCTTTAATTGTACTTACAGAGGGGGTCCAGGGGAATGTTTCAGCATTTACAGGGGGAGGGGGGAGCATGTCAGTACTTACAGAGGGTCCTTGGAGTTGGAAGAGTATGTCAGTACGTACAGGTAGATCCCCGGGGAGGGGGGGGGAAGAGTGCGTCAGTACGTACAGGTAGATCCCCGGGGAGGAGAGTGTATCAGTATGTACAGGTAGATCCCCAGGGGGGAGAGTTTATCAGTATTTACAGGTAGATCCCCAGGGGGGAGAGTGTATCAGTATGTACAGGTAGATCCCCAGATCTCCAGGGGGGAGAGTGTATCAGTATGTACAGGTAGATCCCCAGGGGGGAGAGTTTATCAGTATTTACAGGTAGATCCCCAGGGGGGAGAGTGTATCAGTATGTACAGGTAGATCCCCAGATCTCCAGGGGGGAGAGTGTATCAGTATGTACAGGTAGATCCCCAGGGGGGAGAGTGCGTCAGTACGTACAGGTAGATCCCCAGGGGGGAGAGTGTGTCAGTATGTACAGGTAGATCCCCAGGGGGGAGAGTGTGTCAGTATGTACGGGTAGATCCCCAGGGGGGAGAGTGTGTCAGTATGTACAGGTAGATCCCCAGGGGGGAGAGTGTGTCAGTATGTACAGGTAGATCCCCAGATCTCCAGGGGGGAGAGTGTATCAGTATGTACAGGTAGATCCCCAGATCTCCAGGGGGGAGAGTGTATCAGTATGTACAGTAGATCCCCAGGGGGGAGAGTTTATCAGTATTTACAGGTAGATCCCCAGGGGGGAGAGTGTATCAGTATGTACAGGTAGATCCCCAGATCTCCAGGGGGGAGAGGTATCAGTAGTACAGGTAGATCCCCAGGGGGGAGAGTCTCAGTTACAGGTAGATCCCCAGGGGGGAGAGGTTCAGATGTACAGGTAGATCCCCAGGGGGGAGATGTTCAGTATGTACGGTAGATCCCCAGGGGGAGAGTGTGTCAGTATGTACAGGTAGATCCCCAGGGGGGAGAGTGTGTCAGTATGTAGGGGGGGGGGGGGGGGAGTGTGTCAGTATTTACAGGGAGATTCCCCCAGGGGGAGGCAGTTGTCAGTATTTACCAGGTGACCCTGCGTTCAGACACAAATTTCTAAACCAAAGGTTCTGACCATCGAGGAAATGTAAAGTGATCTTACCCTCTGGTGATTTCCGAGTGATGTTAATGATGTCTGCTGGGTCCAAACTCAGCTCGTCAGCTTGCTGGGCGGTGTAGGGTATCAGGCACTGCATCTGGGGACAGTCTGTTTTGAGAAAGAGACATGGATAAATAGGCCTGCTCCCAATGGACTCCCGATCACTGATACTCCGCAGACATTGTGAGATTCCCACTGATGTGTCACTGCTATTTAGAGAGAAATGAATTGATTGGGGATAGTCAGCATGGTTTCGTGAAGGGTAGGTCATGCCTTACTAACCTCATTGAGTTTTTGAGAAAGTGACCAGAGAGGTGGATGGGGGTAAGGCGGTTGATGTAGTATATATGGACTTTAGTAAGGCGTTTGATAAGGTGGCCCATGGAAGACTTCTACAGAAAATGCAGATGTGTGGAATAGAGGGTGATTTAGCTAATTGGATTAGAAATTGGCTGGCAGATAGAAGACAGAGGGTGGTGGTTGATGGGAGATATTCATCGTGGAGTTCGGTGACGAGTGGTGTGCCTCAGGGGTCTGTTTTGGGGCCCCTGCTGTTTGTAATTTTTATAAATGATCTGGATGAGGGTATTGAGGGATGGATCAGTAAATTTGCAGATGATACTAAAGTTGGTGGTGTGGTAGATAGTGAAGAGGGGTGTTTTAGTTTACAGAGTGACTTGGACAAGTTGCAGAGCTGGGCCGAGAGGTGGCAAATGGAGTTTAATGTGGAAAAGTGTGAGGTAATGCACTTTGGCAGGAACAATAAATGTGTAGAGTATAGGGCTAATGGTAGGGCTCTTAATAGTGTTGAGGAACAGAAGGATCTTGGTGTATGTGTCAATAGATCCCTGAAAGTAGGCAGTCAAGTGGATAAAGTTGTTAAGAAGGCTTATGGAGTCTTAGCTTTTATTGGTAGGGGGATTGAATTTAGGAGCCGCAGCATCATGTTGCAACTGTACAAAACTCTAGTGCGGCCGCACTTGGAGTATTGTGTGCAGTTCTGGTCGCCACATTATAAGAAAGATGTGGAGGCATTGGAGAGGGTACAGAGGAGGTTTACTAGGATGTTGCCTGGTATGGAGGGCAGGTCTTATGAAGAGAGGCTGAGGGATTTGAGGTTGTTTTCGTTAGAAAGGAGGCGGCTAAGAGGGGACCTTATCGAAACATATAAGATGATTAGAGGTTTAGATAGGGTGGACAGTGATAGCCTTTTTCCTAGGATGGAGAAAGCTAGCACGAGGGGACACAGCTTTAAATTAAGGGGTATAGTTATAGGACGGATATCAGAGGTAGGTTCTTTACCCAAAGAGTGATTAGGGAGTGGAATGCCCTGCCTGCAGCTGTTGTAGATGCGCCAAGTTTGGTGGCGTTTAAGAGGTTAGTTGATAAGTATATGGATGAGAAGGGAATGGTTTAGTTAGGAGGGGCATTGCTTTTTATTTTGGTCGGCACAACATCGAAGGCCGAAGGGCCTGTTCTGTGCTGTATTGTTCTATGTTCTATGTTCTATGTTCTATGCTATGGTACAATCTCCACTAAGCCACCTTGGATTTGATTTATTATTGTCACATGTACTGGGATGCAGTGAAAAGTATTGTTTCTTGCGCACTGTACAGACAAAGCATACTGTTCATAGCGTACATAGGGGACAAGGATAATACTGTTCACTATATCCCAATACACGTGACAATAACTCAAATCAAATCCTTCTCCCCTATGTACTCTATGAACAGTATGCTTTGTCTGTACAGCGCACAAGAAACAATACTTTTCACTGTATCCCAATACGTGACTATAACAAAACAAATCAAATCACTCTCTGCACTACATTATGGATTGTTACCCCCCCTCTCCTCTCCAGCCCATCCCATCAACGATATGGAGATGCTGGCCTTGGACTGGGGTGGCCCCAGTGAGAAGTATCACAACACCAGATTAAAGTTTAACTGGTAGGACGAGCTTTCGGAGCACTCAGGTGAGCGGAGGGGTGCGTTTCACAAACACGGCACGTCTAGACAGAGACATAATTGCAAGATAATGGTTGGAATGGGAGTCTTAATGGGTAATCAAGTCTTTACAGGACCAGACAGTGCGAGTGGAGAGGGGGATAATCACAGGTTAAAGAGGAGTGAATTGTCCAACCGTTATCTTGCAATTGTGTCTGTGTCTATACATGCTGTGTTTGTGAATCTATGTCTCAACTAATGAGGGAGCAGTGCTCCGAAAGCTCCTGATTCCAAATAAAACTGTTGGACCTGGTGTTGTATGACTTCTCACTCAGTTCCAAAGGAAGGTGCGGACTTACCCCAGCGCTCGTAGATCTTGTCGTCACTGGAGTCCTCAGGAAGGTTCTGTTTGCCCGACATCAAAGCTTCCATCCAGCGGTGACGGTCAGACCTGGGAACAGAGGTCACGTTGGAGTCAGTGTGGACGGTGGCCGGATAGCTGGCAGGCTTCGGTGGGGGGGGGGGGGGGGTAACGTATCTGGAAAGAAGGGGTACTCACTCTGTCGAGGTCTTCAGCAGACGGTCGCACTGCTTACCCTGGTGGTTCTCCAGGAGAGTCAACACGAAACAATTCCCGAGGCCGGCTCCCGGGGAGTTGGCGCCGCACTCCTGCGCCTCGACCAGCGAGCGATGGGCATGGTCTACCACCTGGTACCTGTCGCCACTGGGCAAGAGGGTCAGAGCCAGGTTAGAGACACATCGATATCTCACATGGGGGCTGGCAAAATGAGATCGCGACGGGGAAGCGCCAGTGGGGCGAGGCGCAGGGGAGCGGCAACGGGGAGTGGGGAGGAGAGGCGATGAACTGACTGGGGGAAGGGAGAAGGCGGCCGGGGGAGGGGAGAAGGCGGCCGGGGGACAACGGTGGGGTGACAATGCCGGTCTATGTACCAGCAACAACAAGGTGGGCAAGGGGCCTGGTGCAGGGCGGTGAGGGCGATTGGAAGGTGCTGAGTGGAATTTACATTCTAACGTTGACAAATCTGGAATTGAAATCCAACCTTTCAACTAAACCCATCAGTTCCACTAATCCTAAAAATGCTAACAATAAAAGAGCTGCCAGAGGCAGTAGCACAGGCGTGTACAATTTTATCTTTAAAAAGTGTTACATGGGCATAGAGGGATATGGGCCAAATGCGAGCAATTGGGATTAGCTTAGGGGCTTGAAACAAAAAGCAGCGTGAACAAGTTGGGTCAAAGGTTCCCTGTTTCCACAGCTTCCCTCTATGGCTCCAAGACAGGGAGTCCTGTCTTGACCTGACCTGATCCGCTGTTGGTGGGACCTTGCTGTCTGGGACAATCACGGCGCCTGGAGTGACGAGCCAGGGTGTCGATTGTGCCACCCTCTCTCCCAACCCTAACCCTCCAAGGTGCCAGTGGGAGCGGGACAGACGGGGTTCAAATGCGAACCGGCCATTCGGTCAACGGTGGCGGACTCACCTCTTCCGGTTGGCGATCACCAGCAGGTCGTTGAAGAGGAAGAGGTACAAGGCCATCACCTTGGGCTTCACGCCAAACAGGTTCTCCCGGAACACGATCTCCGACACCTCGCCTCGCTTCTCCAAGTGACGGAGCTGGGAAATGATGGGAATGGCCTGGAGGGGAGGGGGGAGAGCGGGAGAACAAGATCATAGGGGTGGGAGGACTTTGCAAGCGGGAGCCACCCCTCCACCCCCTTTGGCCAACAGGTATGAATCACAACAACAACTTGCATCGAAATAGCACCCTTAATGTGACAGAATCGCAGCAGAGATGGCCATTGGGCCCGTTGTGTCCCACCTAGCTCCCTGGAAGGACAATGCAAGATCATCTTCTACTCCCCTCCGAGGTAATCGGGCAAATTTTGCACTCCCCCAGAATGATTGCCTTAAATTTTGAGTTTATTAGTGTCACAGTAGGCTTACATTATATTGGCCCAGTTCCCAACTCCAAGTTTGCTGATGACACCACCGTAACGGGTCAGATCTCAAACAATGACGAGACAGGATACAAGAATGAGATCGAGAATCTGTGAACTGATGGGGCGACAATAATCCCTCCCTCAATATCAACAAAACGAAGGAGATCGTCATCGACTTGAGGAAGCGTAAAGGAGAACATGCCCCCGTCCACATCAGTGGAGATAAAGAAAGGATTGACAGCATCAAGTGTCCAGATCACCAATCCGATCCTACTCGCCCCATATGCTGACGCTATAGTTAAGAAAGCCCCACCAATGCCTCTACTGTCTCAGAAGACTAAGGAATTTTGGTATGTCCGACTCTTACAGATGCACCATAGAAAGCATTCTTTCTGGTTGTATCACAGCTTGGTCTGGGGCTCCTGCTCTGTCCAAGACCGCAAGGAACTACAAAAGGTCATGAATGTAGCCCAATTTATCACACAAACTTGCTTCCTATCTATTGATACTGTCTGCACTTCCCACTGCCTTGGCAAAGCAGCCAGCATAATTAAAGATTCCACACATCCTGGACATTCTCTCTTCCACCTTCTTCCGCAGGAAAAAGATACAAAAGTTTGGGGCCACGTGCCAAGCGATTCAAGACTAGCTTTTTCCCTGCTGCCGTCAGACTTCTGAATGGACCCACCTCGCACTAAGTTGCCCTCCCCCTGTGAACGAGGTGAGTAACTCCCCGCAGGATTCCCAGCCTCTGTCATGCTCTGGTAGCCGTGACATTTTTACATCCGGGTCCAGTGCAGTTTCTGGGCAATGTTAACCTCCCACTGGATGCGGGGGGGATAGGATGGGGTGATGTTTCGCAAGAATCAAGAGGGGGAAGGGTGGGCAGTCCTCCCATGCAGTCCCAGTAGGGAACAGAATTGTCAAAGGGCTGGAGAAAATTACCTTTAGTTTATCGAATTCCAGCTTCTTCCCGATATGGATCATCTCTTCCATTTGCTTCATGACTCCCACTTCCCGATTACACTCGTCAATAATCTGGGATCAGGATGGAAGGCAGAAGTTGAAGTTACAAGAGAAGGACAGTGGAAGTCTGCTTCCCCTGTGGTGAAAGGGGCTCCAGTGGTCAAATATATCCAAGTCCACCCCTGTTCACGGCACAAATTACACACCACCCTAACCCAACAGAGGTGAAAGGTCAAACTTGGAGGGTAAAAGTCAGGGTTCAATCTGTCCTGGGAGCATTTGATGGGGGACAGTAAAAAGGGAGCTTTACTCTGTATCTAACCCCGTGCTGTACCTGTCCTGGGAGTGTTTGATGGGGGACAGTGTAGAGGGAGCTTTACTCTGTATCTAACCCCGTGCTGTACCTGTCCTGGGAGTGTTTGATGGGGAACAGTGTAGAGGGAGCTTTACTCTGTATCTAACCCCGTGCTGTACCTGTCCTGGGAGTGTTTGATGAGAGGACAGTGTAGAGGGAGCTTTACTCTGTATCTAACCCTGTGCTGTACCTGTCCTGGGAGTGTTTGATGGGGGGGACAGTGTAGAGGGAGCTTTACTCTGTATCTAACCCCGTGCTGTACCTGTCCTGGGAGTGTTTGATGGGGGGGACAGTGTAGAGGAAGCTTTACTCTGTATCTAACCCCGTGCTGTACCTGTCCTGGGAGTGTTTGATGGGGGGACAGTGTAGAGGGAGCTTTACTCTGTATCTAACCCTGTGCTGTACCTGTCCTGGGAGTGTTTAATGGGGACAGTGTAGAGGGAGCGTTACTCTGTATCTAACCCCGTGCTGTACCTGTCCTGGGAGTGTTTGATGGGGGACAGTGTAGAGGGAGATTTACTCTGTATCAAACCCCGTGCTGTCCCGGTCCTGGGAGTGTTTTAATGGGGGACAGTGTAGAGGGAGCTTTACTCTGTATCTAACCCCGTGCTGTACCTGTCCTGGGAGTGTTTGATGGGGCGACAGTGTAGAGGGAGCTTTACTCCGTATCTAACCCCGTGCTGTCCCTGTCCTGGGAGTGTTTGATGAGGGGGACAGTGTAGAGGGAGCTTTACTCTGTATCTAACCCCGTGCTGTCCCTGTCCTGGGAGTGTTTGATGGGGGACAGCGTGGAGAGAGCTTTACTGTGTATCTAACCCCGTGCTGTTAACCAGTTCAGGATCGTGGCTGTGGTTGGAGATTGGGGATTCCCTTCTGACTGATGATTGGATTAGTGGTGAACAGTTCTTACCTTGGAAACCAGGCCGAGGGCTTTCGAAGCCGTTACCTCATTCACTGACCCGACCTCCGACCTGTGGAGTATGTTCTAAAGAGATGAGAAAGCATCTCAGATTCTTGGTTCTCAAAAAGACTTGTATTTAGACATAGAGTCATAGAGGTTTACAGCATGGGAACAGGCCCTTTGGCTCAAGTTGTCTATGCCGCCCTTTTTTTAAAAACCCCTCAGCTAATCCCAATTGCCTGCATTTGACCCATATCCCTTGATACCCATCAATTCAAAGATGCGCGGGTTAGGTTGATTGGCCGTGCTAAGAAATTGCCCCTTAGCGATTAGGGACGTGTAGGTTAGAGGGATTAATGTAGGGACATAGGGGTAGGGCCTGTGTGGGATTGTGTTTGGTGCAGACTCAGTGGGCCGAAGCACCGTGTGATTCTAATGAATTCCGTGTAACTATCTAAAGCCTACGGCGCCTTTGGCAGCTTCAAGTGCCCGACCCACTTGCAGCCAATTGAGTTATGTCGGAAATTCGGCGGGCAATCTATGCACAGCAGGATCCCACGGGGAAAATTGCGATATTGATTTGATGGTTTAGCGAAGTGGATTGAGGGATACACATCGCTCCCGCTACAGAGAACGAACAGAGGCTTTCCATCCAATCAATCGTCTGGGGGGGGGGGGGGGGGGGGGGGGGGGGTGGGGGCCTGGCTGTAAGGCTTCCATTTGATAAGACTACACCCTCTGACAGCGCTGCACTCCCTCCCCCTCGATTCCTCGCCCACACTCTCCCTGTCTCTCTCTCCATCTGTCATACTGTCCCCCCCCTCCCCATCTGTCACACTCCACCTCCATCCCCCACCCCATACTACACCCACCCTTCACTGGCACTGCCACAGTCTCGCCCCCTCTCTCTCTCTCTCTCTCCCCTACACTCCCTCCGGCCCAGCTGAGTCTCTCTTACCTCGAGCAGCATCTTGATTCGGGTGATCCTTTGGAATGGGAGGAGCAGGAAGGACATTAGAGGAAGGCGCTGGCATCGTGGGAGCTCCTGGAGACGCACGACCACTGTGGCAAACTGAGGGTTCTCCTCCCTGTGCAGAGAGAGAGAGAGAGAGTGTGAGGGAAGGGGTGGGTGGGGAAGAGAGACAGAGAGAGAGAGAGAGGTGAGTCTGTGTTTCTATTTCAATTGATCTCCTTTCCCAATTCATCGGACCCTCAATGACGAACCATTCCTCAGGGGGAGGCACTGTGGTCACACCCCTCCCCCACCCACACCACCGCCGCTGCCTCACAGCACCAGGGACCCGGGTTCGATTCCCGGCTTGAGGTCACTGTCTGTATGGAATCTGCACGTTTTCCTCCTGTCTGTGTGGGCTTCCTCCACGTGCTCCGGTTTCCTCCCACAGTCCGAAAGATGTGCAGGTTAGGGTGGATTGGCCGTGCTAAATTGCCCCTTAGTGTCCAAAGATGTGAGTCTCACCTGGTGTAGGAGCAGTGCTCTGAAAACTCATGCTACCAAATAAACCTGTCGGACTTTAACCTGGTGTTGAGAATTATTTACTGTGCCTACTCCAGTGTAACACCGGCAACTCTACGTCATGTCCAAAGATGTGTAGGTTAGGTGGATTGGCCATGCTAAATTGCTCCTTAGTGTCCAAAGATGTGCAGGTTAGGTGGATTGACCATGCTAAATTGCTCCTTAGTGTCCAAAGATGTGCAGGTTAGGTGGATTGACTATGCTAAATTGCCCCCTTAGTGTCCAAAGATGTGCAGGTTAGGTGGATTGACCATGCTAAATTGCCCCCTTAGTGTCCAAAGATGTGCAGGTTAGGTGGATTGACCATGCTAAATTGCCCCCTTAGTGTCCAAAGATGTGCAGGTTAGGTGGATTGACCATGCTAAATTGCCCCCTTAGTGTCCAAAGATGTGTAGGTTAGGTGGATTGGCCATGCTAAATTGCCCCTTAGTGCCCAAAGATGTGCAGGTTAGGTGGATTGACCATGCTAAATTGCTCCTTAGTGTGCAGTTCAGGTGGATTCAGATGGTTAGTCTCCAGAGAGATGTGCAGGATTGGCGAAATCGTGGGGTTACGGGGATGGGCCTCAGGTAGTGAGGTGCTCTGTCAGAGAGTCAGTGCAGAGTCAATGGGCCGAATGGCCTCCTTCTGCACTGTAAGGGATTCTCGTCCATTCTACGGGGAAGTGAGCGAGGGCGCTACCTGATGGAACGTAGCTGATATGTAGGGAATATATCCAGGGATCAGATTAATTCCTCACATGAGTTGGCTGTACTTCTGCTCCTGGTATAACTGGTTCCGCACGTAATCCACATACACCTGGAAGTTGTGCTCGGCGTGGAAGTAAATAATGTCGCAGACATCATTAATCTTTATACTCTCGCCCACACGATCTTTCAGGTCCTTCAGAAAGCTGTTAGAAAAAGAGAGGGGGAGAAAAAAAAGAGGGGGAGTTAACATTAAACCAGCTCTGAGACCTGCTGGTCACCGTGACAACGTGGCCTAAATTTTAGGCTCCACTTATGGCGCTTGGAGACCGAGCTTCCATGTCGCTGACACTTCAACTCCATAGGTACAGTGGTTAGTACCGCTGCCTCACAGCGGGTTCTGTTCCCAGCCTTGGGGATCACTGTCTTTATGGGGTTGGCACATTCTTCCCGTGTCTGCGTGGGTTTCCTCCGGGTGCTCCAGTTTCCTCCCACAGTCCAAAACACATGCTGGTTAGGGTGCATTGGCCGTGCTAAACTGCCCCTTAGTGTTACCCGAACAGGTGCCGGAGTGTGGCGACTAGGGCATTCTCATATCAACTTCATTGTGGTATTAATGTAAACCTACTTGTGACACCAATAAATAAAACATTACAACAAAAATATTTAGCATGGCCCATTCACCTAACCAGCATATCTTTGGGCACTAAGGGCCAATTTAGCATGGCCAATCCACCTAACCTACACATCTTTGGACACCAAGGGGCAATTTAGCATGACCAATTCACCTAATCTACACATCTTTGGACACTAAGGGCCAATTTAGCATGGCCAATCCACCTAACCTGCACATCTTTGGACACTAAGGGCCAATTTAGCATGGCCAATCCACCTAACCTGCACATCTTTGGACACTAGGGGTAATTTAGCATGGCCATCACCTAACCTGCACATCTTTGGACACTAAGGGCCAATTTAGCATGGCCATCCACCTAACCTGCACATCTTTGGACACTAAGGGACAATTTAACATGGCCAATCCACCTAACCTGTGGGAGGAAACCCATACAGACATGGGGAGAATGTTCAGACTCTGCACAAACAGTGACCCAAGGCTGGGAATCGAACCCGGAATCTGGTGCTGTGAGGCAGCAACGCTAACCACTGTGCCACTCACATTTAAGGGAGGCGTGAGGAAGAATTTCTGCATCAGCAAAGTGGGTAAATCTTTGGAATTCTTTATCCCAAGAAGGCTGAGTCTGTGAACATTCCCAAGGCTGGAATCGATAGATATTTAATCAGTTCTTTGGGTTGGCGGGGGTCGGGGGCGGGGGGAGGTTAAGGGTTATGGAGATAAGGCAAGAAAGTGGACTTAGGGAGTGTTGGATCAGCTATGATCTTATGAAATGGCAGCGCCGACTCGATGGGCTGAATGGCCTATCCTGTTTCTGCTTTTTATGATTGCGGCCTATAGGCCTCACGTGCTATGTTACGGTTGCCGGTAACAACTGAGTCCCATGGAAGGGCGGGGGAGCCTGAATCATTAAAGAACAAAGAAAATTATAGCAGAGGTACAGACCCTTCAGCCCTCCAAGCCTGCACTGACCATTCTGCCCAACTCAACTAAAGCCCCCTCTATTCCCATCCCATTCATGGATTTTATCCAGACGCCCCTTAAGACTCACTATGGTGTCTGCGTCCAGTACCTCTCCCGGCAGCGAGTTCCAGGCACCCACTGCCCTGTTTTTTTTAAAAATCTGCCTCGTGCATTTCCTTTAAACCTTGCCCGTCGCAAGGATATACTGGCACTGGACAGGGGTATGGAGGAGATTCACTAGGTTGATTCCAGAGTTGAGAGGGTTGGCTTCTGAGGAGAGACTGAGTAGACTGGGGGCTATACTCATTGAATTCAGAAGAATGAGGGGAGATCTTACAGAAACATACCAGATTATGAAGGGAATCGATAAGATAGAAGCAGAGAAGTTGTTTCCGCTGGCGGGTGAAACTAGAACTTGGGGGGCATGGATTCAAAATAAGGGGGAGCAGATTTAGGACTGAGTTGAGGACGAACTTTCTTCACACAAAGGGTTGTGTATCTGTGGAATTCCCTGCCCAGTGAGGCGACCTCATTGAATGTTTTTAAGACAAGGGTGGATAGATTTTTGAACAGTGAAGGAATTAAGGGCTGTGGTGAGTGGAGCTGAGTCCACCAAAAGATCAGCCAAGATCTTATTGAATGGCGGAGCAGGCTCGAGATGGTGACTCCTGCTCTGAGCTCTTATACCTGGCAACATCCTGGTAAATCTTTTCCGTGCCCTCTCCAAAGCCTCCACACCTCTCTGGTCGAGTGGCGTCCAGAATTGAACATTATTCCAAACGCGGCCTAAGTAAGGTTCTGCAATTTTTAACCTCAGTGTCCCGGCCGATGTACGGCATGCTTGCCTTCAATCTTCCTGACTACCTTCTCCACTTGCATTGCACTTTCAGTGACCAGTGTATTTGTACGCCCAGGTCCAAAGTTTGTTCCTGCGGCGCGGTAGCACACTGATTAGCACTGCTGCTTCACAGCTCCAGGGACCTGGGTTCGATTCCCGGCTCGGGTCACTGGCTGTGTGGAGTTTGCACATTCCCCTCGTGTCTGCGTGGGTTTCCCCCAGTTTCCTCCCATAGTCCCATAGTTAGTTAATCAACCTAACCATGCTAAATTGCTCCTGAGTTGTGTAGCTTAGAGGGATTAGTGGGTAAAATATGTAGGGATGTGGGTTTAGGGGCTGGATGGGATTGTGGTCAGTGCAGACTCGATGGGCTGAATGGCCTCTTTCTCTACTGTCGGGTTTCTACGATCCCTGGCAGAACCGTACCTTTCGCTAACCTCTTTCACCCGCGTGATGCAGGAAAACAGTGTCTTTTTGTCTCGGACGATGATGGTCTCATTCAGCTCCTTGTTCTCCATGAAATGCTCTATCAGAACGTTCAGGCTGCGGAGGTAGGAGGCCTCGGATGTCAGAACTTCAAACATGCTCTGCAACAAAGCAAAAAAAAAAAAAGCAGTCAGCCCCTTCCGCCCAGGGAGAGGACCCAACGAAAAGTGACTGACGTCAACCTCACGCCTCAATGCCCCTGGGCGGAGGCATTATCAGATAGAGCACAACATCGAGGGGCTCAGTCAAAAGCTCAAAGTTCATTTATTATTGTCACAATTAGCCTTACGCTAACTCTGCAATGAAGCTACTCTGAAATTCTCCTAGTTGCCTCACTCCAACACCTGTTCGGGTCAATGCGCTCTAACCCGCACATCTTTCGGACTATGGGAGGAAACCCACGCAGACACGAGGAGAACGTGCAGACTCCACACAGACAGTGACCCAAGCCGGGAATCGAACCCTGATCCCTGGCACTTTTAGGCAGCAGTGCTAACCACTGTGCCGCTCCAGATAACGATGTCAGTTTTAAGCAGAGATTCGACGGGGAAGGGGGGAAGCTTGACAGAGAGAGAAAGAAAAAGAGAGAGAGACAGACAGACAGACAGACAGGGAAGGAAATCTGCTGTCCTTACCCCGGTCTGGCCTCCATGTGACTCCAGAGCCACAGCCAACGTGGTTGACTCTTAAACATCCTCTGAAGTGGACGAGGGGTAATTACGGCTGGGTAACAGGTACAGGCCAGTCAACAATACCCACATCCCATCAATTATTTTTTTAAAAATTGAGTAAGAGACAACTGGATTGAAACCTTTAGGTGCTGAGGGGCACTGACAGGGTGGGATATGGAGAGCGTGGTTCCTCTCGTGGGGGAATCTGGAACTGGGGGGGGGGTGGCCACGGTTTATAAATAAGGGAGGAACCCCTTTGAGACAGAGATGGGGAGAAATGTTTTCTCTCGGAGGGTTCCCTGGATCTCTCCTCCTCGCAAGGCAGTGGGAGCATAGCCTGGGAAGATTCTTAAGGCAGGGCGAGAAAATTCCGGACTAACAAGGAGGTGTTGCAGGTGATCGGGGAGGGTTACAGCTGATCAGGGGGCTTCCGGGTGAGTGGTGTTAAATAAGTGTAAAGGAAAATATAACACAGAAACGTAGAAGGTAGGAGCAGGAGGCGGCCATTCAGCCCTTCGAGTCTGCTCCACCGTTCATCACAATCATGGCTGATCATCCAATTGGCGATGTGGAGATGCCGGTGTTGGACTGGAGTAAACACAGTAAAAAGTCTGACAACACCAGGTTTGAGGACAGCCTCGAAAGCTTGTGTGAGTTTACTATCAAATAAATCGGTTGGATGTAAATCTGGTGTTGTCAGACTTCTTACTGTCATCATCCAACTCAACAGTCTAATCTTGCTTCCTCCCCGTAATCTTTGATCCCATTCGCCCCGAGTGCTGTATCCAGCCGCCTCTTGAATACGTTCAATGTTTTGGCATCAACCACGTCCTGTGGGAATAAATTCCACGGGCTCACTGAGTGAAGAAATGTCTCCTCATCTCTGTCCTAAACAGAGATCCTCAATCCTCAGACTGTGACCCCTGGTTCTGGATTCCCCCCACCATGGGGAACATCCATCCTGCATCTCCCCTGTCCCAGTCCTGTTAGAATTTCACAAGTCTCGCTGAGATCCCCAGTCAGGGATGCCTTTGTAAAGAATGTCTGCTTGTCTCTGAAACTTAGCCGTCATTTGAGTTTGGATCCACAGCGCTAACTTTCATTAATAAAGCCATCAATCATCGACCTGCAATAAAGTTCTAAGTGATGGTGCTCGTTAAAATAAGCCGGCCTTTTCCACTGACCTTTAAACCTTTGTCTCTTTGCCAAATGCTCCTTTTCCCTCGGGAACTTTGACCAGTCGCTGCTGTTCTCAAACAGCAGCCCAACAGGGCAGAAAACTAAAGATTTCGTGTTGACGCAATGCCTGTCGCAAATACACACACACACACCCACACCCACACATACCCCACGCACCCACACCCACACATACACCCCCCCCCCCCCCCATCAGCCAACAAGGTCCAAATGTCATCAACACAGAAAGGGGCCAATTTACAGCAATACAGGTGGCCTCACAGCGCCAGGGACCTGGGTTCGATTCCCGGCTTGGGTCACCGTCTGTGGGGAGTCTGCACGTTCTCTCCTCCCGTGTCTGCGTGGGTTTCCTCCTGCGGTCCGAAGGACATGCTGGTTAGGGTGCATCGGCCGTGCTGGATTCTCCTTCACCGTACCCGAACAGGCGCAGGAGTACGGCAACTAGGGAATAGAAACACAGAAGATAGAAGCAGGAGGAGGCCATTCGGCCCTTCTAGCCTGCTCCATCATTCGTCACAATCTTGGCTGATCATCCAACTCAATAGCCTAATCCTGCTTTCTCCCCATAACCTTTGATTCCATTTGCCCCCGAGTGCTGTATCCAGCCGCCTCTTGAATACGTTCAATGTTTTGGCATCAACTACTTCCTGTGGGAATGAATTCCACAGGCTCACCGAGTGAAGAAATGTCTCTTCACCTCCATAGAACATAGAACATTACAGCGCAGTACAGGCCCTTCGGCCCTCAATGTTGCGCCGGCCAGTGGACCCTCTAACCTAAACTATTCCAATATCATCCATATGCCTATCCACCGAACATTTGAATGCCTCCAAAGTAGGCGAGTCCACAACTGCTGCAGGCAGGGCATTCCACGCCCTCACCACCCTCTGTGTAAAGAACCTGCCTCTGACATCCGTCCTATAAGTACCACCTTTTAATTTAAAGTTATGTCCCCTCGTGTTGGTCATCACCATCCGAGGAAAAAGGCTCTCACTATCCACCCTATCCAATTCCTTGATCATCTTATACGCCTCAATTAGGTCACCGCGTAACCTTCTTCTCTCTAATGAAAATAACCTCAGGTCCCTCAGCCTTTCCTCATAAGGCCTTCCCACCATACCAGGCAACATCCTGGTAAACCTCCTCTGCACCCTTTCCAATGCTTCCACATCTTTCTTATAATGCGGCGACCAGAACTGTACGCAATACTCCAAGTGCGGCCGCACCAGAGTTTTGTACAGTTGTAACATAACCTCACGGCTCCTAAATTCAATCCCTCTACCAATAAAAGCTAACACACCGTACGCCTTCTTAACAACTTTACAACTTTATAACTTTAACATCTTACAACTACATCTAACGTCTACAACTTAACCATCCCTAAATGGTCCACCCCGAATCCTCAGACTGTGATCCCTGGTTCCGGACTCCCCCCACCATCGGGAACATCCTCCCTGCATCTACCCCGTCCAGTCCTGTTAGAATTTTATAAGTCTCTACGAGATTCCCCCCCTCTGAACTCTAGTGAAAACAATCCTATCTGAATCAATCTCTCCACTTACGTCAGTTCCTCCATCTCAGCCTGGTAAACCTTCACTGCTCTCCCTCCAGAGAAAGAACATCCTTCCTCAGAAAAGGAGACAAAAACTGCACACAATACTCTGGGTGTGGCCTACACATGACACTAATAAAACAACAGCTCCCACAATTTCTTTCAGAATTTAATTAATAGAAATGAGGACAACATTCTTGTCCATCCCAAATTGTCCCTTAATTTTTAATTAAGAAAGATTAAATTTAAATAACAATGGACAGAATGGGTCAGGGGAGCAGAGGGAAGGGGGCGGGGGAGGGGGGAGCAGAGGGAAGGGGGTGGGGGGGGGGGGGGGGGGAAGCAGAGGGAAGGGGTTTGCTTACCTCCTGGAGTCGACATTCTTTCTGGCTGAGTTTGTTCAGAATCCCGCTCTGACGGACCATGCTCAGATTCTGCCACAGCGAGTTCCCCGGGTCCCGCGGCCTGTTGGAGGGAGGGGGGGAGGCCTCGTTGCCCTCCACGATGCTCTCGTACACGTAGTCCTCGCTGGTCTTGCTGGCGTCCCGCACCAGAGTCTGCCGCTTAATTTCCTTGTTGATCACCGTTTCCCGATAGGTTTGATACAGGGGTTCTGGTTGGGCGGGTGGGGAGAGGAAGGAGGCAAGGTAAGCACACCATTCAACCCATTCCCTTCCCCTCTCCAACCCCCCGCCCCCTCCTGGATCTCAAGAGGCAATCAGGGAATTTCATCAATTTCAGGAAGTGCAGAGGAGAACATGCCCCTATCTACATCAATGAAGCAGTAAGAGTTGACAGCTTTATGATTTTAGGTGTCCAGATCATCAACAACCTGTCCTGGTCCCCACTATGCCAGCACTACAGTTAAGAAAGCCCCACCAACGCCTCTACATTCTCAGACTACGGAAATTTGGCACGTCAGCTGCAACTTTTACAGATGCACCATTGAAAATCTCCTTTCTGGGTGTATCACAGCTTGGTATGGGGCTCCTGCTCTGCCCAAGATCGCAATGGACTACAAAATGTTGTGAACGTAGCCCAATCCATCACACAAACCAGCCTCCCATCCATTGATTCTGTCTACACTTCCCGCTGCCTCGGGGAAAAGCGACGCCCACGAACCCCGGACATTCTCTCTTCCACCTTCTTCCATCGGGAAAAGGATGCAAAAGTCTGAGGTCACGTAACAACAGACTCAAGAACAGCTTCTTCCCTGCTGCTGTCAGACTTTTGAATATACCTACCTCGCATTAAGTTGATCTTTCTCTACACCCTGGCTATGACTGTAACACGACATTCTGCACTCTCTCCTTTCCTTCTCTCAATGGTATATTTTGTCTGTATTGCGCACAAGAAACAATACTTTTCACTGTATCCCAATACATGTGACAATAACAAATCAAATCAAAGTTATGCTGAACCATAAGGCTCACATCCTAGGAAATTAATTTTCAAAAATGGCTGAGTTTTAAAGAGCATGTTTCCGGGGTGGAGGCGGGGAGGGAGGGGCACGTACCTCGATGTTTGAAGGCAGCAGGAGAACAAGACAGTCATTCGCAAAACCGACAAGATCCAGGGCATCACAAATCGAGGAATTGAACACAAAAGCAGGGACTTAAGGCTGAACCTTGATAAAGCTTTGGTTAGGCCCCAAGTGGTACGGGTAGCAAGTGGCACAGCGCTTAACAATGCTGCCTCGTAGTGCCAGGGATCTGGTTTTGGTTCCCAGCTTGGGTCACTGTCTGTGTGGAGTTTGCACACTCCCCCGCTGTGTCTGTCTGGGTTTCCTCCAGGCGCTCCACTTTCTTACCACAGTCCAGAGTTGTGCAGGTTAGGTGGACTGGCCGTGCTAACTTGCCCCTTGCTGTTCAAAAAATGTGCAGGTTAGGAGGATTGGTCACGCTAAATTGCCCCTTAGTGTCCAAAGATGTACAGGTTAGATGGATTGGTCATGCTGAGTTGCTCCTTAATGTCCAAAGATGTGCAGACAGGTGGACTGGCCATGCTAAATTGCCCCTAAGTGTCCAAAGAAGTGTAGCGTAGGTGGATTGGCCATGCTAAATTGTCCTTTAGTGTCCAAAGACGTGTAGGTTAGGTGGATTGGCCATGCTAAATTGTCCGTAGTGCCCAAAGATGTGCCGGTTAGGTGGATTGGCCATGCTAAATTGTCCGTAGTGCCCAAAGATGTGCCGGTTAGGTGGATTGGCCATGCTAAATTGTCCGTAGTGCCCAAAGATGTGCAGGTTAGGTGGATTGGCCATGCTAAATTGCCCCTTAGTGTCAGGGGAGTAGTTAGGGTAAATGCATGGAGTTGTGGGAATAGAGCCTCAGTGGGATTGTTGTCTGTCCAGACTCGGTGGGACGAATAGCTGCTTCTGCACTGGTAGGGATTCTCTGATTCTATCGAGTCCAATTCTCGTCACCGCATTTTGAACACTGACAGTGCAGAAGGAGGCCTTTCGGCCTTCCAGAAAGTGGCACAAGTGACAGAGAGGATGAGAGGGAGACTTCCCAGAATGGTTTTTGAGGGACAAGGGTCTTGAGGCTAGGGTGGACACCTCAGAGCGACGGAGACTAAGGGAGATTTGATCCCATTAGTCAATAATCCAAAGATTGAAAGGGATGGTTTTGGATAGGTGGGAGGGTTGGGGTTTGTTTTAAATACAGTATTAACAACCTGGATCCCACGACCCCACTAGGCTGCAAGAGGCAGGGAGGAAAGGGTAGGGATGGACTTCTGAAGCTGTACAAGGCTCTGGTCAGACCCCATTTGGATATTATGAGCAGTTTTGACCCCATATTTAGGGAAGAATGTGCCGGCTTTGGAAAGGATCCAGAGATATTCACGAGAATGATCCCTGGAATGAAGAGCTTGTCGTGTGAGGAACGCTTGAGGACTCTGGGTCTGTACTCGTTGGAGTTTAGAAGGATGAGGGGGATCTTATTAAAACTTACAGGATACTGCGAGGCCCTGGATAGAGTGGACGTAGAGGGGATGTTTCCACCAGTAGGAAAAACCAGAACCAGAGGGGACAACCTCAGGATAAAGGGACGATCCTTTAAAACAGAGATGAGGAGGAATTTCTTCAGCCAGAGAGTGGGGAATCTGTGGAAGTCTTTGCTGCGGAAGGTTGTGGAGGCCGGGTCACTGAGTGTCTTTAAGGTAGAGATAGATAGGTTCTTGATTAATAAGGGGATCAGGGGTTATGGCGAAAAGGTAGGAGAACGGGGATGAGAAAAAAAAATTGAGTGGCAGAGTAGTCTAATTCTGTCCCTAGGACTGACCCAGAGTCAGAAGCAGCTGAGGGGCTGAATGGTCCCCTTCTGTGCCATGATGCTGACTGGCCAGCAGGGAACAGCACACCTCACCGTTTTGTCAGTTCTATCTCGTTCTGGAAGTGGCTTCTAGAAGAACAACTCTCAATATTAACAGAGCAGAAATCCACCCACGCTCTCCTCCCCCGGCAACCCCTGGTTAATCCTCCTGTCTCTTCAGCCACTCACCCTACTCCAGCCAAACATTCACCAATTACATCCATACGTCAACGCTCTACTTATCGTCAGCTCTGTGTCAACTAAACCGTGGCATTCTGATTCAAGCGATTTTCCACATCTTATTAAATTGCTCATAAAGATTGGAATTTTGAGACAGGGAGGATTCAGAACTGGTTTATGCAGCGTCACTGTGCCTCTCTCTCTCTGCAGTACTTTCAGGCTCCTCTCCCCCTCACACAACTGCTCTCTCGTGCTCTACGCTCCCCCCCTCACCCTCAACTGCTCCCTCAATCTTTCCTTCACCCTATCTGCCTCTCTCTCACCCCCGGCATCTCCCTCCTCCTCCCTCACTCTCTCCACTTCTCCCCCTGCCTCCGTCACTCTCTCCACCTCTCCCCTCCCCTCCCTCTCTCTCTCCACCTCCCTCCCTCCCCCTCCCTCACTCTCTCCACCCCCCCTCCCCCTCTCTCCACCCCTCCGCTCCCCCTCCCCACTCTCTCCACCCTCCCTCCCCCTCCCCCACCGCCACCTCTCACTCTCTCCACCCCTCTCCCCCTCCAAACCACTCTCTCGCTCCCTCACTCCCCACCCCTCCCTCCCCCTCTCCTCACTCTCTCCAGCTCCCTCCCCCTCCCTCAACACCCCACCCCTCCTCCTCCCCACTCTCTCCACCCCTTCCCCCTCCCTCACTCTCTCCTCACTCTCTCCACCCTCCCTCCCCCTCCCTCTCTCTCTCCACCCCTCCCGCCCCTCCTCACCCCCTCCCTCGTCCCTCTCTCTCTCCACCCCTCCCTCCCCCTCCCTCTCTCTCTCCACCCCTCCCCCCCTCCCCTCTCTCACTCTCTCCTCCACATCACTCTCTCCACCCCTCCCTCCCCCTCCCTCTCTCTCTCCACCTCTCCCTCCCCCTCTCTCTCTCACCCCTCCCTCCCCTCTCCACTCTCTCCACCCCTCCCTCCCCCTCTCTCCGCTCAGCCCTCTCCCTCTCTCTCTCCACCCCTCCCTCCCCCTCCCTCTCTCTCCTCCCCTCCTCCCTCCCTCCCTCTCCACCTCTCCCTCTCCCTCCTCTCTCCATCCTCCCCTCTCTCTCTCTCCACCTCTCCCCTCCCCTCTCTCTCTCTCTCCACCTCTCCCTCCCCTCTCTCTCTCTCTCCACCTCTCCCTCCCCTCTCTCTCTCTCTCCACCTCTTCCCTCCCCTCTCTCTCTCTCTACCTCTCCTCTCCTCCTCTCTCCTCTCTCCTCTACCTCTCTCCCTCTCTCTCTCTCTCTTCCACCTCTCCCCTCCCCTCTCTCTCTCTCTCTCCACCTCTCCCTCCCCTCTCTCTCCACCTCTCCCTCCCCTCTCTCTCTGTCTGCCATTATAGGAGAATTTTCACAGTAAATTCATTGCAGTGTGAATGCAAGCCTAATTGCGACCAATAAATAAACTATTTCCTGCACATCTTTGGACACTAAGGGGCAATTTAGCTTTGCCAATCCACCTAACCTGAACATGTTTGGACACTAAGGGGCAATTTAGCATGGCCAATCCACCTAACCTACACATCTTTGTGGTAGCAGGGGCAATGTAGCAGATCTTTGGAGAGGGGAGGAAAGCTGAGCACCCGGAGGAAACACGCAAACACGGGGAGAATGTGTAAACTCCACATAGACAGTGACTCAAGTTGGGAATAAAACCCGCATCTGTGGTGCTGCGAGGCAGCAATGATAACCACTATGCTACCCAAGAGTGTGTTAATGGGAGAATAAAGGCGAGTACACAGCAAAAGGTGTTTGTATTAGGACAACCTCATCTTCATCTCCATACTCGTTTTGTCCCAGCAGAACCCATCCTCTGCAGGCCCATCTGTCACTTATTCTCCAGTACTGTTTCCACCTCGTACTGATCTCTCGTGCTGTCACTATTCTATTATTCATAATGCCTCTATTTTCAAATTTGCTGACAACACTACCATAGTGGGTTGGATCGCAAACAGCAATGGGACAGAATACAGGAATCAGATCGAGAATCTGGCAAACTGGTGCAGCGACAATAATCTCTCCCTCAATGTCAACAAAACAAAGGAGATTGTCATCGACTTCAGGAATTGTAGTGGAGAACATGCCCCTGTCTACAGCAACGGAGACGAAGCAGAAAGAGTTGAGAGCTTTAATTTTTTAGGTGTCTGGATCAACTGGGGATGGCGCAGACGGATAGTGGTTAGCACTGCTGACTCACAGCTCCAAGGACCTGGGTTTGATTCCCAGCTTGGGTCACTATCTAGACGGAGTTTACACATTCTCTCAGTGTCTGTGTGGGTTTCATCCGGGTGCGCCGGTTTCCAAAGATGTCCATGTTAGATGGATTGGTCATGCTAAATTGCCCCTTAGTGCCCAAAGATGTGCAGGTTAGGCAGATTGGCCATGCTAAATTGTCCCTTAGCGTTCAAAGATGTGCAAGTTAGGGGGATTGGCCATGCTAAATTGCTCCTTAGTGTCCAAAGATGTGCAGGTTAGGTGGATTGGCCATGCTAAATTGTCCCTTAGTGTCCAAAGACATTCAGGTTAGGGGAACTGGCCATGCTAAATTGTCCCTTCGTGTCCAAAGATGTGCAGGTTGGGTGCTAAATTGCCCCTTAGTGTTCCTGGATACATAGGTTAGAGATTAGTGGGTTAAGTATGCAGGGTTACGGGAAAGAGCCTGGTTGGGATTGTTGTCAGTGCAGAATTGATGGGCCCAATCACCTTCTTCTGTACTGTAGGAATTCTATGATGATTCTGTTCTATGATTGTACGGAACCTGTGCTGGTCCCCCTACGCTGACACTCTGGTTAAAAAAGCCCACCAACACCTCTACTTTCTCAGAAAACTAATTTGGCACATCAGCTAAGACTCTCACCAACTTTTACAGAACTCTTTCTGATGTGTCACAGCTTGGTATCACTCCTGCTCTGTCCGAGGTCACAAGAAACTACGAAAGGTTGTGCAACCAGCCTCCCATCCATTGACTCTGTCCACACTTCCCGCTGCCTCCGGAAAAGCAGCCAGCATAATTAAGGACCCCGGACATTCTCTCTTCCACCAGGAAAAAGGTACAAAAGTCTGAGGTCACGTACCAACCGACTCAAGAACAGCTTCTTCCCTGCTGCTGTCAGGCTTTTGAATGGACCTACCTCGCATTAAGTTGATCTTTCTCTGCACCCTAGCTATGACCGTAACACTACATTCTGCACCCTCTCCTTTCCTTCTCTATGAATGGTATGCTGTGTCTGTATAGCAAGAAACGATACTTTTCACTGTACCCCAATACATATGACAATAATAAATCCTTCTC
Organism: Sphyrna mokarran; assembly: GCA_024679065.1. Taxonomy (NCBI): domain Eukaryota; kingdom Metazoa; phylum Chordata; class Chondrichthyes; order Carcharhiniformes; family Carcharhinidae; genus Sphyrna; species Sphyrna mokarran. Next base: position 15,870,411 of record JAGIQG010000037.1, read on the forward strand.
CCCTATGTACTCTATGAATAGTATGCTTTGTCTGTGTAGTGTGCAAGAAACAATACTTTTCACTGTATCCCAATACATGTGACAATGATATATCAAATCAAAAGATATCTCAATACAATCATAGCCAATTACTTACCACTTTCGAATTGGGATTCCCAATCAGTCATCTTCTGATTAGTGGTCTCTGGGGAGCTGGAGGAGGCAAACAGATAAAATTAGCATCCTAACTATCCAGATAATTCCAAGGTTCATCCTCAGGTCAAGTTCAACATAACCCTGCTTACAACAGAAAGGAAAGGAGGGTACATGATCTCAATTAACCAGCTGTGCCAAATGAACGATAGAAGAGTTCAGAAGGGGGCAGTTCGGCCCATCAAGTCTGCACTGAGCACAATTACACCCAGGCCTCATCCACTTAGTCCCACGCTAGTCACTCTGACACTAAGGGGCAATTTAGCATGGCCAATCCACCTAACCTGTATATCTTTGGAGTGCAGGCACATCTGGCTGGGCGATCATATGAGACAGAAGCAAGAAAAGGCCATTCAGCCCCTTCCAAACCGGTGCTGCCAATCAATAAGATCATGGTTCGTATCCACTCTCCGGGGTGGCAAGGTTCGATTCTTGGGTCACTGTCTGTGCAAAGTCTGCATATTCTCTCCACGTCTGCATGGGTGTTCCACTTTCATCCCATAGTCCAAAAGATGTGCTGGTTAGTGTAGATTGGCCGTGCTAAATTCTCTCTCAGTGTTACCCAAACAGGTGCCGGAGTGTCGATTTGCAAGCTAACTTCATTGCAGTGTTAATGTAAGCCTACTTGTGATACTAATTAACAAAGTTTATATTCACCCCTCAATCGACTTCTCAAAAGAAAAAGCAGATGATTTGCTCACAATTGCATTGCTGTTTGTGGGATATTTCTCTTTGTTCATGTGTGGGACACGGGTGTCGCTGGGCTGGGCCGGGCCAGCATTATTGCCCATCCCTTGTTGCCCTTGGAGGGCAGTTGACTGTAGCTCTAGAGTCACATGTAGGCCAGACCAAGTAAGGACAACAGATTTCCTTCTCTAAAGAAACCAGATGGGTTTTTCCAACAATGGTTCATCAGAAGACTCTTAATTCCAAATTCTTTTTATTGAATTCAAATTCCACCATCTACCGTTGTGGGATTTGAATCTAGGTGCTCCAGAACATGTTGTCTAACGAGGGGCATATACACGATGGATCGTGAGAGGGCTGCTCTTGGATTTTTCGAGAGTATCCTAGTGCTTCACATCGTTAGTGTGCGCTTGACCTGGATCATTTGATGGGCAACACAACAGCTCAGTGACTATCGCTGTGCTGTGCAGATACATGGATTTGGGCCTGTGTCTGTGGGAGTTTGCGCATTCTCCCCGTGCTTGCGTGGGTTTTCTCCGGGCGCTCCGGTTTCCTCCCACATCCCAAAGATGTGCTCTTAGGCTAATTGGCAAAACAAATTCTCCCTAAATTGTCTCAAATTTGGTTTTTAATCCATAGATCTATAAACATGGACAGGGATCATGGGTAGAGGTGGGAACATCGGGATGGCAGCACGGCTCGTTGGGCCGAAGGGCCTGTTTCCCGTGCTGTTTTGTTCTTTGTTAGCTGAGTTTCTGGATTAATAGTCTAGTGACAATAGCACTACGCCATTGCCCTCCCTCTAAGTGGTTGCATTGTTGCAGAGTTGGGGGAAATAGGCAGCATTGAATATTTTTCATCAAACTGACTCTCCCATCTGTGAAGCTCAATGTTCTATCAAGTTCTTAATGCCCCAAGAGTAGGCAGCCAAAGAATTGAGAGATGGACAGCTTGTCTTTCTGAGAAAGGTGGTACATGACACGTGGCGCTGGAGATTTAGTAGGCAAGGAACTTTTTTTTTCTTTTTTTTGAGAAGGAACTCTTCAAATCGCGATGATAAAAATATAACAAAAACATACTCCAACTTGTAAATCAAAGAAAAAGGGTTTAGCAAAGAAAATGTCATTGATCCAAACTTGGGGCCTTGCCCTAGGCCAACCCAAGCTCCCTGCACAATTCCCAACAGGTTCTTATTTATCGTGAGTCTGCTGACCATCATAACATTCTGTCATCGGCTCCATGGTTTATGGGGTCAGCTGACCCTTACAGCTTGTTACCAGTGGTCATGTTACATCTGACATAAAGTTGTCACATTCTAACAAAGATGGATGGCGATAGGGATCTGACCTGCTGTTCACAGTCTTCAGGTGATCCTCGTAATCATTGTCCATTGAATCTTCGTCCATACCTGTCAAAATCAACCACATGGACCTATTTCAATATTTGGTGATTTGTTTATATGTTCTTGTGTGCTTGAGTGTTTGTACATGTAGATATGTCTGTATGCGTGCACCTGTTCACATGCACATATGCGTGTTCAAATGCATGTTCGTGCATGCATGCGTTTGTGTGCATGTATCCGTGTGTGCATGCACATGAGCACGCGTGTGCGCTCACATGGGTGCTTGTACATGCATGTGGTTGTGCATGCACATGTGTGCGTTTGTGTCTGTGCTCATGTGTATGCGTGCGTGTGTGTGTAACATGTGCGTGCACGTGTGTTCATGTATGAGTATACATGTACATGTGGGTGTGTTAACTTATTAGTGGCTTTTGCATCTGTAAGAGGAGTGTTGCTTATTTGGAACTGAACAGTGATAAGTTAGCCTTTTGGCCCAACTTGCCCATGCTGCCTTTTTTTTTTGTAAAAACATTTAAACTAATCCCAATTGCCTGCATTTGGCCCATATCCCTCTATACCCATCATACCCGTGTAATTATCTAAATGATTTTCAGAAGACAACTTTTACAAAAACTACTTCTGGCACTTTGTTCCAAATACTTACCACCCTCTATGTAAAAAGATTGCCCATCTGGACTCTTTTGTATCTCTCCCCTCACCTAAAACCTATGCTCTCTAGTTTTAGACTCCCCTATCTTTGAGAAAAAACATTGACTATCTAGACCTCTATAAAATCACCCCTCAGCATCCTGTACTCCAGAAAGAAAAGACCCAGTTTATTCAGCCTCTCTTTACAATTCAATCCATCAAATCCCAGTAGCATCCTAGTAAATCTTTCCTGCATTCTTTCTAGTTTAATAATATCCTTTCTGTAATAGGGTGTCTAGAATTGCACACACTATTCCAAGTGTGGCCTTACCAATGTCTTGTACAGCTTCAACACAACATCCCAACTCCTGGATTCAACGTTCTGACCGATGAAACCAAGCATGCCGAATGCCTTCTTCGCCACTCTGTCCACCTGTGACTCCACTTTCAAGGAGCTATGAACCTGTACCCCGAGATCCCTTTGTCCTGTAACTCTCCCCAGCGCCCTACCGCTAACTGAGTAAGTCCTGCCCTGGTTCAATCTACCAAAATGAATCACCTGTCCAAATTAAACTCCATCTACCATTCGTCAGCCCACTGGCCCAATTGATCAAGATCCCGTTGCAATTGGAGATAACTTTCTTCACTGACAAATATGCCACCAATCTTAGTGTCACCTGCAAACTTACTAACCATGCCTCCTATATTCTCATCCAAATGATTAATATAAATGACAAATAACAGTGGATCCAGCATTGATTCCTGAGTTACACCACTGGTCACAGGCCTCCAGTTGGAAAAACAACCCTCTACAATCACCCTCTGTCAAGAAGCCAATTTTGTGTTCAGTGAGCTACCTCACCCTGAATCCCGTGAGATTTAATATTATGCAACAACTTACCATGCGGTACCTTGTCAAAGGCATTACTAAACTCCATGTAGACAATGTCAAATGCATTGCCCTCATCTCCCTTCCTGGTTGGTTAGAAACTAAATGGGTTTTTTGCAATTTGAAATATGTTCATCTGTTAATAGTTCAGCTGCTTCATTTGTTAAGAGTTATAGTTAAACTCTTATTAAATAAAGTTTGTTTTACTGTAAAATCTTGCCCAATTGTCAGCGGAATTTTTCATGAAGCGTCCTGTCCTCATACCAAAATATAAAAATGATTGAGGTCCACACTGGTATCTTAATGTAACTTGGGGGCTCTCTTCCAGCAATTTAATGGTGTAAATATGTGTATGCACATGTGCAAATGTGGGTGCCCGCGTGTGCACATGAATGATGTGTGGATGTGCAAATGAATAGTGTGCACTAGTGCAAATGTGTGTGTGCACACACATGAGCAAATGTGAGTGTGTGTGCACATGCAAATGTAGGTGTGTTTGTGCCTCTATGTCTCAAATGTTCTGGGGCTGTTGACTACCAGACTAAGACTAGGAATGAGTGAGTTGATTTATGAGAAAAGATTGGAGAGGTTAGGCTTGTATACGCTGCAGTTTAGAAGAATAAGAGGTGACTTGGTTGAAACCTTTAGATGCTGAGGGGTGTTGACAGGGCGAGATGGGGAGGGGATGGTTCCTCTCGTGGGAGAATCCAGAACTGGGGCGGGGGCAGGGTCACAGATTACAAATAAGCAGGGGCTCATCTGAGGCAGAGATGGAGAAACGTTTTCACTCAGAGGGTAGTGAGTCTTTGGAACTTTCTTCCTCGAAAGATAGTGGGAGCAGAGGCTGGGAATAATCTTCAGGCAGATCGAGATAGATTCTGGATCAACTGGGGGTGGAGTGGCAGGCAAATGTTATTGGAGGTAAAAGGTTATCAGGGGTCAACAGGAATGTGGGGTTGAGGTTACGAGCAGATCGGCCATAATCTTATTGAATGGGAGAGCAGGCTGGAGGGGCAGAATGGCCTACTCCTGCTCCTAACACACAATTGACTCAAGAACAGCTTCTCCCCTGCTGCCCTTAGACTTTTGACTTCAGTTGATCTCTGTCTACACCCTAGCTATAACTGTAACAAAGACGTGCGGGTTAGGTTGATTGGCCATGCTAAAATTGCCCCTTAGTGTAGTGAGATGCATAGGTTAGAGGGATAAGCGTGTAGGGATAAGGGGGTTGGCCCTGGGTGGGATTGCGGGTCGATGCAGGCTTGATGGGCCAAATGGCCTCTTTCTGTACTGTGGAGTTTCTATGATTTCTATGACTACACCCTGCACCCTCTCCTCTGTGTACGGAATACTTTGTACAGTGCGCAAGAAACAATATTTTTCACTGTATCCAATACATGTGGCAATAATAAAACAAATTAATAATTCATAGATGCTACGAACATTCCTCAAACTGACTTATTCACAGAAGATTATTCAGTCACAGAGAAACAGGGAGTAGGCCCTTCCAGTCTGCTCCACCATTCGTTCTGATTATGGCTGGTCATCAAATCCTAATATCCTAATTCCGCCCCCCCATTCCCCCCCCCACCCCACCCCACCCCACCTTTTCTCCCTATATCTCTCGATCCCTTTACCCCAAAAATCCTGACAGTACAAAAAGAAGTGGTGAGGAGGGGGGGGTGCCAGGGCAAGGAGTAGGGGTGGAGGGAGAGGAGGAGGGGGGGGGGGGGGGGTGCCGGGGAGAGGGGGAGGGCGCCGGGGAGAGGAGGGGGGGCGGGGCCAAGGCAAGGAAAGTGGGGGAAGGGGAGCCAGGGCAAAGAAGGAGGGGGGGGGGGTGAAGGGGAGCCGGCGAGAGAGGGGGGGGGAGGGTGAAGGGGGAGCCAGGGCGAAGGGGGAGAAGGGCGAAGAGAGGGGGGGGAGGGTGAAGGGGGAGCCAGGGCGAAGGGGGAGGCAGGGCGAAGAGAGGGGGGGGGAGGCGAAGGGGGAGCCAGGGCGAAGAGAGGGGGGGAGGAGGGGGAGCGAGCCAGGGCGAGGAAGGCAAGGAAGAGGTGGGGGGGGGGGGGCGGAATCCAGGGCAAAGAAGGAGGGCAATCCAGGGTGAGAAGGGGAGGGATCTGGGGCAAAGAAAGTTGGAGGGGCCAGGATGAGGAAGTGAGGGGGTGGACCAGGGTGAGGTGGTGGTGGGGGGCGGACAGGGTGAGGAGATGGGAGGGGGGGGGGCAGAGTGAAAGTGTTGGGGGGGGGGTAGAGTAAAAAAGGGGGAGCAGGGCAAGAAAGGGGAGGGAGAGCAAACCTTTCCAGTGGTTTGAAAGCATCCGTTACCTGGGTCCACCACATCGTAGAGCTCCAGGTGTTTCTCCTTGGGGCTGGGGGGTGCCGAGCGGATCACCTTGGGGCTGGGGGGCTCGAGGATGGCAGGCACGGAGGTGGGCAGGGTGGAGGGGGCGGCCCGCTCCTGCTGGGGGGAGTGCCGCTGCTGGATGTGGAGATTGAGCCCGTCCACGCACTGGGAGATCCGATCCAGGAGAGCGGGGGCGTAGCGCTGCCGGATGTGAGGGGGCTGCTCGGCCTTGGGCCCGCGGTGCTGGCCCAGCCGCCTGTGGGGCACCGGGGGAGCGGGCCCCGTGCCCTCCAGCGACCACTGAGTCACAGGCCTGTTCCTGCGAGGGGGCTTGGGCAGCTGATTGACAACTCCCTGCCTGGGCGGCAAGGGCCCCTCTTCCAGTGCCAATGTTCGGGGGGGCCCTGGCTCAGAGACCTCGGGATGGGCCCCGTCTCCCGGAACTGCCTCTTCTGCCAGGACAAGAGCGGAGTCAGGCAATCCAGCGGGATCTTCCCAGCCGGGGCCACGGGCGGCCTTGACATCCTCCTCCTCCTCCTCCTCCCCGTTCATGTGCAGCACGTAACGGAACGTCCTCTCGCCCTCCTCTGACGAGTCCGACTGGGAATCCTCTGGACCGTCCGCCTCCCCTTCCCTGCCGCGGGAGGCAGGCTGCCACACCAGGACCATCCCGGGCCTCTCCAGGTGACACATGCACGGGCAGTTGGGCGCACAGCGCCAGTTGGCCTCAGGACCTCCGGCTGCCTCGCCCTGTCCTCGCGCAGCCTTCGACTCAAGACCTGCAACGAAAGGGAAAGGAAGGTCATCAGACCATGAGTCACCCTCACGCCAACCTCGGCAATATCTTATCCACCCCAATTTGCTAAGTCTGTAGGGTGCTATGGATTCTGTATTTTTGTATCGCCCGCAGTGCAGAAGGAGGCCACTTGGCCCAGAGTCTGCATTGACCACAATCCCATCCAGGCCCCATCTCCAGAACCCTACATACTTACCCTAGCTAATCTCTCTGACAATAATGGACATTTTAACATGGCCAATCCACCTAACCTGCACATCTTTGGACACTAAGGGGCAATTTAGCATGGCCAATCCACCTAACCTGCACATCTTTGGACACTAAGGGGCAATTTAGCATGGCCAATCCACCTAACCTACACATCTTTGGACACTAAGGGACAATTTAGCATGGCCAATCCACCTAACCTGACATCTTGGACACTAAGGGCAATTAGCATGGCCAACCATCTAACTCACATCTTTGGACACTAAGGGGCAATTTAACATGGCCAATCCACTAACCTACACATCTTTGGACACTAAGGACAATTTACAGCAACGACAACGCACATCTTTGAACAGAAGGGGCAATTCCGCACCCTACCACATCTGAACATAAGGGCAATTAACATGGCCAATCCACCTAACCTGCACATCTTTGGACACTAAGGGGCAATTAACATGGCCAATCCACCTAACTGCACATCTTTGGACACTAAGGGGCAATTTAACATGGCCAATCCATCTAACCTACACATCTTTGGACACTAAGGGGCAATAGCATGCCATCCATCAACCTACACATCTTTGACACAGGCAATTAACAGACACTAACTACACTTTGCATAAGGCATTAACATGGCCAATCCACCTAACCTACACATCTTTGGACACTAAGGGCAATATTAACATGGCCAATCCACCTAACCTACACATCTTGAACACTAAGGGGCAATTTAGCATGGCCAATCCACCCTAACCTACACATCTTTGAACACTAAGGGACAATTTAACATGGCCAATCCACCCTAACCTGCACATCTTTGGACACTAAGGGACAATTTAACATGGCCAATCCACCCTAACCTACACATCTTTGGAATTGGGAGAAAGCCAGAGGACCCGGAGGAAACCCACACAGATACGGGGGGGGGGGGGAGAGATTTGTTCTACCCCACTTTGACTCCCTTTGTTTTCATTTCATTTAATTTTTTTTTTAAAAACTGTTCTCAACCTTTTATTTCTATTTCTTCATTTTGCTTTCCTTCTCCCTTATTTTTCCTCTCCACTTTTCCTCAATTGTATCTCATTCCCACCACAAAAGGGGAGTGGGGAAAGGGCTGAGGAAGGTGAAGTCAGGACTCGAGTAACTAATCTCGGCAAACCTGCCCGCTGCAGGAGTGCCGCACTGTTGGGGAAGAGAGTGCCTTCTCTTTTGGGGACAAGATGTGTCTAAACTGTCTAAAATGTGTCTAATTGTCTAAACGCTTTTTAAAAGAGAAAATTGTACCCGCCTCTACTGTACCTCTGGCAACTTGTTCCAGACACTCACCACCCTCTATGTGAAAAAATTGGACCCTTTTGTATCTCTCTCTCACCTTAAACCTATGCTGTCTAGTTTTAGACTCCCCTATCTTTGGGAAAAGATATTGACTATCGAGCTGATTTGTACTCCTCATTATTTTATAGACCTACAAGATCACCCCTCAGTTTCCTACGCTCCAGATGAAAAAGTCCCAGTCTATCCAGCCTCTCCTTATAACTCAAACCATCAAGTTCCAGTAGTATCCTAGCAAATCTTTTCCGCATGCTTTCTGGTTTAATAATATCCTCTCTATAATAGGGTGACAAGAACTGTGCACAGTACAGCCAGATATTAAGTTATCCACCCACCGCAACAGCAGTGCGGCACTCCCTCAGTATTACCAGTGGGAGTGTTGCCTGGATTACACTCTCAAGCCTTCCCATTCGGAGGTTGGAATGCCACCACTGAGCCATTTCTGGCAGATCACAGAATCATACACTACAGAAGGAGGTCATTCGGCCCATCGAGTCTTGCGCCGACCACAATCCCCACCCAGGCCTAATCCCCATAACCACATGCATTTACCCTAACCAGTCTTCCTGACACTGAGGAGCAACTTAGCATGGCCAATCCACCTAATCTTTGGACTGTGGGAGGAAACCGGAGTCAGGTCATGTTGAAGTTTTATAGAAACTTAATTAAACAGCACTTGGAATATAGTAGTCAATTCTGGTCGCCACACCACCAGGGGGATGTGGAAGCTTTGGAGAGGGTACAGAAAAGATTTGCCAGAATATTGCCTGGTATGGAGGGTATGAGGAGAGGTTGGAGAAACTTGATTTGTTCTCACTGGAGCGACGGAGGTTGAGGGACAACCTAATAGAAGTCTACAAGATTATGAGGGGCATGGACAGAGTGGATAGTCAGAAGCTTTCTCCCCCTAGGATGGAAGAGTCAATTAGTAGGGGGCATAGGTTTAAGGTGCAAGGGGCAAGATTTAAAGGAGATGTATGAGGCAAGTGTTTTTTTTAACATAGAGGGTGGTGGGTGCGGAAAAAGTCACTCACGTAAAGAGGCACCTTACAAATACACGAATAGGATGGGAATAGAGGGATATGGTCCCTGGAAGGGTAGGGGGTTTTAGTTCGTGGGCAGCATGGTCAGTGCAGGCTTGGAGGGCCGAAGGGCCTGTTCCTGCACTGTAATTTTCTTGATTCAACCTGAGGGAAACCCACGCAGACATGGGGAGAACATGCAGACTCCGCACAGACAGCGACCCAAGCCGGGAATCGAACCCGATGCCGTGAGGCACCAGCACGAACGACCGTGCCGCGTTCTCTGGCGAGAGGAAATGTGGGCGAATGCTTCGGCCAACGTGAATACCTTCAGAGTGGTCCTGATTCAGAGGCAGGTCAGAAGGTGCAGTCTTGGCCACCGATGGCACGTGGTTGCCCTCTCCGTTCACTGGTGGGTCTGTCGGCGGTGTTACCCTCGCCACGCGTGGCAGCCGGGCCCAGGGTACCGGCGCGGTTTTGGCCGGCTCCCGGCGCACGCGGTCCTGAGCCAACCTCTCTGCCTTGGCCTCCTCGCCCTCCGTTAGGCCCAAAGCCTGCTGCAGCAACTCCCGCATCTTGCGGACGTTGCCGGAATTGGAGAGGACCTCGCCGCCGGCCGTCACGTCCGAGCTGCGGCGCCTGGCGGGCACCGGCGGACAGTTGGCCAGCGCCTCGCCTTCGCCGCCCTGGGCGGAGGGTTCCGGAACGGCCGAGGCTTGGGTTCCGTCCTGCTTCCTGTGGCTCAGCATGGGGGGCTTTGGCTTGATGGGGGGTTTGGGCTGCGGCTTTGCGGCCGGTCTCCGCGTCTCCGCCTCCGGGGGCCCGTTGACCATCGACGCCATCTTAACCGTTCCTCCTCAGCGACCGAGAGGCCTCTGCAAGGGAAGGACAAAAGGTAAAAAAAAAGGTCAAAAACGTCATGAACAACTGCTATTGAAAGGAATGCAGAATCAACCATAAATAAAGGAAGTCAGAATGGCTCAGGGCTCCACCCCTCACTTCACCCCCAGGCTAACAGGAATAGAACTCTCCAGATCCCCAAAAACGCTCCTCACAAAATTCCGACAGACTCGCCACTTCATCGAGACCTTCCAGAGCCAAAGGCCCCTCTCTCAAAGTTGGTGGAACCTTCTGTTTTCTAGGCCCAAATGGGGAATGCATTTAGGGAGAAGGGGGAAGGAGGTGTGGTGGGGGGAAGAGACATTATCAATTTGTACTTCCCCTGCTCCGGTTTCCTCCCACAGTCCAAAGATGTGCAGATTAGGTGCATTGGCCATGCTAAATTGCCCCTTAGCGTCCAAAGATGTGCAGATTAGGTGCATTGGCCTTGCTAAATTGCCCCTTAGCATCCAAAGATGTGCAGATTAGGTGCATTGGCCTTGCTAAATTGCCCCTTAGCGTCCAAAGATGTGCAGATTAGGTGGATTGGCCTGCTCTAAATTGCCCCTTAGCGTCAAAGATGTGCAGATTAGGTGGATTGGCCATGCTAAATTCGCCCTTAGCATCCAAAGATGTGCAGATTAGGTGGTGGCCTTGCTAAATTGCCCCTTAGCATCCAAAGATGTGCAGATTAGGTGGATTGGCCTTGCTAAATTGCCCCTTAGCGTCAAAAGTGTGCAGATTAGGTGGATTGGCCATGCTAAATTGCCCCTTAGCGTCCAAAGATGTGCTGATTAGGTGGATTGGCCTTCTAAATTGCCCCTTAGCGTCAAGATGTGCAGATTAGGTGGATGGCCATGATAAATTGCCCCTTACTGTCGGTGGGGGTGGGGGGGGGGGGGGGGGGGGAGGTTTTGCTAGCAGAGTAAATATGAGAGACTACATGGATAGGGAGTGGATGGGATTGTAGTTGGTGTTGATTTGATGGGCTGAATGGTCTCCTGCACTGTAAGGATTCTAAGATTCTAGTTGTCCTTTGAACTGAGTGTTTCGCTTGGCCATTTCAGAGGGGCAATTGAGAGTCAACCATTGACGTGGTTCTGGAGTCACACGTAGGCCAGACCGGGGTAAGGACAGCAGATTTCCTGCTCTAAAGGAGCCATTTGCATTGCAATGAAGTTACTGTGAAAATCCCCTACATGCCACACTCCGGCGCCTGTTTGGGTAACACTGATGGAGAGTTTAGCACGACCAATGCACCTGAATCAGCATGTCTCTCATGCATGGGTTTCCTCCAGGTACTCCAGTTTCCTTCCACAGTGAACACGAGGACTTTCACAGTGTCTTGAAGAAGTTGTACAAAACATTGGTAAGGTTACACTTGGAATACTGTGTACAGTTCTGGTCACCCTGTTACAGAAAGGATATTATTAAACTAGAAAGAGTGCAGAGAAGATTTACTAATGGGTGCTACTGGGACTCGATGGGTGGGTTGCAAGGAGGGGCTGGATAGACTGGAACTTTTTTCTCTGAAGTGTAGGACGCAGGGTAACCTCATAAATAATGAGGGGCATAGATGAAGTAGATAGTCAACAGCTTTTCCCAAAGGTAGGGGAGTCTAAAACTCGAGGGCGTAGGTTTAAGGTGAGATGGGAGAGATACAAGTGTCCAGAGGGGCAATTTTTTCCACACAGAAGGTGGTGAGTGTTGGAACAAGCTGTTAAAGGTAAGAGTAGAGGCGGATACAATTTTATCTTTTAAAAAGCATTTAGACAGTCACATAGGTAAGGTGGGTTTAGAGGGATATGGGCAAAATGCGGGCAATTAGACTTGCTTCAGAGTTTACAAAAAAAGGACGGCACGGACAATTTGGGCCAAAGGGCCTGTTTCCATGCTGTAAACCTGTATGATTTCATTGCAGTGTTAATGTAAGCCGACTTGTAACACTGATAAAGAGAAAAAGCAGCTTTCACTGCCTGAAAGTGAATGGAAAACAGCAACGTGGGGTGCTGCAATGAGTACAGGAATGACAACTTCCCCTTTACGTGGTAGACGGATTAAGGAATTGGTCTAAATCACGTGAAGTGGAACAAAGCTCGCCGCAAAGCTGGGACGGAACAAACTCCGCACAGCGCACGAACTGAAATTCTGCGGGCGGCACAGCTGCCTCACGGCTTCAGGGAAGTGGGTTCGATTCCCGGCTTGAGGTCACTGTCTGTGCAGAGTCTACACGTTCTCAAGTAGGTTAGCATTGCTGCCTCACAGCGGCAGGGACCCGGGTTCGATTTCCGGCTAGGGTCGCAGTCTGTGTGGAGTTTGCACATTTTCCCCATGTCTGCATGGGTTTCCTCCAGGTGCTCTGGTTTCCTCCCATAGTTCAAAGATGTACGGGTTAGGCGGATTCGCCATGCTAAATTGTCCCTTAGTGTCCAAAGATGTTAGGTTAGATGTATTGGCCATGCTAAATTGTCCCTAGTATCAGGGGGATTAGCAGGCTAAATACATGGGGTCACGAGAATAAGGACTGGATGGAATTGTGATTGGTACAGACCTGATGGGCTGAATAGCCTCCTTTTGCACTTTAGAGATTCCACGATTTCCTTCCTGAAGGATATTAGTGAATCAGATGGGATTTTCCAACAATGAGTCATTAGTAGGTTCTTAATTCCAAATTTTTTTTTAAATTATTGAATTCAAATGCCCCCATCTGCCATGGTGGGATTCGAATCTGGCCCCCCCCCGAACATTAGCTGAGTTTTTTGGATTTATAGTCTAGTAATAATACCACTAGGCCATCACCTCCCCATATCCTTATCAGGTAAGAGAGTTTAACCCAATTAGCACAGAGATACCTGGGCAACACAGGGCGGAGTTGGAACGATACCCAATCTTACTGCCACGGAACTGAATGTGGATTGCCTACACCCAAGGTTAGCTTAGCTTAAAGTTTATTTTACTAAGTAGATTAAAATAGAGTAACTTTACAAAGTAAAGTTTGTTTACAAAAGTAGAAAGGGTTCGAGAGCTTTAAGTTTTTGGGTGTCAAGATCACCAACAACTTGTCTGGTCCCCCTATCCTGATACAAGAGTTAAGAAAGCCCACCAACGCCTCTGCTTTTTCAGAAGACTAAGGAAATTTGGCATGTCCGCTATGACTCTCACCAACTTTTATAGATGCACCATACAAAGTATTCTTTCTGGTTATATCAGCGCTTGGTATGGGGCCCCTGCTCTGCCCAAGACTGTAAGAAGATCGTATATGTAGCCCAATCCATCATGCAAACCAACCTCCCATCCAGTGACTCTGATTACACTTCCCGCTGCCTCGGGAAAAACAGCCACATAATCAAGGACCCTATGCATCCCGGACATTCTCTCTTCCACTTTCTTCCGTCAGAAAAGTGATACAGAAGTCTGAGGTCACGCACCAACCAACTTAAGAACAGCTTCTTCCCTGCTGCTGTCAGACTTTTGAATGGACCTATCTCACATTAAGTTGATCTTTCTCTACACCCTAGCTATGACTGTAACACTACATTCCGCACTCTCTCCTTTCCTTCTCTATGAACAGTATGCTTTGTCTGTATAGTGTGCAAGAAACAATACTTTTCACAATAGATGTGACAATAATAAATCAAATTTATTCACATCACAAGTAGGCATATATAGGCATGGTGACACACTGGTTAACACTGCTGCCTCACAGTGTCAGGGACCTGTGTTCACTTTCAGCTTTGGGTCACTGTCTGTGTGAAGTTTGCACATTCTCCCTGTGTATGCGTGGGTTTCTTCCTATGGTCCAAGGACGTGAGACTTGGGTGGAATGGTCGTGCTAAAATTGACCCTACTGTCAGGAGAATTAGCTCGGATAAATGAGTGGTGTTGCAGAATAGGACCGGATGGGGTTATGATCAGTACAGACCCGATGGGCTGAACGGCCTCCTTCTGCCCTGTAGGCATCCTACGACAAACACTGCAATGAAGTTACTGTGAAAATCCCCTAGTCACCACACCCCATCACCTGTTTGGGTAACACCGAGAGAGAATTTAGCACGGCCAATGCACCCTAACCAGCACGTCTTTCGGACTGTGGGAGGAAACCGGAGTACCCGGAGGAAACCCATGCAGACATGGGAGAACGTGCAGACTCCACACAGACAGTGACTCAGGTCAGAAATCAAACTTGGGTCCCTGACGCTGCGGTTGGAACTGGTCCAATCTCTCATGTGACATTGACGTTTGTTGCAACCTCCGGAGTTTCGCAGAGTTCGAGGAAACATCCCTTTAAAGTGGAATCCACAGAATGCGGAACGACAAGGGGAAAAACAAAACGAGTTAAACTTGATCAGAAGAGCCCAGGTTCGAAATAAACAAAGATACACCTCGGTGCATCCAAGTCTCCTTTATCTTTCATTTAAAGCAGGGGCGTGACGGAATATTCCCCTCTCACCGGGGATGAGTGCAGCTCCAGCAACATCCAAGGAGCTCAACACCATCCAGGAAAAGCAGCCCCATTTGACTGGCGCCCCATCCACAAACATTCACTCCCTCTACCAACCACGCAGCCGTGTGTACCATCTACAAGATGCACTGCAGCAACTCACCAAAGATCCTTACACAGCACCTTCCAAACCCACCACCTCTACCATCTAGAAGGGCAAAGGGCAGCAGATCATAGAATCATCACAGAACCCTATAGTGCAGAAAGAAACCCTTTGGCCCATCGAGCCTGCTCCGACCACAATCCTATGCAGGCCCTAACCCCACATCCCTACATATTTTACCCACTAATCCCTCTAACCTAAGCATCTTAGGACACTAAGAGGTAATTTTAGCATGGCCAATCAACTTAACCAGCACATATTTTGACTGTGGGAGGAAACCGGAGCACCCGGACAAAACCCATACGGACACGAGGAGAATATGCCAACTCTACACAGACAGTGGCCCGAGCCAGAAATCGAACGCAGGTCCCCGGAGCCATGAAGCAGCAGTGCTAACCACTGTGCCACCGTGCCGCCCCATACCTGGAGGCAAGTTCCCCTCCAAGCCACTGACCATCCCGATGTGGAAATACGTCAGCCGTTCCTTCGCCGTCGCTGGGGTCAAAATCGTGGAATTCCCTCCCTCACGGCACAGTGGGTCAACCCTCATCATGCGGACTGCACTGGGTTTAAGATGGCCGCCCCACCACCTCAAGGGGCAACTAGGGAAGGGCAATAAAGGCTGGCCCAGCCAGCGATGCCCGTGTCACACGAACAAATTAAAAAACAAAAATTAGGTTACATCTCTTTTCACGAAAGGTGAGCGTCCCTGGCTGGGCTGGCACTTATTGCGCCATTCCCGTTTGTCCCTGGTCTCGCTTGGCCATTTCAGAGGGGCAGTTGAGAGTCAACCACATCGATTGTGGCTCTGGAGTCACATGTAGGCCAGACCGGGGTAAGGACAGCAGATTTCCTTCCCTAAAGGAACCAAGTGGGTTTTTCCGACAATTATGGTGGATGGCATGGTCGCCATTCCTGAGACCCGCTTGAGAATTCCAGATATTTATTAACCGAATTCAAATTCCACCATCTGCCGTGGCTGGATTCAAACCCGGGTCCCCATAAAATGAGCGGAGTTTCAGGATTAATAGTCTAGCGATGACACCCATCATCTGCCCACGTGCACTCCCTGGACTGTCACAATGGACAGGACCTAGTGGGACTAGACATTCCCCCATTCTCAGCAGAAGTGATCTGATTTAATTTTTTTTATTATTCGCTCAGGGGACGTGGGTGTCACGAGCTGGTGCCATTTTTTGCCCATAAGAACCAGGAGCAGGTGTAGGCCATCTGGCCCCTTGAGCCTGCTCCACCATTTAGTCAGATCATGACTGATCTTTTTGTGGACTTTGCCCCACTTACCCGCTCCCTCGCCATAACCCTTAATTCCTTCACTGTTCAAAAATCTATCTATCCTTGCCTTAAAAACATTCAATGAGGTCGCCTCTCTGGGCAGGGAATTCCACAGATTCACAACCCTTTGGGCAAAGAAGTTCCTTCTCAATTCAGTCCTAAATCTGCTCCCACTTATTTTGAGGCCATGCCCCCTAGTTCTAGTTTCACCTGCCAGCGGAAACACTTTCCCTGCTTCTATCTTGTCTAGTCCCTGCCTATCCTTCGACCCACAGAGATCTACAATGCAGCAGGAGGCCACTCAGTTCATTGGGTCTGCACCAACCACAATTCCACCCAGGCTGTAGCCCCATAACCCCATGTATTTACCCAGCTAATGCGCCCTCCCCAACACTAAGGGGCAATTTAGCATGGCCGATCCACCTAACGTAGCGACCGCAAAGGAATGGCGATATATTTTTACAAGTTAGGATGGTGAGTGGCTGGAGAACAACTTTAACCATTCTCCAGCAATGTTGCTTTGCGGGTCGGCAAGTGCAGATATGGAAGGGGGAAGTGAATGGGAACAGTTGCAAGTTTTCTTGCAGAATTCTGGTTGTCCTCAGGCTAAGCAGGGGTTCACCAGGCAGCAGTGCGTTGGACTTGAGATAGGGGCCAGGCCTTCAGCAGCACAGCGTTACGGCTGGCAGATAGGCAATCTTGTTGTTGGCATGAACATGAGGTCATCTCGGGAGTCGAGGTTGCAAGAAAATAGGCACAGCCTCCATCAGTTGCAGATGACGGGGATGCAGCCAGGTGCTAAGGGAATAGAATTTGGCAAGGGGCGAACAGGAGCAAGGGCCTCGTGGAATTGTGGTCGGTTCAGTCTTCCCAAAATTTAATTAGAGGAAATTTCACATCATCCACTCCAGGATGTCAGTGTTTTGGGGTCTGATTAGTGGAGACAGGTGGAAGGATGGGGGATAGAGCAGTGGGTAGTCAGCATACATGTGATCTGGCTCCTGCTTTGCCCAAGACTGTAAGATACTACAAAGGGTCGTGAACGTAGCCCAATCCATCTCGCAAACCAGCCTCCCATCCATTGACTCTGTCGACACTTCCCAAAGTCTTGGGAAAAGCACCTAGCACAATTAAGGACACTGTGCACTTCGGACATTCTCTCTTCCACTTTCTTCCATCAGGAAAAAAGGCACAAAAGCCTGAGGACATGTACTGACCAACTCAAGAACAGCTTCTTCCCCGCTGCTGTCAGACTTTTGAATGGACCGACCTCACATTAAGTTGATCTTTCTCTACACCCTAGCTATGACTGTAACACTACATTCTGCACTCTCCTTTCCTTCTCTATGAATGGTACAGCACGCAAGAAACAATATTCTTCACGTATCCCAATACATGTGACAATAATAAATCAAATCCTTCTACCCTGTGTACTCTATGAATGGTATGCTTTGTCTGTATAGTGTGCAAGAAACAATACTTTTCACTGTATCCCAATACATGGGACAATAATAAATCAAAAAAAGTACCAAGTCTGAGGTCATGTACCAACCAACTCATACAATCCCAACAGTACAGAAGGGGCCCATTCGGCCAATCGAATCTGTACCAATAACAATCCCACCAGGCCCTATTCATGTAACCCCACACATTTATCCTGCTAACCTCTCACAACTAAGATCAATTTTTAGCATGACCAGTGAACTTAACCAGAACATCTTTGGTTGTGGAAGGAAAACGGAGCAGCAGACACGGAGAGAACATGCAGACACCACACAGACAATGACCTGAGCCAGAAATCAAACCACAATGTCACACAACAGCTTCTTGCCTGCTGTCAGACTTTTGAACGCACCTCCCTCACATTAAGTTAACCTTTCTCTACACCCTAGCTATGACCGTAACACTGCATTCTGCACTCTTTCCTTTCCTTCTCCCCTATATACTCTACGAACAGGACGCTTTGCCTGTATAGCACGCAAGAAACAATACTTTTCACTGTATCCCAATGCACGTAACAATAAAAAAAAATCAAATCAAATCCTTCTCCCCTATGTACTCTATGAATGGTATGCCTTGCCTGTGTAGTGCGCAAGAAACAATACTTTTCATCGTATCCCAATACATGTGACAATAATAAATCAAATCCTTCTCCCCTATGTACTCTATGAACAGTATGCTTTATCTGTACACCACGCAAGAAACAATATTTTTCACTGTATCCCAATACATGTGACAATAATAAATCAAATGAAGATGAACTTTGTTTCCTGATGATGTCTCTGAGGAGCACCATGTAAAGGAATTGGAGGGTGGGAGGGTAGGGGGAAAATGTGTGTGGGGAAGTGGGGGGGAGTGAGGATAGAACCCCCTTCCTCCCCTCCCCGTCCCTCGGTAACAACAACTTGCAAAATCAGCTCATCTAGTAATAGCTGTGGCTCCTGTCCTGTCATTTGGAGATTAATGGTTAGCTTCGTAGCTGAAGCTTTTCTTTTCAGGCGATCTCCAAGTCTTTCCGGGACACAGGGATTGCTCAACATTCCCATAAAAGATTTCCTGAAGCAAATGTCGAGATGGGAGACCGTTGTCAGCACTTGTTCTGCGGTTTCACAGCTCAACTGTGTGTCTGTGTCTGTGTCTGTGTGTGCAAGTGCAAGGCCAATCCACCTAACCTGCACATACAAATTATAGAATCATTGAAACCCTACAGTGCAGAAGGAGGCCATTCGGCCCATCAAGTCTGCACCGACCACAATCTCATTAGGCCCTACTCTCATATTCCCTACATATTTATCCTTCACTACACATCTCAGGACACTAAGGGTCAATTTAGCATGGCTAAATCAACTTAACGTGTACTTCTTTCGGACTGTGGGAGGAAATGGGAGCATCCAGAGGAAACCCACGCAACACGAGGAGAATGTGCAAATTCCATCCAGACAGTGACCCCAGCTGGGAATCGAACCCAGATCTCTGGAGCTGTGAAACAGCAGCGCTAACCACTGTGCCACCCATTTTTGGACTGTGGGAAGAAACTGGAGCACCTGGAGGAAACCCATGCAGACATGAGGAGAATGTGCAAACTCCACACAGTGACCGAAGCCAGGAATCGAACCCAGGTCCCTGGCGCTGAGTGGCAGCAGTGCTAACCACCGTGCCTATCCATGCGACTGAACATTCTGGAGCCATTCTCCTGATTTTTTTTCTGCTCTCTTTCTTCCTCTCCAAATGCCTTAAAGTAAGTAGACTCAACACTGGGTTAAAGTTCAACAGGTTTATTTGGTAGCACGAGCTTTTGGAACGCTTTCCCTCCATCAGGTGAGTGAGGAGTTCAATTCACAAACAGGCCACATATAGACACAAACTCAAATTTACAAGATAATGGTTGGAATGTGAGTCTTTACAGATAATCAAATCTCAAATGTTCAGACAATGTGAGTGGAGAGAGGGTTAAGCACAGGTTACAGAGATGGGTATTGTCTCCGGACAGGACAGTTAGTGAGATTTTGCAAGTCCAGGCAAATCGCGGGGGTTACAGATAGTATGACACGAACCCAAGATTCCGATTGAGGCTGTCCTCATGTGTGGCAGAACTGGCTATCAGTCTCTGCTCAGTGACTCTGCGCTGTCATGTGTTGTGAAGGCCACCTTGGAGAACGCTTACCTGAAGATCAGAGACCGAATGCCCGTGAGCACTGAAGTGTTTCCCGACAGGACAAGAACACTCCTGCCTGGTGATTGTCGAGTGGTGTTGATTCATCCATCATCGTAGTGTCTGCATGGTCTCGTCAATGTACCATGCCTTGGGACATCCTTTCCCGCAGCGCATCAGGTAGACAACGTTGGCCAAGTCGCAAGAGTACGTACCATGGACCACTCAACAATCACCAGGCAAGACTGTTCCCTTCCTGTTGGCGAACACTTCAGTGGTTGCAGGCACTTGGCCTCTGATCTTCGGGTAAGTGTTCTTCGGGTTGGCCTTCACAACACACGACAGCACAGAGTTGCTCAGCAGAAATTGATAGCCAAGTTCTGCACACATGAGGACAGCCTCAACCAGAATCTTAGGTTCATGTTATACTATCTGTAACCCCCATGACTTGCCTGGGCTTGCAAAATCCCACTAACTGTCCTGTCTGGAGACAATACACATCTCTTTAACCTTTACTTAACCCTCTCTCTGCTCACATTGTCTGCATCTATCAAGATTTGATTATCTGTAAAGACTCACATTCCAACCATTATCTTGTAGTTGAGTTTGTGTCTTTAGATGCCCTGTTTGTGAACACAACTCTCCACTCACCCAATGAAGGGGCAGCATTGCAAAAGCTCACCTACCAAATAAACCTGCTGGGAGTTGAACCTGGTGTTGTGAGACTTCTTACTGTGCCCACCCCAGTCCAATGCCAGCAACTCTACATTAAATGCCTTACATCCTTTGTAAAGTTTAACGCCCAGAACAGGATAAAGTACTCAAGTTGAGGCTAAATAAGTGTCTGGACATGTTTAATACAGCACGACAGCTGAAATCTAACTCGAGTCTCGCAGGAGTTCTGCAGAATCTCACTCCTGTACTCCATTCTCTAGTTATTAATACTTTATTTACTGCATTTTCTCCCTCTGCTATACTCAATAGATTCAGTAAAGTTTCACAACACCAATTTTAAATCCAACCAATTTATTTGATAGTAAATTTGCGAGCTTTCGACACTATGTGCCTTTGTTAGGCAAATGCAGTGTTCTGGTCTGCAATAGCACTCATATCAACACAGACAGTCACAGATTGCTGATTAGAATGCAAATCCTTACATCTAACCTGCTATTCAAGTGTTAGAGTGGCTAACAATGTGCGTGAAGGGAATCCTGAGCATTGGTTAGAGAATTGTGTATTTTCTCCAGACAGCACAGTAAGTGAGGTTTTTTGCTAACCCAGGCAAGTTACGGGGGTTACAGATAGTATGACATGAAGCCAAGATCCCTATTAAGACCGTCCTCATGTGTGCAGAACTTGGCTATCAGTCTCTGCTCAGCGACCCTGCGCTGTGTGCCCGAAGGCCCCCTTGAAGAACATTTATCTGCAGGTCGGAGGCCGAATGCCCATGACTGCTGAAGTGTTCGCCCACAGGAAGGGAACCGTTTTGCCTGGTGATTGTTGAGCGATGCTCATTCATCCGCTGTCGTAGTGTCTGCATGGTCTCCCCAATGTACCATGCTTCGGGTATTCTACCTAATACGTTGCAAGAAAGGATGTCCTGAAGCATGGTACATTGGGGAGACCATGCAGACACTACGACAGCGGATGAATGAGCATCGCTCAGCAATCACCAGGCAAAACAGTTCCCTTCCTGTGGGAGAACACTTCAGCAGTCATGGGCATTCGGCCTCCGACCTGCGGGTAAATGTTCTTCAAGGGGGCCTTCATGACACACGACAGCGCAGAGTTGCTGAGCAGAGAATGATAGCCAAGTTCCGCACACATGAGGACGGTCTTAACAGGGATCTTGGCTTCATGACACACTATCTGTAACCCCCGTAACTTGCCTGGGTTAGCAAAAAACCTCACTTACTGTGCTGTCTGGAGAAAAAACACAATTCTCCAACAATGCTCAGGATTCCCTTCACACACATTGTTAGCCACTTTAACACTTGAATAGCAGGTTAGATGTAAGGATTCGCATTCTAATCAGCAATCTCTGACTGTCTGTGTTGATATGAGTGCTATTGCAGACCAGAACACTGCATTTGCCTGACGAAGGCACATAGTGTCGAAAGCTCGCAAATTTACTATCAAATAATTTGGTTGGATTTAAAATTAGTGTTGTGAAACTTTACTGAGTTTACCCCAGTCCAAAGCCGGCATCTCTACATCATACTCAATAGATATCAGGTTGATTTGTTCTGGCAATTGCTTCTGTAACGGTTGAAGACTTTGGGTCTGTACTCGATGGAGTTTAAAAGGACGAGGGGAAGGAATCTTATTGAAACTTCAGAACACTGCGAGGCCCGGATAGAGTGGATGTGGAGAGGACGTTTCCACTAGTGGGAAAAACTAGAACCAGAGGGGACAACCTCAGGATAAAGGGACAATCCTTTAAAATAGGGAATGAGGAGGAATTTCTTCAGCCAGAGAGTGGGGAATCTGTATAACTCTGCTGCAGAAGGCTGTGGAGGCCAGGTCACTGAAGTAAAGTTAAAGTTTAAAGTTTATTTATTAGTCACAAGTAAGGCTTACATTAACACTGCAATGAAGTTCTGTGAAAATGCCCTAGTCGCCATACTCCTGCACTTGTTCGGGTAACACTGAGGGAGAATTTAGCACGGCCAATGCGCCCTAACCAGCACATCTTTCAGACAGTGGGAAGAAACTGGAGCACCCGGAGGAAACTCACGCAGACACAGGGGGAAGAACTCCACAAAGACAGTGACGCAAGCCGGGAATCGAACCCAGGTCCCTGGTGCTGTGAGGCAGCAGTGTCTATCAGTGTGCCCACCACACCACACCCATGTGTCTTTAAGACAGAGATAGATCTGTTCTTGATTAATAAAGGGATCAGGGCTTATGGAGAAAAAGCAGGAGAATGGGATGAGAAAAATACCAGCCACGATTGAATGGCAGAGCAGACTCGATGGGCTGAGTGGCCTAATTTTACTCCCATGTCTTAAGCTGTGCAACTCAGTAACAACAAAATACTTCTGACAGTTCAAATTACAGCTTTTCTCTTCAAGAACAGCCCCCTCTACCTCTTAGAATACTCAGAGCCAAAGCAGCAACAAGCAAGGCAGCTAACCCAGAATAACAGTCTGAACTCACAGTGGTTAGCACAGCTGCCTCACAGTGCCAGGGACCCGGGTTCGATTTCCAGCTTGGTTCGCCGTCTGAGTGGAGTTTGCACGTTCTCCCTGTGTCTGTATGGGTTTTCTCCGGATGCTCTAGTTTCCTCCTACAATCTGAAAGCCTTGCTGGTTAGGGTGCACTGGCCATTCTAAATTCTCCCTCAGCGTTACCCGAACAGGCATTGCAGTGTGGCGACTAGGGGAATTTCACAGTAACTTCATTGCAGTGTTAATGTGAGCCTTACTTGTGATGAGAAAAATAAACAAACTTTTAAGAATAGCAGTGACACACATCAGCGTGCATGATCACAGATAGAATGCTCCAGTTAGACAGGCTTGGCAACTTGTGTAACTAAATCATTCTAAAAAGACCTCCTGCGCAGCAGAAATGCCCAGAGACGCCTCTTAGGAGTTTAAGTTTATTTATTAGTGTCACAAGTAAGGCTTACATTAACACCGCAATGAAGTTACCATGAAAATTCCCCAGTCACCACACTCCAGTGCCTGTTTGGGTAACACTGAGGGTGAATTTAGCACGGCCAATGCACCATAACCAGTACATCTTTCGGACTGTTGGAGGAAACTGGGGTACCCGGAGGAACTCACGCACACGCAGAGAGAACATGCAAACGCCATACAGACAGTGACCCAAGGCCGGGAATTGAACCCCAGTCGCTGATGCCATAAGGCAGCAGTGCTAACCACTGCGCCTCCCTTTAGTTTAAAGTTTATTTATCCTCCCACACAATACTCATTTTAAAATCCACCTTTGTAAGTTTCTAAATGCCCCCCTCTCTTATCAATATTCCAAGTTTGTAAATTTCTGTTGCACCACGCCCCCCCCCCCCCCCCCCCCCCGGCCATCGTCAATACCTCAACATTGTAAATTTCTGAGTCTCCTCCCACGTCAATATGTCAACTTTGTACATTTCTGTTGGGCCCCCTCGTTGTCAACGTCTCAGCTTTGTAAATTTCTGTTGCTCTCTCTTCCCTTGTCAATATTTCAAACCCCCCTTGCCAATATTTCAACTTTGTAAATTTCTAGATACCCCACTTGTCAATATTTCAATGTTGTAAATTTCTATTGCCCCCCATTATCAATATCTCAACTTTGTAAATTTCTATTGCCCCCCCATTATCAATATCTCAACTTTGTAAATTTCTATTGCCCCCCCATTATCAATATCTCAATTTTGTAAATTTCTAAATGCCTCCCTTGCCAATATCTCAACTTTGTAAATTTCTGTTGCCCCTTCTCCCCTATCAATATCTCAACTTTGTAAATTTCTAAATGCCCCCCTCCCTTATCAATATTCCTACTTTGTAAATTTCTCTTGCCAATCACCCCCCCCTCCCTCCCTCATTGTAAATACCTCAACGTTGTAAATTTCTGGGGCCCTTTCCCCTTATCAATATCCCAACTTCACTAAATCCACTCCACACACACACACACGTAAATCCGACAGCAAACACAGCCGACAGAAAAAGATTCTTACAACAATCCAAGTTCTCTTTACCTCCTTCCAGTACATCTGTCCCAAGCTGTCCCGAGCCAAAAAAAAAAGAATAAAATTCACTTTCCGATCCAAACGGGACTTGTCCAAGGAATTACAGCAGTTTTGTCTTCGGCCGAGTCATGATCTCTCTCGAGAAACCGAGGGAGAGAATAAGGTATATTGCTTCTGTCCTTGTGTGAGTGAGTGAGTGAGTGAGGAAACTCGTCCTTTTTGTTTTAACCGCCTCTCGCTCACTTAAAATGAGAGTAAGGGGTTTGAAGACAGACAGGGAAGGCGAACTTTACAAATATGAGCCTCCCTGTTTCAACTGGGTATGTCTCCCTCTCTCTATTGTGCTGGGACACAGACAGAGGTGTGCGTAAAAAAAAACCGCACCAAACTTTTTTTTCCCCTCCCCTCTCTCTCTCTCTCTCTCTTCCTTTCTTGAGCATGTGACTCCCACAGCGAGACTCCTACAGTTGTGTGTGGATGGATGAGAGGAAATCGATGGATAAAGCAGTGCTTTTCCCCACCCCACACCCCCCCCCCCACCCCACTGTGACAGCCTTATTGAATGTTATCGCAGTATAAGTTGGTAATGGGGTGGCGAAGAAAGAGGATTTTAAACAAATATTCATTTGAACGAAGGGGGAGGGGGGTGGGGGTGGGGGGGGGTGGGGGGGGGGTGGGGGGGGGGTGGGGGTGGGGGTGGGGGTGGTGGGGGGAAGGTCCCAAATCAAACAGCAACAGGGCACCCTACCCTGGGATCATCCAGGGAGAGGAGATTTGATTTATTATTGTCACGTGTATTGGGACACAGTGAAAAGTATTGTTTCTTGCGCGCTAATACAGACAAAGCATACCGTTCATAGAGTACACAGGGAAGAAGGATTTGATCTATTATTGTCACACGTATCGGTATGCAACGAAAAGTATTGTTTCTTGCGCGCTACACAGACAAAGCAGACCATTCATAGAGTACGTAGGGGAGAAAGGTTTGATTTATTATTGTCACGTGTATTGGGATACAGTGAAAAGTATTGTTTCTTTTTATCCTACAGGTGCTTTGGTCCACCTTGTTGTCTGACAAGGGGCATACACGCAATGGGTCGTGAGAGGGCTGCTCTTGGATTTTTTTCGAGAGTATCCTAGTGCTTCACGTCGTCAGTGTACGCTTGACCTGGACCATCTGATGGGCAACACGACAGCTCAGTGACTATCGCTGTGCTGTGCAGATACATGGATTTGGGCCCTGTGTCTGTGGGAGTTTGCGCATTCTCCCCGTGCTTGCGTGGGTTTCTCCGGGTGCTCCGGTTTCCTCCCACATCCCAAAGATGTGCTCTTAGGCTAATTGGCGAAACAAATTCTCCCTAAATTGTCTCAAATTTGGTTTTTAATCCATAGATCTATAAACATAGACAGGGATCGCGGGTAGAGGTGGGAACATTGGGATGTTGGCGCGGGCTCGTTGGGCCGAAGGGCCTGTTTCCCATGTTTTTGTTCTTTGCATTCTGTACAGACAAAGCATACCGTTCATAGAGTACATAGAGGAGACATTTGATTTGATTTTTTGTCACATGTATCGGGATACAGTGAAAATACTGTTTCTCGCGCACCATACAGACAAAGCATATTGTTCTTAGAGTACATAGGGGAGAAGGATTTGATTTATTATTGTCACAAGTATTAGGATACAGTGAAAAGTATTGTTTCTTGTGCACTATACAGACAAAGCACACTGTTCATAGAGGAGAAGGAAAGGAGAGAGTGCGGAATGTAGTGTTACAGTCATAGCTAGGATGTAGAGAAAGATCAACTTAATGTGAAGGAGGTCCATTTAAAAGTCTGATAGCAGCAGGGAAGAAGCTGTTCTTGAGTCAGTTGGTACGTGACCTCAGACTTTTGTATCTTTTTCCCAACAGAAGAAGGTGGAAGAGAGAATGTCCAGGGTGTGTGGGATCTTTGATTATGCTGGCTGCTTTTCCCGAGGCAGTGGGAAGTATAGACAGAGTCAGTGGATGGGAGGCTGTTTTGCATGATAGATTGGGCTATGTTCACAATTTTTTGTACTTCCTTGTGGCCTTAGGTAGAACAGGAGCCATATCAAACTGTGATACAACCAGAAAGAATGCTTTCTGTGGTGCATCTGCAAAAGCTGGTGAGAGTCGTAGCAGACTTGCCAAATATTAAAATAAAGTTTATTTATTAATCACAAATAAGGCTTACATTAACGCTGTAATGAAGTTACTGTGAAATTCCCCTAGAATTTCTTAGCCTCCTGAGTAGAGGCATTGGTGGGCTTTTTTAACTATAGCATCGATGTGGAGGGACCAGGACAGGTTGCTGGTGACCTCAACCTGCGGGGACTGAGGAGAATAAAGCAGTGCTTTTTTTCCCTCTGACAGAATGTGGGACTTGTGTCCGTGGGAGTGAGGAGAATGTGGGACTCGCTCCCTTGGGAAGTGGGGGAGAGTGGGGGACTGACTCCCTTGGGGAGTGGGGGAGAATGGGGGACTTGTTCCCACGGGGAGTGTGGGGGATGGGAAACTCAATCCCATGGGGAGCGGTTGAAGTAAGTGGGGTAGACACTTTTAGGAGGACGCCTGATAAGTAAATGATGGTAGAGGAGTGGGATATGTTCTCGGAATAGGAGGATATGGACTGAAATTAAGAGAGACTGGATGGAGGCCCATGTCGAGTTTGAGCACCAGCACAGAGCAGGAGGGCTGAATGGCCTGTTTCTGCGCTGTGTCTCTCTCAGAACTCTGAGCAAGTATTTCTTGTGGGATTATTGTTCTCGCAGAGGGTTTCGCTGTGCACACCTGATTGAGTTCCATTGGACAGGTCACGGTGAGAGATGTGGGTAACATTCAGAAACCTGCTGTTTGTGTCGTTTGGGTTTCAGAAGTGTTGTTAGTTGTGGGAGAGCTGGACTGCTTTGATCCTGAGCTGAAGGGTGATGGTATGTAGAATGGTGATTTCAGCACAGGCTCCGTATGTGTGTATACTGTGTATATATGTGTGTGCATATTGTGTCTGTACATATGTGTATGTCATCCATGTGTTGCTGTCTCTGCTTGGATATCTGTGTGTGTGTGAGTGTGCGTGCGCGTCCGTGTGGTACACCTGTGTATTTGTGTCTATGCACATGTTTGTGTGTTTCTATGTATCTGTGCGTGCATGTGTATCTAAGAATGTGTCTGTACATGTGTTGTGTGTCTGTACATGTGTTGTGTGTCTGTACATGTGTTGTGTGTCTGTCCATTGTC
This sequence comes from Sphyrna mokarran, assembly GCA_024679065.1. Lineage (NCBI taxonomy): Eukaryota > Metazoa > Chordata > Chondrichthyes > Carcharhiniformes > Carcharhinidae > Sphyrna > Sphyrna mokarran. The sequence goes on from JAGIQG010000037.1 coordinate 15,898,245, forward strand.
AGCGTGTGTGTTTTCAGTGTACATGTTAATGTGTTCATGTGTGTCTATGCAAATGTGTGCCTGGATATGTGTGTGTGTGTGAACAAAGAACAAAGAGCAACACAGCACGGGAAACAGGCCCAACGAGTCCACGCTGCCGTCCTAACGTCTTAATGACATATCCTTGACTTTAGGCTATGCCTATTGTTGAAGATTCCCATATAGGGACCAACGTAGGGACAATTTGTTACCCAATCAGCCTAAGAGCACATTTTTGGGATGTGGGAGGAAACCGGAGCACCCGGAGGAAACCCGCGCAAACTCCCGCAGACACAGGCCCAAATCCATGTGTCAGCACAGCAACAGCGATAGTCTCTGAGCTGTCATGTTGCCCGTCAGATGGTCCAGTTTAAGCATACACTGACGACGTGAAGCACTAGGCAACTCCTGAAGCAACCTCCAAGAGCAGCTCTCGCACGACATGCCGCATGCATGCCCCTTGTTGGTCAACAAGGTGGACTGAATTGCCTGCGGAAACAAATAAGACTTAATTAAACATGCTAAAAAAAAACTAAGACATTCCCGAGACGAAACTAAAAGATAGTCTACTACTATTTGGTCCTCCCGATATTCAAACAGTCCTGCTATATCCCTCTATCTGCAGACCGCTCATGTGGCTGTCCAAGAGACCCTTAAACAACCCTAGCGTGCCTGCTCCCACCACCTTACTCGGCAGTGCATTCCACACCCCCACTACCCTTTGTGTGAAAAACTGGCCTCTAATATTCGTCTTATGCATAGCCCCCCTCACCCTGAGCCCGTGACCCCTCGTTCTATCCATTTCTAATGGTGGAAAAAGCTTACCACCATTTACTCTATCTATACCCCTCATAATCTTATATACCTCTAAAAGATCCCCTCTCAGCCGACGTCTTTCAAGGGAAAACAACCCCAGTGTTTTCAATCTTTCCTCGTAAGACAGCCCTTCCATACCAGGCAGCATCCTGGTAAATCTCCTCTGCACTCTCTCCAGGGCCTCTACATCCTTCCTGTAGTACGGCGACTACTAGTGTGTGTGTGTGTGTGTGTGTGTGTGTGTAATGCCTCTGGGTAGAGGGAGAGGAAGAACAGACTGTTGTGGGATTGATCAAAAACAGAAGTGGACAACCTGTGGCCCCAGGGAGGGGGATGGGGGGAAGCGCAGTGCGGCCCATTTGGGTTCTGAGTGCTACACACTCCCCACTAGACATTTTGTTGACTGTTGCTCATGCGCAGGGTTTCCTCATTCCACTGATTCCCGTCCGGGTAGTTGTTTTTTTAAAGCCGGTCTGGTTGAAGCAATTTGCATGTAACGTAAGGACAAGTGAGGTGAGGGGTGAGCAGATTGTTCACAAGATTGACTGTGAGAGCCCGTGCTGTGTCCAAAATGTTGATATTTTTTACTTTAACCATTTGAAGTTGATGGGAGTTCCATTAATATGTCAATGATTCAACATTCTTTCTGACTGGTTATGAAATATTCGGTGTGTATTAAATGTATTGAGTCTAATTCATAGAACATAACAGGGCAGTACAGGCCCTTCGGCCCTCGATGTTGCGCCGACCAGTGGAACCAATCTAATGACCCTCTAACCTAAACTATTCATGGGGTCAAGGCGAGTGAATCCCATTCCAATCTGGTGGCCCGCTGAGATGAAGGAGGGCCTCTCGAGCACCTGTTCACCAGCCCAGACTGCCCATCAATAATTCTAGGTGTTAGAGGTCACCTTAAATAGACATCCACCCCAAGTGATGCAAAGGACCTCCTCACAGCGAAAGGTGGGAAGGTTGCTGGGATAGACAAGGATCTAAAAGGGAAGGAATATTATGATGACCACAAAGACCACCGGAGGGGGTGGGGGGAAATCAGCGATAGATCCACCCACAGGCTTCGTGGAGTATGAGTTCCCTTATAAGTAGAAGTCAGCGAAGCTTTTAAGCCTCGAACCTTACTCAGGCTGAAGTAGTAGACTGCAAAGCGAAAACTATAAGCCAAGGGAGTGACCTTTCTGTTTTGTCCACACGAAAGGACATTGGTGTCTGGTATTTGGATGTATCACCACATTAGGCCACTCACTTCTCTCTCCCGGACAGAGTCAGCCATGAACAGGGATGTAGGAACTGGATTAGGCCATTGGACCTCCCTCGAGTTAATCCCGCTATTCGATTAGATGGTGATTAGGGCAGTACGGTGGTCCAGCACCGCTGCCTCACAACACCAGGGACCCAGGTTCAATTCTGGGCCTTGGGTGACTGTCGTCCCCAATGTCTGCACAGGTTTCCTCCGGGTGCTCAGGTTTTCTCCCATATGCCTAAGATGTGCAGGTTAGGTGAACTGGCCATGCTAAATTGCACCTTACTATCCAAAGATGTGTAGGTTAGATGTACTGGTCGTGCTAAATTGTCCTTTAGTGTCCAAAGATGTCCGGGGTTAGGTGGATTGGCTGTGTTAAATTGCCTCTTAGTGTTGGGGGGAGATAAGCAGGGTAATATGTAGCATAATGCGGCTTAGAGCCTGGGTGGGATTATGGTTGGTGCAACCTCTTTCTACACTGCAGGGAATCTATGAACAGGCTCAAAGAGCTTAATGGCTTCTCCTGCTCCTCTTTCCTGCCTCCAAATAAGGAATGAGAGGAGAGAGAGAGAGAGAGAGAGAGAGAGAGACAAGATGTTGCTTTAGCCAGGTGTTTGTATCATGAAGTTACGCAAGACATGGACAAATGACTCACAGGCTGCTTCCGGACTTGCTCACAGGAATTTGGAGGACTGAGCACTCCAGAATGCTAGATGTTCAGCACAGAGAACAATGAGTTTATGACAGAACAATTTACAGCAAATAGGTATTTCCTAATAGCCATGAAAGGCATGCCCCAACAGTAAGAATGCGGAGCCGTGCTCATCCTGCCTCGGCCTTGGCACATTTTCCATTGAATCCCTCACCGGTGTCTGTGTCGTCTCTGGAACCTTCCAGTGTCGCCCTGGCTGTCCCTTCTGTCAGCCACACCTCTGCGTCTGTTGGTTCACCGAGTGGCTTGCCAGAGCCGCAGCAATGTGATTAACTCTCAACTGTCCTCCAATGTCAACGAGGGCAGGGCGATAAATGCTGGCCCAGGCAGTGACCCTCATGTCCAAATCATCAGTAAGTGAGTTTCCTTCATCAATTCCATTGGCATCTATGAATCGTAGAATTCCCTGCAGTGGAGAAGGAGGCCATTTGGCCCATCAAGTCGATACCAATCACAGTCCAACCCAAGCCTTCTTCGTAATAACACGCAATTACCCTGCTAATACCCCCAACACTAGAGCCAATCAACCTATCCCATAAGACCACAAGAGTTAGACCACTCAGCGCATCGTGTCTGCTCCGCCATTCAATCATGGCTGATATTTTTCTCATCCCCATTCTCCTGCCTTTTCCCCATAAGCCCTGACCCCCTTATTAATCAAGAACCTATCTATCTCTGTCTTAAAGACACCCGGCCTCCACAGCAAAGAGTTCCACAGATTCACCACTCTCTGGCTGAAGAAATTGCTCCTCATCTCTGTTTTAAAGGATGGTCCCTTTAGCCTGAGGTTGTGCCCTCTGGTTCTAGTTTTTCCTACTGGTGGAAACATCCTCTCCACATTCACTCTAGCCAGGCCCCGAGTATCCTGTAAGTTTCAATAAGGTTCCTCTACCTCATTCTTCTAAACTCCAAAGAGTACAGACCCAGAGTCCTCAACCATTCCTCATATGGCAAGCTCTTCGTTCCAGGGAACCTGCTCTGGACCCTTTCCAAGGCCAGCACATCCTTCCTTAAGACTTCTGGACTGTGGGAGAAAACCGGAGCACTCGGAGGAGGCATGGACGGAGAACGTGCAGACAGATAGTGACCTAAGCCGGGAATTGAACCTGGGTCCCTGACACCATGAAGCAGCAGCACTAACCACTGTGCCACCGTGTTGCCCATGAATGAATAAGAAAAATTTTGGCCTACATACGACTCTGGAGCCACAGCAATGTGGGTGACCCTTAACTGCCCTCCTGAAATAGCCAAACAAGACACTCAGATCAAGGGTAATTAGAAACGGACAATAATTTTTAAACAAAAATTCCTTCAGGGAATATTGGGCATCACTGGCTGGCCACTACTTGGAGGGTAGTTGAGAACTGACCGCATTGCTATAGCTCTGGAGTCACATGTAGGCCAAACCAGGTAACATTTTCTTCCCTAAACATAGAACACTACAGAACAAACAGGCCCTTCGGCCCACAAGTTGCATCGATCATACTCATACCTACTAGGCCATAGAACTATCTATAACTCCCAATCCCGTTTAATCCCATGTACTCATTCAGAAGTCTTTTAGAAGACCCCAGCGAGTTCACCTCCACCACCACCGACAGAAGCCAATTCCACTCACTCACCACTGTCTGAGTGAAAAACTTACCTCTAACATCTCCTCTGTACTTGCCCCCCAGCACCTTAAACGTGTGTCCTTTCGTAGCAACCATTTCAGCCCTGGGAAATAGCCTCCGAGAATTCCCCTATTTATTCCTCTCAACGTTTTATAAACCTCTGTCAGGTCGCCTCTCAACCTTCGTCTCTCCAGGGAGAAGAGACCCAGCTCCCTCAACCTATCTTCATAGGACATGCTTTCCAATCTAGGCAACATCCTTGTAAATCTCCTCTACACCCTCTCAATAGCTTCCACATCCTTCCAGTAGTGAGGTGATCAGCACTGCACACAGTACTCCAAGTGGGGTCTGACAAGTTGCAGCATTACAAAGAACAAAGAACAAAACAGCACGGGAAACAGGCCCTTCGGCCCAAAAGAGCCCGCGCCACTATCTCAATGTTCCCACCTCTACCCGCGATCCCTGTCTATGTTGAGAGATCTATGGATTAAAAACCAAATTTGAGACAATTTAGGGTGTTTTGCCAATTAGCCTAGGAGCACATATTTGGGATGTGGGAGGAAACCGGAGCACTCGGAGAAAACCCACGCAAGCACGGGGAGAATGCGCAAACTCCCACAGACACAGGCCCAAATCCATGTATCTGCACAGCACAGCGATAGTCACTGAGCTGTCGTGTTGCCTATCAGATGGTCCAGGTCAAGCGTACACTAACGACATGAAGCACTAGGAACTCCTCTAAGTCTACGTCTTTCTAAGGAAAACAGTCCCAATTTGCCTAACCTCTCCTCGTAACTCAGACCTTCCATACCAGGCAGCATCCTGGTAAACCTCCTCTGCACTCTCTCCAGAGTCTCCACGTCCTTCTGGTAGTAAAGTGACCAGAACTGGACGCAGTATTCCAAATGAGGTCTAACCAACGTTTTATACAACTGCAACATTAAAGGCCAGCTCTTGTACTCTATACCCCTTCCTATAAAGGCTAACATACTATATGCTTTCTTCACAACCTTCTCCACTTGCTCTGCCACCTTCAAAGACTTGTTCACCTGCACCCCCAGGTCCCTCTGCGTTTCTATACTCTTAATAGGTCTACCCTTTATCATATACTTCCGCCTTACATTCTTTCTCCCGAAATGCATCACCTCACATTTATCAGAATTGAATTCCATCTACCATCTATCTGCCCAAGCTACCAGCCTATCTACATCCTGCTGCATTGCCTGACAATGCTCCTCACTATCCGCAAGTCCAGCAATTTTTGTATCGTCTGCAAACTTGCTGATCACTCCACTTACTCCCTCTTCCAAGTCATTTATATATACTACAAGTAGAAGAGTTCCCAGTACCGAGCCCTGCGGCACACCACTAGTGATCGACCTCCAGCTAGAAAAACACCCTTCCACTATTAGTCTCTGTCTCCTATTACTAAGCCAGTTACTTATCCATCTAGCTACCTGTCCTTGTATCCCACGAGCCTTGACCTTCTCAACTAACCTCCCATGAGGGACTTTGTCAAACGCCTTACTAAAATCCATATAGATGACATCAATGGCTCGCTCTTCATCCACTGTTTTCGTCACCTCCTCAAAAAATTCTACCAGATTTGTAAGGCACGACCTCCCCTTAACAAATCCATGCTGCGTATCCCTAATCAGATCGCAACGCTCTAAGCCTCCTGACTCATAAACTCAATCCCGTGATTAATGAAGACCAGTGCACCATACGCCTTCTTGACCACATCCTCCACCTGCGAGGCTGATTTAAGAGTCCTATGGACTCGGACCCCAAGATCCTTCTGCTCCTCAACACTGCTAAGACTCTTACCCTTGATATTGTACTCTTTCATCCCACTGTTCCTGCCAAAATGGACTACTACACATTTATCTGCGTTGAAGTCCATCTGCCACTTCTCTGCCCATACTTGCATCCTATCTATGTCTCACTGCGACTTCTGACATCTCTCCAGACTTTCTACAGCACCACCAACCTTTGTATCATCGGCGAACTTACTAACCTATCCTTCCACTTCCTCATCCAGGGCATTTATGAAAATAACAAACAGAAACAGGACATAAGTGAACGAGATGGGTTTTTCCGACAATCACTTTGTTCCTTAATTCCACACTTTAAAAAAAAAACTGAATTCTGCCATGGCGGGATTCGAACCCTGGGCCCCCAGAAGGTTAGCTGAGTTTCTGCATTAATAGCCCAGCACTCGGAGACCATCACCTCCCATTGCTACGTGGGAGATGCAGGGAAAGAAGACACCTGGAGATCTAACAGCGCCACCCTGGGCAAGAAGTTGTAACTACAGTGTGACTGTTTACATGAAAATTTTCCATTATAAAAGGCAGAATTTACAATAGACATTCTGTCCAGTTATTCTCTGCCTTCTAATCTAGTCTCATTTAGAGATTCAATTATGTGTGAGATACGCCCAATTACAACACCTCTTCAGAGTAAATGAAGGCAATTACAAAGGAATGAAGGCAGAGTAAAGGAATGAGTTCAGCAGAAAGATGGTTGACCAACAATGGTAGACATTTATGGAACTAGTTCATGACTCACGACAAAGATACATCCCAGGAAGGATAGCTCAACCATGGTTAACCGAGGAAGCTGAGGATGGTATTAAACTGAAAGAAAAAGAATATGCAATGTGGTACAAGATTAGTGTTAAGACAGAGGATTGAGAACATTGGGAGCATTTTAAAAGAGGACCCAAAAATAATGGGGGAAGAAGATAAAACAATGAGGGTAAACTAGCAATTACAAAGAGCAGAGAAAATTTACAGCACAAGGGACAGGTCCTTCGACCCTCCAAGCTTGCACCAACCATGCTGCCGACTGAACTGAAAGTCCCTACCCTTCCGGGACCATATTCCTCTATTCCCTTCCTAATCTTGCTGTCAGAATAGGTAGTGAAAGCAGATACGACAATGACTTTTAAGGGGCGTCTGGACAAATACATGAATAGGATGGGGAATTTTCTTTGTTCTTTGTATTCATGTATTTGTCCAGACGACCCTTAAAAGTCACTGTCGTATCTACTTCCGAGACATCCCCTGGCAGCGAGTTCCAGGCACCCACCACCCTCTTGCCTTGTACATCATCTTTAAACCTTGCCCCTCGCACCTTAAATCTATGCCCCCTAGTAATTGACTCTTCCACCCTGGGGAAAAAGCTTCTATCCCTTTCGTTCATGCCCCTCTTGTAGACTTCTAACAGCTCACCCCTCAACCTCCGTCTTTCCACTCAGAACAAACCAAATTTCTCTGATCTGTCCTCGTAGCTAATACCCTCCACACCAGGCAACATCCTAGTAAATCTCTTTTGTACCCCATGTAACGTACAAATGAATTCCTTTAAACGTATCAAAGGGAAGAGAGGGCCAAAGTCAACACAAGCCACTGAGAGAACGAGACTGGGGAAATAGTAATGGGGAACCAGGAAATGGCAGAGGAATTAAATAAATACTTTGCATCAAAGTGGAAGACACTAATAACATTCCAAGAAGTCTAAATAATCATGGGGAAAACAAAAGGAGGAAGGGAATTAATGCGTTAACTAAATGTAAGATAAAATTTATTTATTGTTGTCACGAGTCGGCTTACATTAACACTGCAATGAAGTTATGGTGAAAATCCCCAGTCGCCACACTCTGGCGCCTGTCTGGGTAACACCAAGGGAGAATTTAGCATGGCTAATGCACCCTAACCTGCACATCTTTCAGACTGAGGGAGGAAACTGCAAGAAACCCACACAGACAGGGTTTGTTGGGGGGTAAGAATGTGCAGACTCCATGCAAAAGCAGTGACCCAAGCCAAGAATCGAACTCGGGTTCCTGACGCAATGAGGCAGAAGTGCTAACACACTGTGCCACCCTTTTCTATCAATAATTATCACTAGAGATTAAGTACTGGGGAAACAAATGAGGGTTGAAGAGTTCCCTGGACCTGATGGGTTACATCCTAGGGTATTAAAATGAAGCAGCTAGAGATATAGTAGATGCATAGTTAGTAATCTTCCAAGAATCCTTAAGTGCTGGGAAAGTCCCTGAGGATTGCGAAACTGCCAATGTATCATCCTTATTCAAGATGTGGAGATGCTGGCACTGGACTGGGGTGGGCACAGTAAGAAGTCTCACACGACTAGATTAAAGTCCAACAGGTTTATTTGGCAGCACAAGCTTTTGGAGTCTCAGGCTCCTCCTTCTGGTGAGTGAAGGGTTGTGTTCACAGACAGGGGTACACGCAGACACAAACTCACCACAAGATAATGGTTGGAATGTGAGTCTTTACAGGTAATCAAGTTTTAAAGATGCAGACAATGTGAGTGGCCCTCTCTCCACTCACACGGTCTGTACCGTTAAGACTTGATTACCGTAAGGACTCGCATTCCAACCATTATTTTGTAAATTGAGTTTGGGTCTATGTATGTCCTGTTGTGAGTGCAACTCCTCATTCACCTGATGAAGGGACGACACTCCAAAGGCTTGTCCTGCCAAATAAACCTAATGGACTGTAACCCAGTGTTGTGAGACTTTTTACTCCTAAATCAAAGAAAAGGGAGACAAAAGAACAGGTAACTATAGGTCAGGTATCTTAACACCTGTAATTGGCAACATGCTCCAAATGCATTATAAAGGATGTAACAGTAGACTATTTGGAAATTGATAATATAACCAAGCAGAGTCAACATGGCTTCGCAGAGGGGAAATCATGCCTGACAAATTTATTAAAATTCTTTGCGGTGATAATGAGCAGGATCGATAAAGCGGAACCAGTCGATGTAATATATTTAGGTTTCCAAGAAGCATTTGAATCACATACCACACAAAACTTAATGAGATAACAGGCCATGGTGTTGGCAATAGTGTGAATAGAGGATTGATTTGATTTATTATTGTCACATGTATTGGGATACAGTGAAAAGTATTGTTACTTGTGTGTTATACAGACAAAGCATACTGTTCATACATAGGGGAGAAGGATTGGAATCACAGAACCCTACAGTGTAGAAAGAGGCCCTTCAGCCCATCGAGTCTGCACCCAGGACCTACCTGCATATCCCCCTCTAACCTAAGCATCTTAGGACACGAAGGGGCAATTTTTTTAGCATGGCCAATCAACCTAACCTGTACATATTTGCACTGTGGGAGGAAACCAAAGCACCTGGAGGAAACCCATGCAGATATGAGGAGAATGTGCAAACTCTACACAGACAATGACCCGAGCCGGGAATTGAACCCAGGTTCCTAGAGCTGTGAAGCAGCAGTACTAACCACTGTGCTACCATGCCACCCCAATTATTTGATTTGATTTATTATTGTCACATGTATTGGGATACAGTGAGAAGTATTGTCTCTTTCACGCCATATGGGCAAAGCACACCATTCATAGAGCACATAGGGGAGAGGGATTTGATTTGATGTACTATTGCCAAATGTATTGGGATACAGTGAAAAGAATTGTTTCTTGTGTGCTATATAGACAAAGCATACCATTCACAGAGTACATAGAGGAGAAGGATTTGATTTGATTTATTATTGTCATATATAGGGATATAGTGAAAAGTATTGTTTCTTGCGTGGTCTGCAGACAAAGCATACCATTCATAGAGAAGGAAAGAGTGCAGAATGTAGTGTTACAGTCATAACTAGGGTGTAGAGAAAGATCAACGTAGTGTGAGGTAGGCCCATTCCCCGACAGCAGCAGGGAAGAAGCTCTTCTTGAGTCGGTTGGTGCGTGACCTCAGACTTTTGTACCTTTTTCCTAACGGAAGAAGGTGGAAGAGAGAATATCCGCAGTGCATTGGATCCTTGATTACGCCGGCTTTTTTTCCCGAGGCAGCGGCAAGTGTACACAGAGTGGAAGGCTGGTTTGAGTGATGGGTTGGGCTACGTAGTTTCTGAGCACAGAGTGTGCTCTGGCCAAATATGTGGATGATTCAAACGGTGGGAGGAATGGCATGTTGCACAGAGGATATAGGTAGTTTACAGAGAGATGATGACAGGTTAAGCAAGTGGGCAAAAAAATTGGCAAATGGAATTCAATGTGGGAGGCTAGGGAGGAAATTGCAAGGAAATCTCACTGAAATTTTTAATTCCTCTGGCCACAGGGGGAGGTGCCAGCTTACGTGGTTCCACTTTTCAAGAAGGATGGTAGAGATAAATCAGGGAATTACAGACCGGTGAATGACGCAGCAATGTGAAGGAAATTACCAGAAGAAATTCTGAAGGAGAGATCTACCTCCACTCGGTGAGGCTGCATAGCTTTGTCAGAGGGAGGGTCATGCCAAATGAATTTGATCAAATTTTTTGAGGAGGTGTCAGGTGTGTGGATGAAGGTGGTGCAGTGGATATAGTTTATGTGGATTTCGGCAAAGCCTTTGACAAGGTCCCATAAAGTCGTCAAGATGGTGCCGGAGCGAGGTGAATTCTTGCGAGCTGTGCCCAATACACCTTCTAATTCTATCTTTTATTCTTGTTCTACTCTTCTAAAACTTCATTCTAACTCTTTTATCGACACCCTAGCTATGACTGTGACACTACATTCTGCACTCTCTTATTTCCTTCTGTAGGAATGCAGTGTTTTATCTTTATATCGCACGAGAAACAATACTTTTCATTGTATACCGACACGTGACAATAATAAATTAAATCAAATCCTTCTCTGCTATGTACTTTATGAATGGTATGCTTTGTTTGTATAGTGCACAAGAAACAATACTTTTCACTGTATCCCAATACATGTGACAGTAAGAAATCAAATCAAATCGTCCTCCCCTATGTGCTCTATGAATGGTACGCTTTATCTGCATAGCGTGCAAGAAACAATACTTTTCACTGTATCCCAATACATGTGACAATAATAAAACAAATTAAATCCTTCTCCCTATGTGCTGCATGAACAGTATGCTTTGTCTGGCACACAGGAAACAATACCTTTCACTATATCTTAATACATATGATAGCTGGCACGGTAGCACAGTGGGTTAGCACTGCTGCCTCATAACTCCAGGGACCCGGGTTCGACTCCCGGCTGGGGTCACTGTCAGTGTAGAGTCTGCACATTCCCCCTGTGTCTGCGTGGGTTTCCTCCGGGTGCTCTGATTTCTTCCCAAAAATGTTGCTGATTGGCCATGCTAAAAATTGCCCCTTCGTATCCTGAGATGAGTAGATTAGAGAGATTAGTGGGTAAAATATGTAGGATATGGGGGTAGGGACTGGGTTGGGGCAGACTCGATGGGCCAAATGGCCTTTTTCTGGAGTGTAGGGTTTCTATAATGATTCTATGATGTGACAATAATGAATCAGATCAAACGTGATAGACTGATAAAGGGAGGTTAAAAACACATCACATAGGAAGGTTTGTTAGAATATTAGGATCCCTACACTGCAGAATGAGATCATTTGGCCCATCAAGTCTGCACTGAGCACAATCATAGCCAGGACCTATGCCCAGAACCTACATATTTCCCCTGCTAATCCCTCTGACACTGGTGGCAATTCAGCACGGCCAATCAACCTGACCAGCACATCTTTGGACTTTGGACTCTCGAACCTGGGTCCCTGGAGCGATGAGAACATGCAGACTCCACACAAACAGTGAACCGAGGCCAGAATTGAACCCGTGAGGCAGTAGTGCTAACCACTGTGCCACCGTGCTGTCCAAGCTGTGTTGACTATCTACCTGTTTGCTATCAGGGTAGATGGTCAACATTTTTCCCAAACGTGGGGGGGGCGTTGGGGTGGTCTAAAACCAGAGGGCATAGGTTTAAGTTAAAATCCAACAGGTTCATTTTGTTAGCACAACCTTGCGGAGCGCTGCTCCTTCATCACCTGATGAAAGACCTTGAGAGTCTGAAAGCTTGTGCCACCAAATAAACCCATTGGACTTTAACCTGGTGTTGTAAGACTTCTTACTGTGCTCTCCCCAGTCTAACGCCAGCAGCTCTACATCATAGATTTTAAAGTGAGAGGGGAGAGATGCAAAAGGGACAACTGTTAAAATTTTAAAAAGAGGGGCAATTTTTTCACACACGGAGGGTGGTGAGTGTCTGGAGCGAGCTGCCAGAGGTAATAGTAGAGGCGGGTACAATTTTATTTTTAAAAAGTATTTGGACAATCACATGGGTATAGAGGAATATGGGTCAACACAGGCAACTGGGACTAGCTTAGTGGTTTTAAAAAAAGGGCGGTACGGATAGGTTGGGCCGAAAGGCCTGTTTCCATGCTGTAAATCTCAGGTATGGAGGGACTGCTGTACGAAGAAAGATTAAACAGGTTGGATCTGTACAGCCTGGAGGTCAGAAGAATGAGAGTGACATGATTGAGGCGGGGGGGGTAGACAGGGTAAATGTTCCATTCATGGGAGAGCGAGGGACCAGAGGGCAGAGTCGCAGAATAAAGGGATACTAATTTCAATGGATTCGAGGAAGAATTTCTTCTCTCATCATAATAAGACCATCAGCCATGACTTATTAAATGGTGGACTGGGTTCGAAGGGTCGAATGGCCTCGTCCTGTTCCTATTTCAGTGGGCCTTATGGTTTCAAAGAACAAAGAGCAACACAGCACAGGAAACAGGCCCTTCGGCCCAGCGAGCCCACGCTGCCGTCCTAACGTCTTAATGACATATCCTTGACTTTAGGCTATGCCTATTGTTGAAGATTCCCATATAGGGACCAATATAGGGACAATTTGTTACCCAATCAGCCTAAGAGCACATTTTTGGGATGTGGGAATAAACCCACGCAACCACGGGGAGAACGCGCAAACTCCCGCAGACACAGGCCCAAATCCATGTGTCAGCACAGCAACAGCGATAGTCTCTGAGCTGTCATGTTGCCCGTCAGATGGTCCAGTTTAAGCATACACTGACGACGTGAAGCACTAGGCAACTCCTGAAGCAACCTCCAAGAGCAGCTCTTGCACGACATGCCGCATGCATGCCCCTTGTTGGTCAACAAGGTGGACCGAATTGCCTGCGGAAACAAATAAGACTTAATTAAACATGCTAAAAAAAAAACTAAGACATTCCCGAGACGAAACTAAAAGATAGTCTATTACTATTTGGTCCTCCCGATATTCAAACAGTCCTGCTATATCCCTCTATCTGCAGACCGCTCATGTGGCTGTCCAAGAGACCCTTAAACAACCCTAGCGTGCCTGCTCCCACCACCTTACTCGGGAGTGCATTCCACACCCCCACTACCCTTTGTCTGAAAAACTGGCCTCTAATATTCGCCTTATACATAGCCCCCCTCACCCTGAGCCCGTGACCCCTCGTTCTATCCATTTCTAATGGTGGAAAAAAGCTTACCACCATTTACTCTATCTATACCCCTCATAATCTTATATACCTCTAAAAGATCCCCTCTCAGCTGACGTCTTTCAAGGGAAAACAACCCCAGTGTTTTCAATCTTTCCTCATAAGACAGCCCTTCCATACCAGGCAGCATCCTGGCAAATCTCCTCTGCACTCTCTCCAGGGCCCCTACATCCTTCCTGTAATACGGCGACCAGAACTGGACCTACCAGAAGGGTAGGTTGTGCCTCACAAACCTTATAGAGTTTTTTGAGGAGGTGACCAAAGAGGTAGATAAGGGTAAGGCAGTTGACGTAGTGTATATGGATTTTAGCAAAGCGTTTGATAAGGTTCCCCATGGTAGGCTACTGCAGAAAGTGCAGATGAATGGGATTGAAGGTGATTTAGCAGTTTTGATGATGAATTGGCTAGCTGATCGAAGACAGAGGGTGGTGGTTGATGGGAAATATTCAACCTGGAGTGCAGTTACAAGTGGTGTACCTCAAGGATCTGTTTTAGGGCCACTGCTGTTTGTCCTTTTTATAAATGACCTAGATGAGGGTGTAGAGGGTTGGATTAGTAAATTTGCTGATGATACCAAAGTGGGGGGAATTGTAGACAGCGAGGATGGATGTTACAGTTTGCAGAGGGACATAGATAGGTTGCAGAGCTGGGCCGTGAGGTGGCAAATGGAATTCAATACGGATAAGTGTGAGGTGATTCACTTTGGTAGGAATAACAGGCATATGAAATATAGGGCTAATGGAAGGACCCTTAATAGTGTTGTCGAGCAGAGGGATCTTGGGTACAAATACATAGCTCTTTGAAAGTTGGCACCCAGGTTGATAAAGTTGTTAAGAAGGCGTACGGTGTGTTAGCTTTTATTGGTAGAGGGATTGAATTTAGGAGCAGTGAGGTTATGTTACAACTGTACAAAACTCTGGTGCGGCCGCACTTGGAGTATTGCGTACAGTTCTGGTCGCCGCATCATAAGAAGGATGTGGAAGCATTGGAAAGGGTGCAGAGGATGTTTACCAGGATGTTGCCTGGTATGGTGGGAAGGCCTTATGAGGAAAGGCTGAGGGACCTGAGGTTGTTTTCATTAGAGAGAAGAAGATTACGAGGTGACCTAATTGAGGCGTATAAGATGATCAAGGATTGGATAGGGTGGATAGTGAGAGCCTTTTTCCTCGGATGGTGATGACCAACACGAGGGGACATAACTTTAAATTAAGAGGTGGTAGTTGTAGGACGGATGTCAGAGGCAGGCTCTTCACACAGAGGTAGTGAGGGCGTGGAATGCCCTGCCTGCAGCAGTTGTGGACTCGCCTACTTTGGGGACATTCAAATGTTTGGTGCTTAGGCATATGGATGATATTGGAGTAGTTTAGGTTAGAGGATCCACTGGCCGGCGCAACATTGAGGGCCGAAGGGCCTGTACTGCGCTGTAATGTTCTATGTTCTATATGTTCTAAAAGCCCCAAGACTTCGTCCCTCGTAATGATTATTTCCTTTAACGGGTCCTCAAATTCCTCAAAACTGGCATCAGACATCAGGCCCCTCTCCCGCGTGAATACCGACGCAAAGTATTCATTCAGGATCTCCCCCATTCCCTCAGGCTCTAAGCATAGTTCCCCTCCTCTGTCCCTGAGAGGTCCAATCTTCCCTCTAACCATCCTTTTGCTCCTTACTGGATCTGGTCACCTTGAGACATTTAATTCCAAATTTTGATTCAACCTGTGAAAAATACATCCCCAGCCTCGATTACTCATGTGTTTATTTATCAATCACAAATTGGCTTATATTAACACTGCAATGAAGTTACTGTGAAAAATCCCGTGGTCGCCATGCTCCGGCTCCTGTTTGGGTAATGCTGAGGGAGAATTTAGCATGGTCAATGCACCCTAATCAGCATGTTTTTCGGAGTGTGGGAGGAAACTGGAGCACCTGGAGAAAACCCATGCAGACATTGGGAGAATGTGCAGACTCCACACAGACAGTGACCCAAGCTGGGAATCGAACTGGGTCCCTGGCACTGTGAGGCAGTAGTGCTAACTGCTGCGTCACTGTGTCACGAAGGGAGTGCTGCATTGATACCTCTACCAATATTTTGGAGTTAACATTTAAACCCTTCCTCTAAGGTAGATGTGAGCGTCCGCAGAGTTACCCTCTGTAGACCACACCTTCCAGACCGACCATCTGTGTACGCGTGCTTTCCTTCGGGTGCCTTGGTTCCTTCAGAAACTGCCAAGATCGCAGGTCAGGTGGATTGGCCATGTTAAGTTGTACCTCAGTGTCAAGGGAATAGGTCGGGTTAATGCATCGGGTTATGGGGTTGGGACCCGTGTGGGATTATGGTTGGTGCAGATTCGATGCGCCGAATGGCCTCCTCCTGCACTATAAAATGCTCTGAATCTGTACAGTTTGGTGAATAACTGAATTTTAATGTATGTAACGTACAAAACTGAGAACTGTGAAATATTCAAGTTGAGGAAATTGTAAACATAAGTGCTTTTCACTGCTTGTGATCATTGGGTATGTCATTTCTGTAAGGTTTTATTTCATGTTATTTATGAATAAAGTATATTTTTGAAATAAAAGCGAATAAATTTAATAAATTAAGATATTGTTACACTAATTATTGTATTACACTAATTAGAGTTATATTCTTATCAGGCAATTCGGTTGAAACAACATCAGAATGAATGGCATAGCAGAGCTAGAAGGGCTGAATGGTCTACTTCTGATTATAATTTTGGGGTTCGGGATGGTTTTTCTTTGACTTTTTCTCTCTTATTTCTTTTCCTATTTCTTATTCCCTTTCTCTTTTAAATATACATAATTGCTGCATTGAAATTAATATTTAGTGAAAAACCTTCTGAATCCGCGAGTTGGCAACGCTGAGGGGCGGGTCTGTACGTGTGCGCTGTACGTGATGACGCTTGGTGGGCGGGTCCAGGAATGCAGACGTGTATACGTAATGACGCAAGTGGCTAAGGGGCGGTGCTCGGAGGTAGCCGGACTGTACGTGATGACGCAACCGGCGGCGCTACGTGAAGACGACAGCGGACTGTGTGCTGTGCGTAATGACGCAAGAAGGGGAATGGGATCGTGCCGCGGCTGCTGCCGCGTGAGAGGAAGGTCCGTTCGTGCACTCACCTGAGGAAGGAGAAGCGCTGCGAAAGCTCGTGATTCCAAAATAAACCTGTTGGACTTTAACCTGGCTTTGTGAGACTTTTTAACTTCAAGTGTGTTGAACATGGTGACGAAAAGAGGGGGGGGCGGAGCTCTGCCTGGAGACGTAGAGGGTGCGGCCGAGGACTCAGCGGGCGTGGAACTGCGTGATGACGATTAAAGGGGGCGGGACATTATGATGCGAACAGAGGGTGGGTCTATAGCCGGGGGCGGGGCTCTGGGTGGTAACGGTCAGAGGGGCGGGGCTCTATGCGATATGCGCGGACGTGCGCCATGACGTATAGATGGGGCGGGGCGACGCTGCATGACACGCTCAGGGGGCGGGGCTGTGCGGGAAGACGTGAGGATGGGGGCGGGACTGCGTGGGAACGCGGTCAGGAGGCGGGTCATTGAGAGATGACGCACTCGGAGCGGAGATGCGCGCGCAGGGGGCGGTGCTGCGCATGGTGACGCTAGTAGGGGGCGGGCCGTACGGGGTGACGCGGTTCAGGGGGGCGGGCCCGGGCTCGCGCGGTTGATGTTTATTCCATCTCGCTGTTGTCGGTGAGTTAAAGCCGGTTAACCCGTCAGCTAATGATAACTAGTGTAACCAGCCCGCCTGAGGAAGAGGGTGGGAACGAATGAAACTGGTTAATGGTAACTCGCTAGATAAGTTCCAGTTAGGCAGTAACTCGCCGGCTTGTGGGACTGCTCCCGGGTCAGCGGGGCTCCCGTGAATTCCAGGCCGGAGCCTGAGCGCTGGGCCTCGGGGAGAAAGAGGCAGAGCCAGCCCTGCCTCCCCACCACGGCACAGGGGCAGGGGTAGCCCTGCCTCTCCCCCACCCCCCCAGTACAGGGGGCAGAGCCAGCACTGCCTCCCCCCCACCCCTCCAACACAGTGGGAGGGGCAGCCCTGCCTTCCTGCACCCCCACCCCCAGGGCAGGGCAACACTGTCTCCTTCCCCCCCCCCCCCCCCAGCACGGGAGGGCAGCCTTGCCTCCTAACCCCCACCCCAGGGCGGGCAACACTGTCTCCATCCCCCCCCCCCCCCCCAAGCACGGGTAGGGGCAAGCTTGCCTCCCCCACCCTAAACAGGGACAGAGCCACCCAGCTTCTCCCCCCCCCTCCCTCCCCCAGCCACGGGGCAGGGCCAGCCCTGACTCCCCCCCCCCCCCCCCCCCCCCAGCACAAGGGGAGGGCCGGCCAGCCCCCCCCCCCCCAAGCACAGGGGCAGACCCAGCCCTGACTTCCCACACCCCCCACCCCCAGCACAAGGGTAGGGGCAGTCCTGCCCCTCCCCTCAGCACAAGGGCAGCCCTGTTTCCCCTCAGCACAGGAGCAGAGGCAGAGCTGGCCCTGCATCTCCGTGCCCAGTGCTGGACAGGGGCAGCTCTGTCTTCCTGCAGAATGAGATCCCAGTGATAAAGTTTCCGCTTGTAAAGAAAGCGACATTCATCTGGCTAATTAATGTACAAATTATGGATCTGGTTTTAAATGTGGGTTATGTTTTCATATCGATGTAATGCTTCAAACATACACGTTTGATTTATATACATTATATATCACATATTTACACATATGTGTGTGTTTTATCTATATATATCATATGCATACGGTGCACTTAAAGCAGACACACATATATTTACATATATTTGTGTATATGCCTGTGTCTGATGTATTTGTGCCCGATGGCATAGTGGCACAGTGCTTAGCACTGCTGCCTCACAACGCCAGGCATCTGGGTTTGATTCCCATGCACGTTGTCTCTCCACCGTGTCTGTGTGGGTTTCCTCCCACAGGCTGAAAGACACAGTGTTTAGATGGATTGGCCATGCTAAATTGCCCCTTCGTATCCAAAGATGTGCAGGTTAGATGGATTGGCCATGCTAAATTGCCCCTTAGTGTCCAAAGATGTGTAGGTTAGAGGGATTGGCCATCTAAGTTGCCCCTTAGTGTTTGAAGGTATGCAGGTTAGGTGGATTGGCCATGCTAAATTGCTCCTTAGTGTCCAAAAATGTGGAAGTTAGGTGGATTGGCCATGCTAAATTGCCCCTTAGTGTCCGAAGATGTGGAGGTTAGGTATATTGGCCGTGCAAAATTGGTCCTTAATATCCTAAGGTATAGGTTAAGAGGATTAGTAGAGTAAATATGTGAGGTTCTGAGGTATACTTGGGAAAGAGTTGGTGCAGACTTGTTGAGCCAAATGGCATCTGCACCGTAGGGTGCTTATGCTGGGAGGATTGATAGGTGGAAGCTCGAGGGACTCAGCTGCTTATTCCTGCTCCTAAACTGTACACTTGTATGTCGCACTGTGTCAGTCCTGTGCCGGGAGCACCAGCCTGGGCTATTGTGCTCCAGAGGGGGTGTAGATCCATAGCTTCTGGATAAGAAACAGCTCACCCCGCAAAGCTTCTCCGATTCTGTGGACCTCATGACCGGAAGTGCCTCTCACCTCCGGATACTGGAGGGGACCTTCTCCCAAGTGGATACGCTTTGTACGTGGGCTGACCCGAGCACAAGACAGGCTGTTTGACCGTGACAGGCTTAGCAGTGTTCCCTTCCCCAGTGGGTTAGGGCAGGTGGGTGAGCTGGATACTGGCTAAGTCTGCCTAACTCAGGGACCCAGTGGCCACCCGTGCTGAGGGTTCAGAATATGATGATAACCTGTACCTGATAGGTCTTCAGCATGACTTTTAAACCTTTTGGTGCACACATCCCTATTGGACAAGAATAAGAAGGGTAATGGAAGCAAGCCGTTAGATTGAGTTCACATACGGACCTGCCATGGTCTAACTGAGGGATGGGTCAAACTCAAGAGGCTGAATGGCCTCTTGTTGTCAAATCCATGTCTGCTTCAGTTTGTGACAGTGATGGGTAGATTCTCCACCTCGGATCGCTGTGTGAAACAGAAACAGAAAATGCTTGATGATTTTCGTGTTCGTTGGGCACCGCAGGGGATGGGGTGCATTACTGACCTGAATAATCATATTTTAACTTGATGTGTCTTAAGTTTCCTTTGTATTTTTGTTTTTATTCGGGCTGTTCGCCTTCCTTTTGCGGAGTTGCCCTTTTACTTTGTTCTAATTTAATTTGAGTTTGTTTATTTGGATTGACCTTAAAAGAGGACCCTGACACCAGGGGACAATTTAGAATGACTAATCCACCTAACCTGCACATCTTTGGACACTAAGAGGCAATTTAGCATGGCCAATCCACCTAACCTGCACATCTTTGGACAATAAGGTCGAATTTAGCATGGCCAATCCACCTAACCTGCACATCTTTGGACAATAAGGTCTAATTTAGCATGGCCAATCCACCTAACTTGCACATCTTTGGACAATAAGGTCTAATTTAGCATGGCCAATCCACCTAACCTGCATACCTTTGGATGCTAAAGTCCAATTTAGTATGACCAATCGAACTAACTGTCACACCTTTCGGATTGTGGGAGAAACCCATGAAGACACGGGGAGAACATGCAGACTCCACATAGACTGTGACCCGAGCCCGGGAATCGAATCTGGGTCCCTCGTGCTGTGAAGCAGCAGCGCTAACCACTGTGCCAACATGCTGCTTTTATCGCTGTGACAAATGTTGTTTCCTGAAACAAAACATGCGAAGATGAATTGAATTGCAAGTGTTGACACAGTGACATTTCTGTGTGACTGCCTCTCTCCCCTTCCCCAAGGAGAGGGGGGAAATGATTTCTGATGGTGGTGATATCTCTGAAAGACACGTGTGTGAGGGCTTAATTTTTTTGATTTGATTTATTATTGTCGCATATATTAGGATGCAGTGAAAAGTATTGTTCCTTGTGCTTTATACAGACAAAGTATACTGTTCATGGAGTATATAAGGGAGAAGAATTTGATTTATTATTGTCATGTATATTGAGATGCATTGAAAAGTATTGTTTCTTGTGCAGTTTAGAGACAAAGCATACCATTCATAGAGTACATAGGAAGAAGGATTTGATTTAATTTGTTATTGTCACATGTACTGGAATACAGTGAAAAGTATTGTTTCTTGTGCATTATGCAAAGAAAACGTTTCATTCGCAGAGAAAGAAAGGAGAGGGTGCAGAATATAGTGTTGCAGTCATAGCGAGGGTGTAGAGAGAGATCAACTTAATGCGAGGTAAGTCCATTCAAAAGTCTGACGGCAGCAGGGAAGAAGCTATTCTTGAGTTGGTTGGTACGTGACCTCAGACCTTTTGTATTTTTTTTCCTGACGGAAGAAGGTGGAAGAGAGAATGTCCGGGGTGTGTGGTGTCCCTGATACTGCTTTTCCCGAAGCAGCGGGAAGTGTAGACAGAGTCAATGGATGGGAGGCTGGTTTGTGTGATGGACTGGGGTATGTTAGAACTATAGAAAATTACAGCTCAGAAACAGGCCTTTTGGCCCTTCTTGTCTGTGCCAAACTATTTTTTGCCTATTCCCACTTACCTGCACTTGGATCATATCCCACTGCTCTCATCCACGAATCCTTCCAAGTTTTTCTTAAATGTTAAAAGTGATCCCACATTTACCACTTTATCCAGCAGCTCATTCCACACTCCCACCACTCTCTGCGTGAAGAATCCCCCCCCCCACTAATATTCCCTTTAAACTTTTCTCCTTCCACCCTTAACCCATGTCCTCTAGTTTTTTTTCTCCCCGAGCCTCAGTGGAAAAAGCCTGCTTGCATTCGTTCTATCTATACCCAAAAAAATCTTATACATCCCTATCAAGTCTCCCCTCATTCTTCTATGCTCCAGGGAATAAAGTCCTAACCCATTCAATCTCTCTCTGTAACTCAGCTTCTCAAGTCCCAGCAACATCCTTGTAAATTCATGATCCTTTTTGTTGTTCCTTGCGGTCTTAGTCAGAGCAGGAGCCCATACCAAGCTGTGATAGAACCAGAAAGAATGCTTTCTATGGTGCATCTGTAAAACTTGGTGAGTCATAGTGGACATGCCAAATTTCATTAGTCTTTTGCAGGTCAGGGAAGAGCAAAAAAAGACCTGGAGAAATAATGAAATTGATGACAACAGATGCTTCTGGAGTCATGTTAGCACAAATGGAGACTTTTAATACAGTTTATGTGGACATAGCTATCAAATCAGCCCTACTTCCCCTAAATCCATTTCCAGTATCTCTCCCGTTGCCTTCTGAAAGATGCTTTTTGGCGTTCCTTGCAAGGGCAGATGAGTTTAAAAATAGGGATGCCTCACTGCAGCTGTATACAGAGGCCACATCTACAGCACCGGGTACAGAGTCAGTCTCCTTCTCCAATAGAAGATAGAATTACATCAGAGGCTACTGAGCTAAGGCTCCCTCCACTTATGCCTGGGATCGAGGGGGTTAACTGATAAGAAAGGATCATGTCATAGAACATAGAACATTACAGCACAGAACAGGCCCTTCGGCCTTCGATGTTGCGCCGACCAATATAAAAAGCAATGCCCCTCCAAACTAAACCATTCCCTTCTCTTCCATGTACTTATCAACTAACCTCTTAAACGCCACCAAACTTGGCGCATCTACAACTGCTGCAGGCAGGGCATTCCACTCCCGAACCACCCTTTGGGTAAAGAACCTACCTCTGATATCCGTCCTATAACTATCACCCCTTAATTTAAAGCTGTGTCCCCTCGTGCTAGCTTTTTCCATCCTAGGAAAAAGGCTATCACTGTCCACCCTATCTAAACCTCTAATCGTCTTGTATGTTTCGATCAGGTCCCCTCTTAGCCTCCTCCTTTCTAACGAAAACAACCTCAAATCCCTCAGCCTCTCCTCATAAGACCTCACCCATCCTCGCTCCTCATAAGACCTCACGATGTCCTCACCCATCGAAGTTTTAAAGAAGACATGTTGAAATGCGGGATCTTGTAAGTGGTACACAGGCTGCTACTGAGCATTGGTGATGGAGGGAGTGTTTGTGGATGGGGTGCAAATCAAGCTGGGCTGCTTTGTCCTGGATGGTGTCGAGCTCCTTGAGTGTTGTTGGGAGCTGCACCCATCCCAGCAAGTATTCCATCACACTCCTGACTTGTGCTTTGTAGCTCATGGACAGGCTTGGGGGAGCGGGACTCAGGAGGTAAGTTCCCTCCCCCCCTCCACCCCCCACACTAGTGATTACAGGCCCACGTGCTGCATCTCTGTGCTGCGGCAGTTTGTGACACTGCACCAGTTCAGCTACACAACATCACTTTTAATCATCTACAGCCTCATCCCTCACGTACGTGAGAGTGTTAGCTCCGACACTGAGCAGGTATCATCTTCAGAAGTCAGAGAGATTAATAGCAGCAACTGCAGACTCGAGTGCTCGAAGCTGTGCAGAATTTGGGAGCTTTCAGTTAACACAGCAGGAGAAAGAAATATTTTCCCTTTGCTTTCTTTTTCTTTTAGACCTCGCTTACATTCCCCGGCTCCAATGTTTCTTCCTGCCTGAAAGGACAAGGTGCAGGAGGTAACTGCTTCCTGGGACATGAAGTGCGCTGCCTTAAAGTGCCAGGGAACCAGTTCGACTCTCAGCAGCACGGCGTTTAGCATTGCTGTCTCACGTTGCCAGGGATCTGGGTTTGACTTCCAGTGGCACATGATTAGCACTGCTGCCTCACAGTGCCTGGGACCCAGGTTCGATTCCCGGCCGCAGGGTGGCACAGTTGTTAGCACTGCTATCTCTCAGCACCAGGGATCCAAGTTCAATTCCCCAGCCTCAAGTCACTGGAGTCTGCACGTTCTCCCCTGTGTCTGCGTGGGTTTCCTCCAAGTGCTCCAGTTTCCTCCCACAGTCTGAAAGACATGCTGGTCAGGGTGCATTGGCCATGCTAAATTCTCCCTCTGTGTGGTAATTAGGGGGATTTCACAGTAACTTCATTGCAGTGTTAATGTAAGTCGATTTTTGACCCCAATAAATAAATTTTAACTTAGTCCACCACCGCAATCAATCTACTATCACACACAGCCCTCCACAACAAACGTTTACCAGATTGATGTGTGAGATGAGATTGACTAGGTTGGGATTGTTTTTGCTGGAATTCAGACAAATGATGGGGATCTTATAGAGATTTATAAACTTCTAACAGAACTCAACACTAAAGGGCTCCCACAGTCTGAAAGAACATGCTGGTTAGGTGGATTGAACCACGAGGGCAGTAACCATGCTATCCCTACAGACGGAGGCTTTTCAGCCTATTGAGCCTGCACTGACCAAATCCTACACCCTATCCCTGTACCCATTAATTTACCCAACTAATTCCCATGACTTTAAGGGACAATTTAGCGTAGTTTATCAATTTAATCAGCATGTCTTTCAGACTGAGAGAGGAAAACCGGAGCACCCAGAGGAAACCCATGAAGACACAGGGAGAATGTGCAGACTCCACACAGATAGAGACCTGAGGATGGAACGCTGGAGAGTCGTGTGTTACCTGTTTCCTTGCCCTTTCCTTGAGGGAACTGCCCTGGATTCTGCTCGGCGTTTCTCCGGGACGGTAGAGTTGTACAGTGCAGAAAAGGCCCTTCTGCACGTCGAGTTTGCGCTGACTATAACTACCACAAAAGGTGTGTGCAGTGGCACAGTGGGTTAACACCGCTGCTTCACAGCGCCACGGACCCAAGTTGGATTCCTGGCTTGGGTCAGTATTTGTGTGGAGTCTGCACATTTTCCCTGTGTCTGCATCGGTTTCCTCCCACAGCTCGAAGGACATGCTGGTTAGGTGAGTTGGATGTGCTAAATTCTCCCTCAGTGTTACTCAAACAGACGCTAGATTGTGGCAACTAGGGGATTTGGTTTTGATTTGATTTAATTTATTATCGTCACATGTACTGGGATACAGTGAAAAGTATTGTTTCTTGTGCACTATACAGACAAAGTATATGATTCATAAAATGCATAGGGGAGAAGGATTTGATTTATTATTGTCACATATTGGGATGTAGATAAAAGTGTTCATTCTTGTGTACTATACAGACAAAACATACTATTCACAGAGTGCATGGAGAGAAAGATTTGATTTATTGCTCTCATGTGTATTGAGATACAGTGAAAAGTATTGTTTCTTGCGCATTATACAGACAAAACATACTGTTCATAGAGTACATAGGGGAGAAGAATTTGATTTGATTAATTATTGCATCCCAAGAGATGTGACAATGAAAAGTATTGTTTCTTGTGAGCTATACAGACAGAGCATTCTGTTCATAGAGAAGGAATGGAGACAGTGCAGAATGTAATGTCACGGTCATAGCTAGGATGTAGAGAAAGATCAACTTAATGCGTGGTGGGTCCATTTAAAAGTCTGATGGCAGCAGGGAAGAAGCTGTTCTTGAGTTGGTTGGTACGTGAGCTCAGGCTTTTGCACCATGTCTGCGTGGGTTTCCTCCGGGTGCTCTGGTTTTCTCCCAGAGTTGGAAAGATGTGCTAGTTAGGTGGATTTGCCATGGTAAATTCTCCCTTAGAAGAGGCACTGGAGTGTGGTGATTATGGATTTGTCACAGTAACTTCATTGCAGTGTTAATGTAAGCTGACTTGTAACTAGTAAATAAACAAAACTGAATGCAGCTTCAATATCACTTAAGAAGCTTGGCACAATCCATGACAAAGCAGCCTTGCTTGATTGGCACCCCATTCACAAACACTCACTCCCTCTACCATCACCAGAGCCATGTGTACTATCTACAAAATTCACTTCTCAAGCACTGAGTCCAGACTCCCACCACTTCTGGATGACACAGTTTGCCCTCCAATCCCCCCTAAAGACGACAGCCCCCTTTCTTAAATCTATGCCTCGTCATCATTGATCCTTGCACCAAGGGACTAAGTCTCTTCCTGTTTACCCTATCCGTTTCCCTCATAATTTTACATATCTCAATCATGTCCCCCTCTGCTTTAAGGATAACAACCCCAGTCAATCCAGTGTCTCTTCATAATTAAAACTCCCACCCTGGGCAGCATCCTGGTGAATCTTCTGTGCTCCCTCTCCAGTGCTGTCACAATCCTTCCTATAATGTGGATTCCAGAACAGTACTCTAGCTGTGGCCTAAGCTCCATCAGATCCTCCTTGCTCTTAAACTCTGTGCCTCAGCTAATAAAGGTAAGCATGCTGCCATGAACATTTGTCCCACTGTCCTGTTACATTGACATATAAGCAAACCAAGGACTTTCTGACCCCTGGGACTTCCCCCAGTATCCTGCCTTTCATCATGCATTCATTGCCTTGCTTGTCCTGCCCGACTGTATTACCTCACACCGATCCAGAATGAATTCCATGGTGGCACAGGGGTTAGCACTGCTGCCTCACAGTGCCGGGGACCCGGGTTTGATTCCCAGCTTGGGTCACTGTATGAGTGGCATTTCTTCCAGTGTCTGTGTGGGTTTCTTCTGGGTGCTCTGGTTTTCCCCCACAGTCCAAAAGACATGTTAGTTAGGGTGCATTGGCCATGCTAAATTCTCCCTCGGTGTTAACCAAACAGCTATGGCAGTGTGGCGACTAGGGGGATCTTCAGAGTAACTTCATTGTGGTGTTAATGTAAATCTACTTGTGACACGAATAAATTCTAAAAGAATAGCCTCACGTACCAACTGACTCAAGAACAGCTTCATCCCTGCTGCTGTCAGACTTTTAAATGGACCTACCTCACATTAAGTTGATCTTTCTCGACACCCTAGCTATGACTGTAACACTACATTCTGCATTCTCTCCTTTCCTTCTCCCCTAAATACTGTATGAACGATATGCTTTATCTGTACAGCATGCAAGTATGGGATACAGTGAAAGTATTGTTTTTTGCGCACTATACAGACAAAGTTTACTATTCATAGAGTACATAGCGGAGAAGAAATTGATTTAATTTATTATTGTCATATGTATTGGGATATAGTGAAAAATATTATATTCACATGTGACAATAAATCATTCTCTTCTATGTGCTTATGAATGGTATGTTTTGTCTATATAGCGCGCAAGAAACAATACTTTTCACTGTATCCCAATACATGTGACAATAATAAATCAAATCAAATCCTTCTCCCTTGTGTACTGTATGAACGGTATGCTTTGTCTGTATAGTGCACAAAGAACAATACTTTTCATTGCATCCCAATACAAGTGACAATAATAAAGCAAATCAATATATATCAACATAGCCCAAAGATGTGCAGGTTAGGTGGATTGGCGATACTAAATTGCCCCTAGTGCTAGGGGACTAGCAGGGTAAATGTATGAGATTACAGGTGGGACATGTAACTCATTGAGCCAAATGGCCTCATTTTGCAGTGTTGGGATTCTGTGATTCTATGGGTTTAAGACTGAGTTAGACGGATTTTTGAGTGACAAGGGAGACAAATGTTGTGGTGGACATGGGACAGGATGGGAGCATGGGATGGGGCAGGGTGTGAAAGTTGAGCCCATGGCCAATTAAGTGGGAGGAGGGAGCAGGGCTTGAGGGGCCGAGTGGTCTCTTGATATTTAGTGCATTATGTGGTCTGTTTGGCTCAGCGACCCTTGGTTGGGAGGATGTCACTGGGGGCCGTAGAAGCAGCAAACCCAGTGTGTGCCTGGCTGACGGCGAGATCGTTTCCCAATTCTCCCTTGGCTGCATCAGCACCTTTCCTAACCGGCCTACTTTTGAAATAACAAACGAGAGAGGTGTGTATGCGCGCGCACGTGCGTCTCGAGGGAAGCAGTTAATTTAATGAGGAAAGAGCTCCTTGGAGTTACAGAGCAGGCTTCCAGAGAGAGAAAGAGAGTTGTTTTGGGGTTGTTATTTGGTACCGCTGACTTTTCCCAGAGGCAGGAGGTGATGTGCACAGAGCTTTGGCAGGCGGAGCACAGGCTGTGGCACTGTGATGGGCAGATAACCCTCTGATCGCACGCCGGTTGGAGCACCGAGCACTCAGAACAGGCCTGCAGAGCTTGTCCTTGTGGCTATCGGGTAAGAGATGTACAGATGCGTGGGAGTGACAACCAGAGGGTTTTGGCTGGGTCAGCGGTGGTGGGAGCCAAAGGCAGCACATTAGGATGGTGGCACCAACTGCCCCCAAGAACTCCGCTCAATCTGGATGTAGTGGGCTGACTGGGCTTAGAGAAGTGCTCAAAATCACGAGTCAGGTGCGGGGGGGGTGGAGAATGGGGTGGTGGGGACTCTGTAAGAAACTCTTCCTGCTCAGAAAAGGATCTGGAACGAGACGGAACAGGTTCAAAGTAATTCGTAAAAGGAGCGACTGTGATGTGAGGAGAAACTTGTTTCACCCAGGGAGTCTGGGATGCGTTGCAGGTTCCGTCGAGGCATTCGAGAGGGGATCGGATAATTATTGGAATAGCGACAATGTGCGGGGTGATTAAGGGGAAATGGGCATCAAGTCACAATGCCTGTTTGAAGAGTCGGCGCAGACAGAGTGGGCTGAATGACCATTCTGCAGTGGTCCACTGTGGGGTGGGACATGTAACTCATTGAACCCGAACTGGTGTTGGAAGTGACTGAATGATGGGAGGCTTCAAGGCAGAAGAAGCAGGTGGGGGGGAACTCCTTTGAAAGGACCAAGGGCAGCATGGTGGCAAAGTGGTTTGCGCTGCTGCCTCACAGTGCCAGGGATCTGGGTTCAATTCCAACCTTGGGTCGCTGCCTATGTGGAGTTTGTGCATTCTTCCTGTGTCCGCGTGGGTTTTCT
Source organism: Sphyrna mokarran (assembly GCA_024679065.1). Lineage (NCBI taxonomy): Eukaryota > Metazoa > Chordata > Chondrichthyes > Carcharhiniformes > Carcharhinidae > Sphyrna > Sphyrna mokarran. The sequence goes on from JAGIQG010000037.1 coordinate 15,926,808, forward strand.
CTGGGCACTCTGGTTTCCTCCCACAGTCCAAAGACTTGCAGGTTAGATGAATTGACTGTGCTAAATTGCCCTTTAGTGTCCCAGATATGTGTGGGGTGAGTGGATTAGCCATGCTAAATTGCCCCTTAGAGTGTAAAGATGTGCAGGTTAGGTGGATTGGCCATGCTAAATTGCCCCTTAGTGTTAGAAGGATTAGCAGAGTAAATATGTATGGTTATGGGGACAGGGACTGGATGGGATTGTTGTTAGTGCAGATTCAATGGGCTGCCTGGGATTCTCTGAGGTAAACTCAGTAAGAGGTCTGACAACACCAATTTTAAATCCAACCGATTTATTTGATAGTAAATTTGCTAGCTTTCGGCCTTTGTAGCCTTCGTCAGGTGAATGAGGTGTTCATTCAGCTAGCAAGTTTACTATCAAATAAATCGGTTGGATTTAAAATTGGTGTTGTCAGACCTCTTACTGAGTTTACCCCAGTCCAACGCTGGCATCTCTACATCATTCTCTGAGTAAGACAATGTTAGCAGTGACACATTGAGTTCAGATCCTGCAGGTTGGGTGTCAAGTTGTGTTTGGGAACATTCTTCCTTGCTGCTTTCTCACTCCCTTTAAAGATGCGAGGCTGGTTGCTGCTGCTGTTTTGATAGCAGCTTTCTCCTCGGTATACCAGAGGGGATAGGTGTCTTGCTGTGTGATGCACAGAAAGCCTGCTTCCACCAGCTCCAGTTTGGTGCCTGACTCTTGAGGGTAGTCTCTGTCTAAACAAGTTGGGGTTTATCGCAGCTAAGGCCCAGCTTGTGTCCACTACCAGAGCTCCCAAATGGATCGCCGTCCCCACTCAAATACTCTGGCCATCAGATGTATTTAATTTCGATTTGATTTATTATTGTCACATGTACCGGGATACAATGAAAAGTATTGTTTCTTGCATGCTATATAGACATAGTGTACTGTTCATAGAGTACATAGGGGAGAAGGATTTGATTTATTATTGTCACGTGTATTGGGATATAGTGAAAAGTATTATTGTTTGAGAGATATACAGACAAAATATACTGTTCATAGAGAAGGAAAGGAGAGAATGCAGAATGTAGTGTTACAGTCATAGCTACGGTGTAGAGAAAAATCAAATAATGTAAAGTAGGTCCATCCAAAAATCTGTTGACAGCAGGGAAGAAGCTGTTCTGAGTTGGTTGGTATGTGACCTTAGACTTTTGTATCTTTTCCTGATGGAAGAGAGAAAGTCCAGGATGCGTGGGGTCCTTGATTATGCTGGCTGCTTTTCCCGAGGCAGCGGGAAGTGTAGACAGAATCAGTGGATGGGAGGATGGTTTTCGTGATGGACAGAGCTATTCACGACAGAATTAGGTCTTTTGGCCCATCCTCTAGCACCACTCCGAGCCCTGTATGCAGGAAGAAGTTGTGTTCATACAGAATCTGTCACAACCCTGGCACCAAAGTGTTTTGCAGCTGTTCAGCTCTGGCCTCAGGTGGCAAAGTGGCCTCCTCCTGTGCTTGAATTGGGTGGCACGGTGGCACAATGGTTAGCGTTGCTGCCTCACATCGGCTGTTCAGGTAAACTTTGGGAGAATGTAGCACGGCCAATGCATCTATAACAGCATGTCTTTCAGACTGTGGGAGAAAACCGGAGCACCTGGAGGACACGCACGCAGACATGGGGAGAACATGCAAACTCCACGCAGACAGCGTCCCAAGCCGGGAATGGAATCGGGTCCCTGGTGCTGTGAGGCAACAGTGCTAACCCACTGTGCCACCACGCCGCCCAGGTTAAAGTCCAACAGGTTTATTTGGTATCATGAGTTACAGATGACGAACGCACTCAGGTCAACCTATAACACAGACTATGCTGAGGGACTTTGCTGTTGCGCCTCCACCACCACCTCCTACATCAGAGGGCGCAACCTGGAAACCAGGATAGAGTCCATATTCTCAACTTGTGCTCAGGGCGCAGACCAGCTACGAAAACACTGCCAAGCAGACAAGGCAACTAAACAACGCTATCTACATGCAAACCAGGAAATTTGGCATCACCACCAGCAGCAACCAAGCCTCTGCCATTACCACACTGCAGGGAAGTCCATTGCCAATTTAGCAGACTACACCCTTCAATAAACAAAATCAAAGTTCTCAGCCAAGGGCTCAATTTCTGCCCTGCCACCAAAATGAACCTCATCAGCCTTGCAGAGGATTATAAACGCAGGAACAGAATCAGGCCACTCGGCCCATCGCGTCTGCTCCATTATTTAATCAAACCTGATATTTTCTCATCCCCGTTCTCCTGCCTTTTCCCAACAACCCTGATCCCCTTATTAATCAAGAACCTATCTATCTCTGTCTTAAAGACAGTCAATGACCTCCTCAGCCTTCTGCAGCAAAGAGTTCCACAGATATACCACTGAAGAAATTCCTTCTCATCTCTGTTTTAAAGGATCATCCCTTTAGTCTGAGGTTGTACCCTCTGGTTCTAGTTTATCCTACTGGTAGAAACATCCTCTCCACATCCCCCTCTACCCAGGCCTCGCAGTATTGTGTAATTTTCAATAAGATTCCCCCCCCCCCCCCCCCAGCTCATCTTTCTAAGCGCCAATAAGTACAGACCCAGTGTCCTCAACTATTCCTCAAATGTCAAACTCTTCATGTCAGGGATCGTTCTTGCAAACCTGAGAACACAGAGGAATTCATCAGGCAAATGAGGTTCTGGGAGTTCTTCCACAAACCCAGAGAAGCCAACAGTAAATCCACTGAGACAGCCAATGAACTGGAATGGCCAACAGAGAAATCCACAATCCAGCATCAGAAGAGGGAAGAGTCGAATCTGACCCCTCCGGAAGGCTGCTGTCATCGTGTTGACATGTGTGCCCAAACCGTCAGGAGATGCATCAATGCCAGATTCATCAGCTGCACTTACAAGACAGCCCCAAACGTCACCTGAGCACAATGCAATGCCATCTGCACTCTCAAGACCAACCACAATACTGTAAAACAAAAACCATTCATCTTGATGATGGAGTAGCACACTAAAAACTCGTGATACCAAATAACCTTGTTGGACTTTAACCTGGTATTTTTGAGATCACTTGCTGAATCCCTCAAACCTGCATACCTTTGGACACTAAGGCGCAATTTAGCATGGCCAAAACTTCACATCTTTCAGACTGTGGGAGGAAAGCAGAACACCCGGAGGAAACCCATGCAGACATGGGGGAGAAAATGTGCAGACTCCACACAGACAGTGACCCAAGCCAGGAATTGAACCCGCGTCCCTGATGCTGTGCTTAAGCAAGGGGGTGGTAGGTTATCAGGAGCAGAAGGAGTATGTATTTGAGGTTGTCATCAGATCAGCTCTGATCTTATTACAAGGCGGGAGCAGACTGGTTGGGAGGGAGCTGACTGGCCCCCTGCTGCCCCTTGTTCCCACGTGTGGTTCAGCTGGTTCTCCGGCACATCGGGTAATCTCAAGCAATTTTGGGAGTGTCGCTATGTATTTGCAAGAAAGAGAAATGCAACCATCTTGTAATAAGAGTGCTTGTTTTTGTCAAACTTAAGAGTCAGGCACCAGAATGGCAAATAGATGTGTTGTAAAAACTAACATACTTCATAGATTTGTCGAATCTCTACAGTGCACAAGGAGGCCGTTCAGCCCGTTGAGTCTGTACAGAGCACGATCGTGTCCAGGCCCCATTCCCGTAACTCCATGTATTTACCCAAGCTAATCCCCCGACACTAAGGGGCAATTTAACATGGCCAATCCACCCTAACCTGCATGTCTTTGGATTGTGGGAGGAAACCAGAGCATCCGGAGGAAACCACGGAAGTAAGTTTTAAGGGAGCGTCTTGACAAATCCATGAATGGGATGGGAAGAGAAGGATATGGTCCCCGGACGGGTAGGGGGTTTAAGTTCAGTCGGGCAGCATGGTCGGTGTCGGCTTGGAGGGGCCGAAGGTCTGTTCCTGTGATGTAATTTTCTTTGAAACACAGACAGACTTCACACAGACAGTGACCCGAGCTGGGAATCAAATCTGTGCCCCTGGCACTGTGAGATAGCAGTGTTAACCCACCGTGCAGCCAAGATAAATGTGTGGTGATAGGGCCTGGGTGGGATTGTGATCGGTGCAGACTCGATGGGCCGAATGGCCTCCTTCTGCACTGGAGGGATTCTATGATGCTGATTCAAACCTCCCCAGAGAGGGGAATAAGATACTGAGGTCAGAGGGAAGGATACTGAGAAATAAGTGATAACGATCCGAATTGCTGCTGACAGCTAGGGATTGGACATAGGAGAATGGACTTAGAGGTTTCCTAATCTGGAATGTTAAAAATGAGAAGCTTAGAAAACCACTCAGTTACAATAGTCTAATGGCTTCCCTTTTGGCCTCTAACTGGATGGCGCATTATTTGTAAGATTCATTGTTCTGATGCACTTCTGATAAGGGGTGGCATGTTGGCACTGCTCCCTCACAGCGCCAGGGACTTGGGTTCAAATCTGGCCTTGGGTCAATGTCTGTGTGGATTTTTGCATGTTCTTCCTGTGTCTGCGTGGGTTTCCTCCACATGCTCCAGTTCTCCCTCTCAGTTCCAAAATGTGCAAGTGAGCTGGATTGGCTGTACTAAATTGCTCTTTAGTGTTGGGGGACTAACTAGGTTAAATACAGTAAGAAGGTTAGGGTAAATACTGGGGTTATGGGGATGGAGCCTGCATGAGATTGTGGTTGGTGCAGACTCAATGGGCTGAATTGTAGGATTCTATGATTTGGTCCCTCCCTCTGACCCTCACCACCTCCAGCTCTCCCTCCCTCTGCTGCTCTTCCCACTCTATTCCTTACCTCCATCTCTTCATCACTCTCTCTCTCTGTTGAGCTCCCTCAATCACCACTTCCAATCCTCCTCTCCATTGCTCTCCACTCTCGCTCGCACTCTCTCTCTCTCCCCCTCTGTCCTTCCCTCCATCACTTACTCACTCCTTTCCACCTCTCCTTCCCTACCCTCCATCTCTCACTCCCACACGCAGAATCTTTTCCTTCCCTCCCTCGCTCTTTCCCCCCCTTGCTCGCTCCTCCATCCCCGGGGTGCCTGATGCGCAGTTTGTTGAGGTCACAGAGACTCAGCTGTAAATGGGACGATGCAATAATCCCCCCCACCCCCTTGTCACCCCTGACGTCACAAGTGGATGACAGAGCGAGCTTCGGGTTAAGATTTCTTGTATGAAGATCCGTGCCCCAAACTATTCATGGTTAGTACCCTTTGCTTGGGTCTCTATTATGCATGCCACAATTTTCAGTCTCCCCGCCAGTCCCCCTACTCCCGATTCTCAGCACGAGGTGGGGAGTCTCCCACAGCCACTGGCACACGAGCCCATGTAAGAGATGCCCAGGGCATGACTCCTAGGGCTGCTAATCCAGACGGTGTATGCGTTTGGAAAAGGGTGGAGGGGGTTTGCTGGAAGAGGGAGGAAGGGAGGGAGCACGGATAGTGATGAATCCTCTTCTGCTTCACCCGTGAGACCCGGTGTCTCACTGTGGGCACAGCAACCTGGGGTGAACGGCCTCAGTTGGTGGAGCTCCAGTCCCGAGGGAATTCAGAATTCTCTGCTCCACCTGGGCCGGAGATAATCCGAACACTGGGAATTCCAGCTGCATGGATTTTCCTTAGGCAGGCCAAGTAGAGTTTGTTGTTTAAGGTTAAAGTTTATTTATTAGTGTCACAAGTCGGCTTACATTAACATCGCAATGAAGTTACTATGAACCCCCCCCCCCCAGTTGCCAAGTATCATTGTCACATGTATTGGAATACAGTGAAAAGTATTGTTTCTTGCATGTTATACAGGCAAAACATACCGTTCATAGAGTACATAGGGGAGAAGGATTTGATTTATTATTGTCACGTGTTGGGATACAGTGAAAAGTACTGTTTCTTATGTGTTATACAGACAAAGCATACCGTTCATAGAGTACATAGTGGAGAAGATTTGATTTGACTTATTGCCACATGTATTGGGATACAGTGAAAAGTATTGTTTGTTGCATGCTATACAGGCAAAGCATACTTTCATAGCGAAGGAAAGGAGAGGATGCAGAGTGTAGTGTTACAGTCATAGCTAGGGTGCAGAGAAAGATCAACTTAATGCGCGGTAGGTTCATTCAAACGTCTGACAGCAGCAGGGAAGAAGCTGTTCTTGAGTTGGTTGATACGTGACTTCAGACTTTTGTATCTCTCCTGAAGGAAGCATATAGAAGAGAGAATGTCCAGGGTGTGTGGGGGTCCTTAATTACGCTGACTGCTTTTCCTGAGGCAGCGGAAAATGTAGCCAGAGTCAGTGGATGGGAGGCTGGTTTTTGTGATGGACTAGGCTACCTTCACAACCTTTTTGTAGTTTCTTGCGGTCTTGGTCAGAGCAGGAGCCACACCAAGCTGTGATACAACCAGAAAGAATGCTTTCTATAGTGCATCAGTAAAAGTTGGTGAGAGTCATAGCTGACACGCCAAATTTCCTTAGTCTTCTGAGAAAGTAGAGGCGTTTGTGGGCTTTCTTAACTATAGTGTCGGCATGAAGGTTCCAGGACAGGTGATCTGGACACCATAAAGTTGAAACTCTCCACCCTTTTTATTTTGGTCCCGTTGATGTAGAAAGGGGTGTTTTCTCCTCTACACTTCCTGAAATCTCGTTTTATTGACATTGCGGGAGAGTTCACCAGATTCTCTACCTCATTCCTAAACTCTGTCTCGTCATTGTTTGAAATCAACCTGCTGTGGTGGTATCGTCAGCAAACTTGAAAATTGAGTTAGAGAGGAATTTAGCCACACAGTCATAAGTGTACAAGGAGTATAGTATGGGGCTTAGTACACAATCTTGTGGGGCACCAGTGTTGAGGATGATCGTGAAGGTGTTGTTCTTATCTATCCTTACTGATTGTGGTCCGTGAGTTAGGAAGTTCAGGATCTTGTCGCAGAGAGAGGAGCCGAGGCCCAGATCAAGGAGTTTGGAGATGAGTTTTGTGGGGATAATGGTGTTGAAGGCTGAGCTGTAGTCAATAAATAGGAATCTGACATAGATGTTCTTGTCATCTAGGTGTTCCGGGGTTGAGTGCAGGGCCAGCTTCTGCTGTGGACTTGTTCGGGTGTACTGAGGGAGAGTTTAGCACGGCCAAATCCACCTAACCTGAACATCTTTGGGCTGTGGGAGGAAACCGGAACACCCAGAAAAAGACACAGGAGGAAGATATAGACTCCACACCGACAGTGACCCGAGGCCGGAATCGAACCCTGGCGCTGTGAGGCAGCAGTGCTAACCACTGTGCCACCACGGCACCTATTAAGATTGAGATCTGCTGTGATGTAATAAGAAAGGGGGAAGCGGGGAGCAACAATAGACTGTCGGGGGGGGAGCTGGATAAATGCACAAGGGAGAAAGGGATAGAAGGACACAGGGATGGGGTGAGATGAAGAGGAGGGGTGGGAGGATGGTTACAGTCTTTCTTGATCCGATTTGCTCGCAAAAAAATCGTCTATCGGTGAATAAGGTGGAAGCAGGGAGCTCAACAGCTAATGAGTAATGCAGCACGTTCGAGGGGCTGAATGGCCTGTCCTCTTCCAATATCCTGGCTCCAAATCACGCCATGCATATCTTTAACAACTGAGATGGGCACTGCCCTGCTGTGGGGCATCTGTGGGGACAGGGTGATTTGATCGAAACCTTAACTCAGTGAGGACGAATGTAGGGTCCCTCCAGGAGTTCAGTAACCCAGTCTGTTGCCGTGATGTTTGTATGGTCTGAGGTGGTAATAGAACACGGTAAGAAGACTCTCAACTCCAGGTTGAAGTCCCAACAGGTTTATTTGGTAGCACAAGCCACTAGTTTTCGGAGCGCTGCCCCTTTGTTGGGTAAGTGGGAGTTCTGTTAGATCCTCTCCACTTGGAGCCAGCAGTTTGCGGTGTCGATGGTAGTCATGATGTTGGCTTGGATTGGGGTAAACACTGTAAGAAGTCTCACAACAGCAAGTTAAAGTCCAATAGAACCCAGATATAATGGAACATGATATTAGAACCCAGAGTATTTCACTCCTTGGGGAGTGTTGGTGTGTTGTTACTCCGAAAAGGATGCTATATAGATGTAGTTGGGTGAAGGGTTTAGTTCTGTTGTTATTACCCTGTTGCTGCGGTAATATTTATTATATTCCTGCCTTCCGCCGCCTTAAACATTCACTCACTCCACGACTGACGTAGCCGTGTGTATTATTGACAAGGTGCATTACAGCTACTCACCAAGGCTCCTTAGACAGCACCTTCCAAACCCAGCACCTCTACCATCTAGAAGAACAAGAGAAAGCTGGGAACACCTGGAGGTTCTCCTCTGAGCCACTCACCATCCTGACTTGGAAATATATTGAATGCTCCTTCACTGTCGCCGGGTCAAATATCCCAAAACTCCCTCCCTAACAGCACTATGGGTGTACCTACACCTGCGGTAATGTGGCAGGTTCAAGAAGATGGCTCACCCACCATCTTGTCAAAGGGCATTTAGGAATGGGAGCTAGGTGGAGTCATAGTGCAGGAGAAGGCTATTCAGTCCATGAACTCCACACCAGTTCTCCGACAAAGCACATTACCCAAGTCCTATCACCATGGCCTCAATATTTAAACCTAACCCCACGTATTTACCCTAATTCCCCCAAATTACATATCTTTGGACACTAAGGGCCAATTTAGCGTGGCCAATCCATCTAACCTGCAAATCTTTGGACTCCAAGAGGTAATTTAGCATAGCCAATCACCAAACCAGCACATCTTTAAGGGGTAATTTAGCATAGCCAATCACCAAACCGGCACATCTTTAAACACTAAGGGGTAATTTAGCATAGCCAATCACCTAACCGGCACATCTTTAAACACTAAGGGGTAATTTAGCATGGCCAATCCACATCTTTGGAACAGAGGGACAATTTAGCATAGCCAATCCACTTACCCACACATCTTTGCAGTGTTGGAAGATCTGCATCACCCAGGGAAAACCTACACAGACACAGGGAGAACATGTGGACTCCACACAGTCAACCAAGGCTGGAATCAAACCCAGGTCCCTGACACTATGAAGCAGTTGTACTAACCACTCCACCTAACTGGGCCTAGCTAGCAACGCCCACAACCATTGAACAGATGCAGTAAGACCCTGACATGTGCAAGGCAAAGGAGAATGTTGATGCTAATACTGTCTGTGTTTCCTTTCCTCCCCCCATTCAGGACCAAAGACATAGAGTCACACTGAAGCGACACCGGTAGCCTTGTTTAGGACGGACTTTCTGGCTTTAGACCATTTTGCTGGTGAGTTGAGCCGACACCCAGTGAAGGTCGCATAGTTGTGGTAGGCCATGCAGTGACAGGAGGGGGGGAGGCCTGGATTCAAGCAGTGCTTGCCACCACCCTCAGGACATCCCGAAGCAACCAGTGGCCAATAAGAGGCATTCTGAAGGGCAGTCCCTTTGAGGTGTGCAAAGTGTGGGCAGATACCTCACACGCAGATACCTCACACACAATGAACTCCCAAACCAAACTCGTGATGGGATAACCTGTTTGCTTTATGGTGTTGGTCAGGGGGGATAGACATTGGCTGGGGAGGACTTTCCCGTCCACCTCTAATTGCACTGTTGGATCTTTGTCACCCTACTGGGAGGATGGGAGGTGTCCCTCGATTTTGAAGTAACTCCACCAAACTTTGATTTATTTGCAACAAATTTACCCATTTGCTTCACGAACAAAGAACAGTACAGCTTAGGAACAGGCTCTTTCGGTTCCCCAAGCCAATCCTTCTAACTTGTGCATCTTTGGACACTAAGGGACAATTTAGCATAGTCAATTTACCTAACCTGCGATATTTGGACACTAAGGGGCAATTTAGCATGGCCAATCCACCTAACTTGCCATCTTTTGGACGATGGGAAGGAACTGGAGCACCCGGAGGAAACCTACGATGACATGGGGAAAACGTGTACATTCCACGTAGACAGTGACCCAAGCTGGGAATCAAACCGAGGTCCTTGTGAGTCAGCAGTGCTCACCACTGTGCTGCCCTCAGATTCTGTATAAAGACATGACTGAGAAAGGAATAGGAGGATATGCTGATTGGGCGAGGTGAGGCTTTCATGGACAGCAAACATTGCTGAGTTGGGTCGAATGGCCTGTTCCTGCATTGGCAGTCCAACGTGGAAAGTCTTATGTGGCACTGCGGTTGTGTGGCGGTGCTATCATTGCCGCCGTTCCCGACAGGGCAGGTTGATGGTGACAGATCATCCATATTCACCCCAATCTTTCTTTCTGTCATTCCTGCAGTGGAATATCGGAATCTGTCAAATCTGGGTTTGGAACCATGAGCTCGGTTGCTGTGCTTACACCGGAGAGCTTTGCTGAGCATCGCAGCGGCTTGGGAGACCAGGAGACCAGAGGTAGGTGTTACCAGATAAGGGACTGCGGTATGCTGTGAGTCTGTCATTCAGGTCCGTGGCTGGGCCAAAGTTGTTATAATCCAGGTCAGAAATTCCCAAATGTGTTGTGAGGACAGCCTAGTTTCTCACTTACATGTAAGATGTTTACCTCCAGGTTTGATTCAAATGACCCACTAGGGAGTTTTTACCAAACAAAGATTTTTTAAGAATATAGTTAACCTGTATAATATGAAAAATAGCAAGAACTTTTTATCAGTTCCAAAGAAGAAAACAAAAAAAACCCATGATATTGTTTCATAGAATCCTATAGTGTAGAACGAGCCATTCAGCCCATCAAGTCCACACTGACCACAATCCCACCCAGGTTCTATTCCCATAACATCACACATCTACTCTGCTAATCCCCAATGCTAAGGTCAATTGGTCATGGCCAGTCCACCTAACCCGCGTATCTTTGGAATGTGGGAGGAAATGGGAGCACCCGGAGGAAAACCATGCAGACGTAGGGAGAACGTGCAACCTCCACACAGACAGGGACCGGAGGCCAGAAATCGAACCTGGGTCCCTGGCACTGTGAGGCAGCAATGCTAACCACTATGCCATGGTTTGCTACAACTAAGAATACTGTTGCAGTGCCAACATTCTTGGCACAGTGTTTGTCGTGCTGCCTCAGCTCCAGGGACGTGGGTTCGATTCCCCAGCTTTGGTCACCATCTGTGTAGAGTTTACTCATTCTTCCTCCTGTGTCTGCGCGGGTTTCCTCCACGTGCTCCTGTTTCCTCCCACCATCCAAAGATGTGCAGGTTGGGTTAATGGGCCATGCTACATTGCCCCTTCGTGTCCCGGGATGTGTAAATTAGAGGAATTAGCAGGGTAAATGTATGGGGTTGCAGGAAAAGGGGTGGTGGGCTTGAAGTCAGTGCATGCTTGATGGGCTGAATGGCCTCCTTCTGCACTCTAGAGTTTGTGTGGTGAACACCACAGGTTTGGCACTGAAAATAAGTATGCTCCCGTGATGCTGGATCTTGCAGCTTTGCAACTCCACTGTGGATGGTGAGTTGAAAAGCTACCTTTCAGCGTGCTTGAAAAGACAATGGCACTCCTTGCCTCTAGTTACTAGCTAGCTAACAAACACTAGTAGATTTCTAATACCAGGGAGAGACACAGAAGCACAGTGTTTTCCAGTCTGGTTCCTAACAGCTTCTAACTAGCCAGAGAGTACAGAGGTCAGATTCTTCCTCTCCCTTGTACTTGCCATACCCTATAATCAATACTCAAGTATTTTGCCTTGTTGTTTCTTACGTACTTGCAGGTGGAGTACATGAGGATGAAGCTTATATCCCCACTTACCTGGAGGCTTTCCCTCCCCTTCCTGAGAAGGGAGCGCCGGGGGACAAGTCCGGCGAACCAATTGGAGCGTGGAGTAAAATCCGACCAATCAAATCCTCAGTAATCACCCAGGTACGCTCGCTTGTGGCAAAATTGCCTCGGGAATCTGTTTAAGGAAGACACATGCTTCTTTATCACCTTAAACTGCCTCATCTGGACCACCTTAAACAGCCTTGTCTGGATCTCTTTAATCAATCTCATCTGTACCACCTTAAACTGCCTTATCTGGACCATCTTAAACAGCATAGTCTGAACCATCTTAACCAGCCTTATTTGTACCATCTTAAACAGCTTCATCTGGACCATCTTAAACAGCACCCAGAAAAAAACCCACACAGACAGTGACCTAAGCCAAGAGTCAAACCCGGGTCCCTGGTGCTGTGAGGCAGCAGTGCTAACCACTGTGCCGCTGTGCTGCCCATGTCAACCATGACTCCACCTCCAGTATATTCAATGACCTTCGCAACTCCAGTGGTTCCCGGGCTGGGGAGAGAATTCCTCACACCAGTGTCCCTTAGAAGAAATTTCTCCATCTTAAATGGAAGGTCATCGAATCACTACAGTGCAGGAGGAGGCCATTTGGCCCATTGAGCCTGCACTGACCAGAGTAACGCCAAGTTACTAACCTCATAATGCCATGCATTTACCCTAGCTAGTACTGTGACATTAAGAAGCAACTTAGCATGATCAATTCACCTGACCTGCACATCTTTGGATACTAAGGGACAATTTACCATGGTCAATCCACCTAACCTGCACACCTTTTGACACTAAGGGGCAATTTAGCATGGCCAATCCGTCTAACCTGTATATCCTTGGACACTAAGGAGCAATTTAGCATGGCCAATCCACCCAAACTACACATGTTTGGACACAAAGGCGTGATTTAGCATGGCCCAATCCACCTAACCTGTACATCTTTGGAACTAAGGGGCAATTTAGCATGGCCAATCCACCTAACCTGTACATCTTTGGAACTAAGGGGCAATTTAGCATGGCCAATCCACCTAACCTGCAAGTCTTTGGAACTAAAGGGCAATTTAGCATGGCCAATCCACCTAACCTGCAAGTCTTTGGAACTAAAGGGCAATTTAGCATGGCCAATCCACGCAACCTGCAAGTCTTTGGAATGTGGAAGGAAACTGAGCACCTGGAGGAAACCCATGCAGATAAGGGGAGAACATGCAGACTCCACACAGGCAGTGATCCAAGGCCGGGGTCAAACCCTGGCACTGTGAAGCAGCTGTGCCAACCACTGTGCCACTGCTGGTTAACTCCCTACAGTCTAGCATTTAACTATAAACGTGTTGAGGCAGATATATCTTAAAGCGAAGTAGACTGCGTAGACTGAAGCAAAGGGGTGAAGCATACACAGGATCTCTCAGCAGTGCTCTGAGAGGTCGGGTGTGAAAGTTGCACTATCCGTCTCTCTCTCTCTCTCTCTCCCGCCCTCTCTCTCTCTTTGTCTCCTCCACCCAGGTGTTTCACGTCCCTCTGGAAGAGCGCAGGTACAAGGACAACAGTCAGTTTGGAGAAGGGGAGGAGGCGAAGGTATGCCTGGACATCATGCAGAAGACGGGAGCCCACATTGAGCTGTCCCTGGCCAAGGACCAGGGCCTGTCCATCATGGTGACCGGCAAGCTGGACTCTGTCATGAAGGCAAGGAAGGAAATTGTGGCTCGGCTCCAGACCCAGGTCAGCTGTCAGGCTTGATATGCCCGCCAATGTTTGGGGCCATGGTGGTTACCCTGCCCCTCCATTTTCATTTGATTTAATTTTTTATTGTCACATGTGTTGGGATACAGTGAAAAGTATTGTTTCTTGCGCCCTATACAGACAAAGCACAACATTCATAGAGAACATAGGGGAGAAGGATTTGATTTATTATTATCACGTGTACTAGGATACAGTGAAAAGTACTTTGGAGGGCAGTTGAGAATCAACTGTGGCTCTGGAGTCACACGTAGGCCAGACCGGAATAAAGACGGCAGATTTCCTTCCCTAAAGAACCCAGATGGGATTTTCCGACACTGAGTCATCAGCAGATTTTTAATTCCAGATTTGTTTAACTGAATTCAAATTCCACCGTTGGCCATGGTGGGATTTGAACCCCGGTCCCCAGACGTTACTTGAGTTTCTGAATTAATAGTCTAGCAATAATACCACTGGGCTATCTTGCAGGGATTCCAGCACAGATTCAGCAGGCAGAGTCAAGACACCAAGGCTAGACAAATGTTGTGTTCCCTTGAGTGCACTATAGAATCCTTACAATGTATAAAGAGGCCATTCAACTCATCATGTCTACATTGATTCTGTGGAAGAACATTTACCCAGGCTCTCCCCTCCCTCAGCCCACTTAATCTGCATATGTTTGGATTGCAGATTAAGTGCAATCTGCAATCTAAGTGGGCAATTTAGTATGGCCAATCCACCTAAACTGCACATCTTTGGACACTACGGGGCAATTTAGCACGGCCAATCCACCTAAACTGCAAATCTTGGACACTAAGGGACAATTTAGCATGGCTAATCCACCTAACCTGCACATCTTCAGACACTAAGGGGCAATTTAGCATGGCCACTAACCTGCACATCTTTAGACTGCAGGAGGAAATCAGAGGAAACCCATGCCGACACGGGGACAACGTGCAAATTCCACACAGACAGTGCCCGAGGTTGGAATCGATTGTGGGGCCCCCGGCTAAATGTGATATTTCAGTCTCTCACATGTACGGTTATGCCAAAGTTGGTATCAGATTATCTCAAAGCTACAAGCTAAACTGGACTGGCGCCCATTCTCAATTCTGTACAAAGTGCTCTTGGCACAAATTCTGGTCCATTTTGTATATATTAAGTCCTTGTAGAACCTGCGTTTAGCATGGAAATCCCGTGTGTAAACAGTTGCCTGTCACGGTGTAGTTGCACTCTCTGGCCACTAGTTGATTTAGTTTGCCAAACTTGCTTGTTGACCGTCACGGGATAAGTTACAGACATGAATGCACCCATGGGGGCCTTGGGTTCCACAAATAGGTCAGCTGATTGATATATCTCCTGCGTCGCGCTTGTGTTTGTGACCTTTCTGGCGTCCCTGGTTTGACCGGGCTCTTTTATTCTCTCAGGCTTCAGCTACCGTCACCATCCCTAAGGAACACCATCGCTTTGTCATCGGCAAGAACGGAGAGAAGCTGCAGGAGCTCGAGTTGAAGACGGCGACAAAAATCAACATCCCCCGTCCTGACGACCCCAGCAACCAGATTAAAATCACCGGGACGAAGGAAGGCATTGAGAAGTCTCGACACGAGATCCTGCTAATCTCTGCTGAACAGGTACGGCCGCCCGCCCTTCCTCGCAGAATCCCCACCGTGCAGACGAGGCCATTTGGCCCCTCGAGCCTACCCCAATATCAATCCCTCCCAGGCCCTATCTCTGTGATCCTGATATTGATCCTGCTAATCCCCTAACACTAAGGGACAGTTTAGCATGGCCAATCCATCTAACCTACACATCTTTGGACACTGAGGGGCAATTTAGAATGGCCAATCCAGCTAACCTGCACATCTTTGGACATTAAGGGGGTAATTTAGCATGGCCAATCCATCTAACCTGCACATCTTTGGAGTGTGGGAAAAAACTGGAGCACCCGGAGGAAATTCACGCAGATGTGGGGAGAATGTGCAGACTCCATATGGACAGTGACCCGAGCTGGGAATTGAACCCAGGTCCCTCACGCTGCGAGGCAGCAGTGCTAACCACTGTGTCATCATCAGCCCAACCTCCAAATATAACCTTTCACCTATATGAGTGACAGTGATATATCACTCAAATTCATGAAGAATTGATATAAATTAATTTGATTTGATTTATTATTGTCACATGTATTAGGATACAGTGAAAAGTATTGTTTCTTGTGCACTATACAGAGAAAGCATACCATTCATAGAGGACATGGGGAAAAGGATTTGATTTATTATTGTCATGTGTATTAGGATACAATGAAAAGTACTGTTTCTTGCGCTTTATCCAGATATAGGATGGCACAGTGCTTAGCTCTGCTGCATCGCAGGGACCCAGGTTCAATTCCCGGCTTCGGTAACTGTCTGTGTGGAGTCTGTACATTCTCCCAGCGTCTGCATGGGTTTCTTCTAGGTGCTCTGGTTTCCTCCCACAGCCCAAAGATGTGCGGGTTAAGTATACTGGCCGTGCTAAATTGCCCCTTAGTGCCAGGATGCCTACCTAGGGTATATGCATGTGGTTATGGGGATAGGGTCTGGGTGGGATTGTGGTCAGTGACTTGATGGGGCAAACTGCCTCCTTCTGTACTGCAGGATTCCAGAACATATCGTATAGAGTACATAGGGGAGAAGGATTTGATTTATTATTGTCACGTATATTGGGAGGAAATGAAAAGCATTGTTTCTTGCGTGCTATACTGACAAAGCATACTGTTTATAGAGTATGTAGAGGAGAAGGAAAGGAGAGGGTGCAGAACGTAGTGTTACAGTCATAGCTAGGGTGTGGAGAAAGATCAACTTAATGCAAGGTAGGTCCATCCAAAAGTCTGACAGCATCAGGGAAGAAGCTGTTCTTGAGTCAGTTGGTACGTGACCTCAGACCTTTGCATCTTTTTCCTGATGGTAGAAAGTGAAAGAGAGAATGTCCAGGGTGCGCGGGGTCCTTAATTATGCTGGCTGCTTTGTCAAGGCAGTGGGAAGTGAAGACAGAGCCAATGGATGGGAGGCTGGTTTACATGATGGGACTAGGCGACATTCATGAACCTTTGTAGTTTCTCGCAGTCTTGGGCAGAGCAGGAGCCAAGCTGTGATACCATCGAGTTATATTCCCTGGGTAGAGTATCTGATCACTGCACTCCTGGAAGTGATGATTGGATTTTGATTCCTGATTGATACTTGCAGATAGAGGGAGGTGATGGCCGACTGGTATTATTGCTACATAATTAATCCAGAAACCCAGCTAATGTTCAGGACCCAGGTTCGAATCCCGCTACGGCAGATGGTGGGATTTGAATTTGATTTAAAAACAAATCTGGGATTAAGAATCTACTGATGACCCATTGTCAGAAAAACCCATTGGGTTCCTTTAGGGAAGGAAATTTGCTGTTCTTACCCGGTCTGGCCTACGTGTGACTCCAGAGCCACAGCCAATGTGGTTGACTCAACTGCCCCTCCAAGAGGCAACTAGGGATGGGCAGTAAACACTGGCCCAGATGGCAACACCCGTGTTCCACGAGTGAATAAAATAAGTTTGGTCCTATTGCTGTAACTCCTGTTTCCTGCTCTGGCCCTAGGATAAGCGGGCTGTCGAGAGGATTAACCTGGAGAAGGCCTTCCACCCCTTCATCGCCGGGGCTTACAACAAAGTGGTTCAGGAGATCATGCAGGAAACTGGAGCTCGAATCAACATCCCTCCTCCCAGCATCAACAAGGACGAGATCTTCATTACCGGGGAGAAGGAGCCCGTGGCTCAGGCAAAAAACCGCATCAGGAAGATTTACGAGGAGAAGGTTAGAGACAACGTTTCTTTCTGTCCCATCTTAGCGTGTCTTACCAATCTTTCCATATAGGCAGTGGAAATGTGATTCTACTCACATCCAATTCTCTTAGCTAATGAACACTGCCCTCTCTCCCTCCCCCTCTCTAGATTACATATGCAGCACTCCCACCTCAGTTAAACCTGTCACTTTCTCAATTTACTGCCTTCAGTTAACTCCATCACTCTCCCCACTCACTCGTTCAGTGAATATTGTCACTGTCTCCCACACTCAGTCCCTCATCTAACTCTCCCACTCCCTTGGTTAAATGTATAGCAAATATGGAAGGGGAGGTGATAGCCTGGTGGTATTATTTTAATCCAGAAACTCAGCTAACGTTCTGGGGGACCCGGGTTCGAATCCTGCCACAGCAGATGGTAGATTTCAAATTCAAAAAAAATCTGGAATTAAGAATCTACTAATGACCCATTGTTGGAAAAACCCACCTGGTTCCCTTAGGGAAGGAAATCTGCCATCCTTACCCGATCTGGGCTACTGTTCCCCCTCCACCTCCCTTGGTTAACTCCATCACTCCCTCCCTCAGTTAACTCTGTCACTCCCTCCCTCCTTCCCTCCCTCACTCCCTCTCTCGGTTAATGCTGTTGTTCCCCCACTCCCCACCCCCCACTCCCCACCCCGTCCAGTCCCTTCTTCCTTTGGTTAACTCTGTCACTCACTCTCTACCTCACTACCTCACTCACTCACTATCTCACTCCCTCTCTCAGTTCATGCTGTTCCTCCCCCCCCCCCTTCCCAATGTCCGCCCTTCCTTCCCTTGGTTAACTCTCACTCTGTCTGTCTGTCCCTCCCTCACTTCCTTTCTCAGTTAACACTGTTAACCCTCCCTCCCTTGGTTACCTCTATCACTCCCTCCCTCAATTAACTCTGTCACTCGCTCCCTCACTCACTCCTTCTCAGTTAACGCTATCCCCCCCCCCCCCCTCGCCCACCGTCCATCCATCCCTCCTTTCCTGGGTTAACTCTGTCTCCCTCCCTCCCTCCTCTCCCGCGGTTAACTCTGTCACTGCCTCCCTCTGCCCCTCGGTTGCTGCAGTTGCTGACCACTCTTTCTCAGTTCTCTGTAGCCAGGCACTGCCAGCATTAACCTGCCAGTGCCACTGAGAGAAATCTGAGTGGGAAATGATTGTCTGGAATCCTGTTACAGAGGAGAGTTAAACCTCCCTCACAGATTGGATTAACCAGTGCCAGCTTGTGATGTTGATGCAGCATTTAGATTTGATGCTTTACATCTGTAGTTTTTGATCTGTCGTTTTACAAGACCCCTGTGTACACCCAGCCCTCTCCACGTTGGGAAATAGGTTAATGCAAGAGGGAAGCTGGGCCTCATATCGTCCTGGGCAGCCAGCGGCTGTTAAAGGGCACAGCATCAAGGAGGAGACATCTCCGTTTTAAAAAAAAGCTTACACAGTGGCCGCAGAGGTGGTGGGAGAGCCCTTTGTTGAGTGAACCTGAGTTGTGAAGGATTGAAGACTTTTCATTTGATTTATTATTGTCATGTGTATTGGGATACAGTGAAAAGTATTGTTTCTTGCGCACTATACAGACAAGCATACCGATCATAGAGAAGGAAAGGAGAGGGTGCAGAATGTAGTGTTACAGTCATAGCTAGGATGCAGTAAAAAAATCAACTTAATACGAGGTAGGTCCATTCAAACTGACCATTGTTCTTGAGTCGGTTGTTATGTGACCTCAGACTTTTGTATCTTTTTCCCGATGGAAGAGAGAATACCTGGGGTGCGTGGGGTCCTTGATTACGCTGGCTGCTTTTCTTGAAGCAGCGGGAAGTGTAGACAGAGTCAATGGATGGGAGGCTGGTTTTTCTACTGGACTGGGTACCTTCTCAACCCTTTGTAGTTTCTTGCGATCTTGGGCAGAGCAGGAGCCCCATACCAAGCTGCTTTCATAGAATCATGGAAACCCTACAGTACAGAAAGAGGTCATTCAGCCCATTGAGCCTGCACTGACCACAATCCCATTCAGGCCCTACCCCAATATCCTTACATATTTTACCCATTAATCTCTAACCTAAGCATCTCAGGAAACTAAGGGGCAATTTTAGCATGGCCAATCAACCTAACCTGCACATCTTCGGACTGTGGGAGGAAACAACTGGAGCATCTGGAGGAAACCCACACAGACACGAGGAGAATTTGCAAACTCCACACAGACAGTGACCCAAGCTGGGAATTGAGCCCGGGTGCCTGGAGCTGTGAAGCAGCAGTGCATCTGTAAAAGTTGGTGAGAGTCATAGCGGACGTGCCGAATTTCCTTAGTCGTCTGAGAAAGTAGAGGCGTTGATGGGGCTTTCTTTAACTGTAGCGTCGGCACGGAGGGTCCAGGACAGGTTGTTGGTGATCTGGACACAAAAACCTGAAGCTGTCAACCCTTTCTACTTCATCCCCGTTGATATAGACAGGGGCATGTTCTCCTTTACGCTTCCTGGAGTCAATGAATGGTTGAATATGTAAGATGTTTGAAGTATAAGTTGTGGAGTGAGGAGAGACCTCCTGGAATGGCAGTAAGGTACCTGGGTGGGGGGGATGAGTCAGGAGACTCTCGAAACAGATATGAACCGATAACAATGAAGGTTATTGCCAGGCATTTAGCTCCAAGAACACGGACGCAGCACAGGAAGGAGTTGAACAATCGAACCCAAGTTGTGAAGGTGAGTGAGTTTGATCTTCAGATGACCTTAACTTAGCTGATGCACGACTAGTTTCATCCTCTGCTCAGCTCACCAACCCCGTACCGTCAATAAGTGCTCAACCCTGCAGTTCAGTGGTTAATCTCGCCCTCAGCCCTGTTGCGAGCCTCACACACAGAGCTCTCGGACTCCGCCAGCTGTTTACCGGGGACGGCTGCGCTGTACGCCAGTACGCCGATTGACGCCGCGTCCCTCTGTGTTGCAGGAGGAGGTGGTGCGTAGCGGGGGGCGGCGGAAAGAACGAATCGGAAGAGGACGAGGGCGCGGACGTCCGCGAGCTTTACCATCTGGGGAGGAGGCAATCGCCGGACGGGGCGCCGCTGCAAAGGCAGCCGCGGGTGACCCCGGAGGGATCGATAATGGAGGGACCGAGGAAGAAGGTATCTGTGCACCTCACCCCACCCCTCCCCTCATCCCACGACCTGCTTTGTCTCCAATACGCACGCCCGCCTCACCCGCCCTTATCCCTTTCTCATTTCAGCGTCCCAAAAGCTGGAAGCACCCTCCCGTTCCGAGGAGGAGGAAGTCAAAAAGGGCGGCAGGAGTGGAGCCCCGTCACCTCTCGAGCTTTCGGACGCCACCACCCAGCCGGCGAGCGACCCACCGCCCGTTTCGGAGCCAGAGGCAGCGCCCACATGCCAGGGGACGTCAAGCAGACAGAAGCCGGGGCCGAGGGAGGGGGTGGTGACGCCCCATGGGAGGACAGGCCCGGGCACTGGCTCCGCCACCCAGGAGCCAGAGGAGGACAACCGAGCCTACAGGGAGAGGCTGACGGGTGCCCATGACCGAGTGCTGGGCGCCCTGCACCGCCTGCCAGAGAGCCTGAGCACCCTGACCAGGAGTGTGGAGGAATCCAACTCCCGACTGGCACAGAGCTTCAGAGAGAGCTCCAGGCTAGTCCTCGCCGGCGTGGAGCGGGTGGCCAACTCCCTAGGCCCCGCCGCCACAGACAGCCTGATAGCCGACCTCACGGCAGCTGTCGCGGCACAGACGGCGTCCGTCACCAACCTGGGTGCCGCCATGGAGGCGCAGACCGCCGCCCTACGGGCCCAGACAGCTGCCATCGCAGCCCTGGACTCCACTGTCCGCGGGGGATTCCAGGGCGTGGCGGCGACAGCCCAGCACACCGTCCGGCCGATCGGCGAGGTGCCAGCCTGGGAGAGCAGGAACGGCGTCGGGGGCAACTGCGCCGCTGATGGTTCAGTGCCCTCAATGCCCATCGAGCTGACGACCCAGGCCTTCGATGTTGGCCCTTCAAAGCCCAGTGACATCCAGGGTGGCTCAGCAAGAGACTCGGAGGCCTGCCCGCTTGGAGACCAGTAACTCTCCGCCCCTGCAGAATCACTCTCGTAGGAACAATACGACAAGCAAAGAAAGCAAGGTGACAGATTCAGAGGGTGGTTAGGTGATCACACTGTGCATTATTTATTCAGCATATTTATAAAATTGGATGATAACACTGTATTTCCCTCGATGTGTTTGTCAGTAGGACAACTAAATCAGCCAGTGAATGAGGGGAAGGACGGGGCCGGTGGTAAATGACGAGGGTGGGGGGTGGGGGGGCGTTGTGAAGGCTGTTATTGAAGGTAGGGCACGATGGTTCACATAGCTGTCTCACAGCGTCAGGGACCCAGGTTCGATTCCTGGGCTCGGGTCACTGTCTGCATGGAGTTTGCACGTTCTCCCCGTGTCTGCGTGAGTTTCCTTCTGGTGCTCTGGTTTCCTCCCACGGTCCAAAGATGTGCGTGCTCGGTGGATTGGCCATGCTAAATTGCCCTTTAGTGTCCAAAGATGTGCGGGTTAAGTGGATTGGCCATGTTAAATTGTCCCTTAGTGTCACAGAGGTTTACAGCATGGAAACAGGTCCTTCGGCCCAACTTGTCCATGCTGCCCTTATTATTTTTTTAAAACCCGTAAGATAATCTCAATTGCCTGCATTTGGCCAATATCCCTCTCTACCCATCTCACCCCTGTAACTATCTAAATATTTTTTAAAAGATAAAATTGTACCCGTCTCTACTACTACCTCTGGCAGCTTGTTCCCCACTCACCATCCTCTCTGTGAAAAAAATTGCCCCTCTAGACACTTTTGTATCTCTCTCCACTCACCTTAAACCTACGCTGTCTAGTTTTAGATTCCCCTACCTTTGGGAAAAGATATTGACGATCTAGCTGATCTATGTTCCTCATTATTTTATAGATCTCTGTAAGATCACCCCTCAGCCTCCTACACTCCGGGGAAAAAGTCCCAGTCTATCCAGCCCCTCCTCTATAACTCAATCCATCAAGTCCCGATAGTATCCTAGTAAATCTTTTCTGCACTCTTTAGAGTTTAAAAATACCCTTTCTACAATAGGGTGACCAAACTGCACATAGTATTCCAAGTGTGGCTTTACCAATGTATTATACAACTTCAAGAGGACATCCCAACTCCTCTATTCAATGTTCTGATTGATGAAACCAAGCATGCTGAATGCCTTCTTCACCACTCTGTCCAGCTGTGACTCCACTTTCAAGGAGCTATGAACCTGTACCCCGAGATCTCTTTGTTCTGTAACTCTCCCCAACGCCTTACCACTAACTGAGTAAGTTCTGCCTTGGTTCAGTTGACATAGAACATAGAACCTCGCATTTGTCTACATTAAACTCCATCTGCCATTCTTCAGCTCACTGACCAGTTGATCAAGATCCTGCTGCAGTTGGAGATAACCTTCACTGTCCACCATGCCACCAATCTTGTCATCTGCAAACTTACTAACCATGCCCACTATGTTCTCATCCAAATCATTAATATAAATGACAAATAACGGTGGACCCAGCATTGATACCTGAGGCACATTGCTGGTCACAGGCACAATTCTCTACAACCACCCTCTGGCTTCTGTCAAGAAGCCAATTTTGATACCTCACCTTGGATCCCCCTTAGTGTCCAAAGATGTGCAGGTTAGATGGATTGGCCATGCTTAATTGCCTCTTAGTGTCAGGGGCGCTAACATGGTAGATATCATAGAATCCCTACAGTGCAGAAGGAGGCCACTTGGCCCATCAAATCTGCACTGCCCACAATCCACCTAGGCCCTATCTCCATAATCCCATGCATTTACCCTAGCTAGTTCCCCTAACAATAAAGGGCAATTTAGTGTTGCCAATCCACTTAATCCTGAATGTAGGAGAAAACCGGAGCACCCAGAGGAAACCATGCAGTTGGGGAGAGAACGTGCAACCTCCACACAGACACAGGAAGAAAGTACAGACTCCACACAGACAGTTACCCAAGCTGGGAATGGAAGCCAGGTCCCTGGTGCTGTGAAACAGCAGCGCTAACCACTGTACCAGCGTGCCGGGTGGGATTGTGGCCGGTGCAAACTCAATGGGCCAAATGGCCTGTTTCTGCACTTTAGGGATTCTATGCAATCTGTTCACTGGGCAGAAAGAGGCTGCCACGTTGTCGACTTCCTTCCTCTCTCTTTTCCTCTGCTTACTATTACACAGCCTCCTCTTGGCCCTCCTTGGAGCCTTGGTCTGAGGGCCATCATAGAACGCCATTTTGTGCCTGTGTTCAGGGCTGTGGATAGTAAGCAAAGAATGTGCTTTGCACCTGTAGGTTCGAACTAACAGCAACAGATTTATTGAAAGAGCAGAGGACAAACTGAATGCAGCCTCTGCCAACACCCTAACAACATCGTCATGGGATCATCTGACTGGCTCTTCAAGCCATCACTTCAATAGATAGTAGCCACAAATCTCAATACCTGCTCAGCGGAACACCCCAAGTTTCCACGGTTCAGACACTTGATGGTGTGTTCCGCAATGTCACGGCACAGCAGCGATTTTAACTCCACTGCGCACGTGCGCAGGGGCCCCTGATGAGCATCGTGAACCACATCTTGTGGGGTCTGTCACCCTGTGAGCAGCCTTTGACTCACCATTGTCAGATGAGGCTTAAGAAAGAGGTTTCTTCACATGGTACGTGGCATTGTCACTGTAATCCAGCAGCCTGGGGTAATACTCTGGGAATCAGGTTCGAATCTCACCACGGCAGATAGTTCAATTCGAATCCAAGGGAATCCTAATTGGTTCACTAATTAAAGTTTATTTATCAGTGTCACAAGTCAGCTTACATTAACACCACAGGGAAATTACAGTGAAGATCCCCCCTCGCCGTCACACTCTGGCGCCTGTTCGGGTAACACTGAGGGATAATTTAGCTCGGCCAATGCACCCTAACCGGCACATCTTTCAGACTGTGGGAGGAAACTGCACCGCCCAGAGGAAATCCACACAAACACAGGGGAGAATATGCAGACTTATCACAGACAGTGACCCAGGCCAGAATCTAAATTTGCCTCCCTGGCACTGTGGGAAGGAAATCTGTATTCCTTACCACATCTGGCCTACATGTGGTTAGCACTGCTGCCTCACAGCGTCAGGGACCCGGGTTCAATTCCAGCCTCAGGTGACTGTCTGTGTGGAGTTTGCGTGTGCTCCCTGTGTCTGCATGGGTTTCCTCCAGGTGCTCCAGTTTCCTCCCACAATCCAGAGATGTGCGGATTAGGTTGATTGGCCGTGCTAAATTGCCTCTTAATATCCAAGAATGTGCAGGTTAGGTGGATTGGCTGTGCTAAATTGCCCCTTCGTGTCAGGGGGATTAGCAGAGTAAATAAGTGGGATTATAGGAAAAGTCCTGGGTGGGATTGTTGTCAGTGCAGTCTCAGTGGACTTATTGGCCTCCTTCTGCACTGTAGGAAATTTTATGATGCATGTGACTCCAGACCCACACCAATGTGATTGCCTCTTATATGACCCTCTGAAATGGCCAAGCAAAGCCATCAATTCAAGTGCAATTTACATGAATAAAAATGACCCGCGACTCACTGCTTATGAGTGAAGAATGATTTCAGACAGAAACTGGGTAGACATTTGAAGGAGATATACTTGAAGGGCTCTTGGTTACAGAGACCCAGTGACTTCCTTCAGTGCTGTAATGGGGCGGCACAGCAGTTAGCATGGCTGTCGTACAGGGATCCGGGTTAGATTTCTGGCTTGGGTCATTCTCTCTGTGGGTTTCCTCTGAGTGTTCCAGTTTCCCACAGTCCGAAAGCCATGCTGGTGTTAGGGTGCATTGACCATGCTAAATTCTCCCCTCGGTGTTACCTGAACAAGCACTGGAGTGCGGTGACTGGGGGAATTTCTCACTAACTTTATTACAGTGTTAATGCAAACCTACTTGTGGCACTAACCGCAACAGTCATCTATATTGACTGCATATAGATGAGGAGCACACAGGGCAATGTAGGATCTGTGAATGGGGTCTTACACCATCTGGGTCAGGGGTGGAGAAGGGGGAGCTTGAATCCCATTTGGAACCTTGTGTCAAACTTCTGCTCCATGTACAGCAAGGGGAAAGGGACAGGCGTACCACCCGGATCTGGCTCATCATTGTCTCCCGCTCCCTGCATGATAGAAATAGTCACCAGATGTACACTCACAGCCCTGTACAAAATGCTGCCCTTTTCCATGACGTTGCATCCGGGAGTCCATTCTTCATTTGCCATCCAGTGGGCCAGAGTCATGCCAACTTTGGATCGTGCGGAGTTAAAGAAAGGTGTCAGAATCATACAGTGTAGAAGAGGCCCTTTGGCCCATTGAGTCCGTACCAGCCCTTGGCCCATAGTCTTGAATGTTATGACATGCCAAAGGTACTTTTTAAAAAATATGAGGCATCCTGCCTCCACCATCCTCCCAGGCAGCGCATTCCAGACCCTCAGCACTCTCTGAGTGAAAATCTTTCCTTAAATCCCCCCTAAACCTCCCACCCCTCACTTTTAACTTGTGTCCCCTTGTGACTGACCCTTCAACTCAGGGGAACAGCTGCCCCTTACTCACTCTGTCCGTCCCCCTCATTATCTTCAACACCTTGATCGGGTCACCCCCCCCCCCTCGATCTTCTCTGCTTCAGAGAAAACAAGCAAAGCCTACACAATCTGTCTCTTCATAACTTAAATGTCCCATCCCAGGGCAGCATTCTGGTGAATCTCCTCTGCACCCCCTCCAGTGTGTTCACGTCCTTCCTATAACGTGGCGACCAGAACTACACACGGTACTCCAGCTGGGGCCTCACCAAAGTACTCCAGCATGACCTCTCTGCTTCTGCAATCTACACCCTGAATGTGCCCTTTTCGCCACCCTATTAACCTGCCCTTCAGTGCAAAGCTTAGGGTCTGTCACCCTCCAAGAAGGGGGGAAGGGTGGGGGGAATTGATTGAGGTGTAGAAGATTCTGAGGGACACAGCTAGAGTAGGTAGGAAGGAACATTTCCCCATGGAAGAGGGGGCAGTAAGCAGGAGGCAGAGATTTAAAGGGGATTTAGAGATTTAGAGGGAAACTTTTTCACCCAGAGGTGGGATGGGAATCTGGAAGAGTGGGAGAGGCAGGAGCCCTCATTGAAGAAGCTTTTAGATAAGGGCTTGAAACACCCTAGCACGCAAAGTTCTATCCAACGCCATCGTGCCCTCTCTGTCTTTGTAATTGGTTGATCCGCCCAATCCTGTTTCACAGCTGCATTTATGCAGCGCCTTTCAGGGAACCCCAGAGCGTTTGCTGTTTGGGGCGGGCCGTGG
Organism: Sphyrna mokarran; assembly: GCA_024679065.1. Taxonomy (NCBI): domain Eukaryota; kingdom Metazoa; phylum Chordata; class Chondrichthyes; order Carcharhiniformes; family Carcharhinidae; genus Sphyrna; species Sphyrna mokarran. The sequence goes on from JAGIQG010000037.1 coordinate 15,953,545, forward strand.
GGCAGACAGCAGCCATTTTGTAACACAGCAAGCTCCCGCAGAGTGATAATGACCGGGTCACCCTCTTTTTCGGATTTGATTGAGGGATAAATATTAGCCGCATCTGAGGGGAGCGGGTGGGGGAGGGAGTGTCCTCAATTTAACTCTTTATCTGTAAGGCAACAGCTCCAACAGTGCAGCTATTCCGTTGGCATGAGCCTACAGCGCGTGCTGGTACGTCTAACATGGAACATGAACCCATGTCATTTGAACTTGAGACCTATCCCTTAAAGCATGGCAGTACCACCCTACCTGAGCCATGCTTGGAGGTGGCGAGGCTTTACGTGTGGGATTGGGGTGGAGGGTCGGGGGGTTGGTAGTGGTCGCACTGCAAGCAGCATCTGGAACATTTGAGGCCTAGCAACAGGCTCAGGCTTCCTGTTCCCAGCCCTATGCAGGTAACCCCCAACTTCCTACCTCAAAACACCATCATAGCATCCTACAGTGCAGGAGGAGGCCATTCGGCCCATCTAGTCTGCATTGACCAGGCCCTATCCCCGTAACCCCATGCATTTTAACCCTGCTAATTCCCCTAACGCTAAAGGGTGATTTTAGCATGGTCAATCCACTTACCCCACACATCTGGTCAGACCCCCATTTGGAATATTGTGAGCAGTTTTGGGCCCCGTATCTGAGGAAGGATGTGCCGGCCTTGGAAAGGGTCCAGAGGAGGTTCACAAGAATGATCCCGGGAATGAAGAGCTTGTCGTATGAGGAACGGTTGAGGATTCTGGGTCTGTACTCATTAGAGTTTAGAAGGATGAGGGAGGGATCTTACTGAAACTTACAGGATACTGCGAGGCCCTGGATAGAGTGGACATGGAGAGGATGTTTCCACTAGTGGGAAAAACTAGAACCAGAGGGGACAACCTCAGGATAAAGGGACGATCCTTTAAAACAGAGATGAGGAGGAATTTCTTCAGTGGGGAATCTGTGGAACTCTTTGCCGCAGAGGAGGCCGGGTCACTGAGCATCTTTAAGACAGAGATAGAGAGGTTCTTGATTAATAAGGGGATCGGGGGAAAAGGCAGGAAAACGGGGATGAGAAAAATATCAACTATGATTGAATGGTGGAGCAGACTCGATGGGCTAAGTGGCCTCATTCTGATCCAATGATCTTATGGTCTTATAGGATGTGTGAAATGACGCTTTATGGAGAAAACAGTACTGTGTGAAATCTGCACCTACTCAGTTCCAGCAAAATTTTACCAAAGCAGCCATTTTTTTGTCTAACTTATTGTTCCAAAATGCCAGTGGGTATAAATAACACCTCTGACACAGCCCCACTGATCCCGGTGGAGTTCTCTGCTTGTAACAGTTCATTTTTGCGAATCTGAGTTCCATCCACACGTGCATGCACGTGCACTCTCTCGCATGCACGTGCACTCTCTCGCATGCACGTGCACTCTCTCGCATGCACGTGCACTCTCTCGCATGCACGTGCACTCTCTCGCATGCACGTGCCCTCTCTCGCATGCACGTGCACTCTCTCGCATGCACGTGCACTCTCTCGCATGCACGTGCACTCTCTCGCATGCACGTGCACTCTCTCGCATGCACGTGCACTCTCTCGCATGCACGTGCACTCTCTCGCATGCACGTGCACTCTCTCGCATGCACGTGCACTCTCTCGCATGCACGTGCACTCTCTCGCATGCACGTGCACTCTCTCGCATGCACGTGCACTCCCCCCACCCACCGCATGCACGTGCATCTCTCGCATGCACGTGCACTCTCGCATGCACGTGCACTCTCTCGCATGCACGTGCACTCTCTCGCATGCACGTGCACTCTCTCGCATGCACGTGCACTCTCTCGCATGCACGTGCACTCTCTCGCATGCACGTGCACTCTCTCGCATGCACGTGCACTCTCTCGCATGCACGCACCTCCACCCCCAACGGCACTCCGCTGCACGTGCACTCCTCGCATGCACGGCACCTCAGCAGGCACTCTCTCGCATGCACGTGCACTCTCTCGCATGCACGTGCACTCTCTCGCATGCACGTGCACTCTCTCGCATGCACGTGCACTCTCTCGCATGCACGTGCACTCTCTCGCATGCACGTGCACTCTCTCGCATGCACGTGCACTCTCTCGCATGCACGTGCACTCTCTCGCATGCACGTGCACTCTCTCGCATGCACGTGCACTCTCTCGCATGCACGTGCACTCTCTCGCATGCACGTGCACTCTCTCGCATGCACGTGCACTCTCTCGCATGCACGTGCACTCTCTCGCATGCACGTGCACTCTCTCGCATGCACGTGCACTCTCTCGCATGCACGTGCACTCTCTCGCATGCACGTGCACTCTCTCGCATGCACGTGCACTCTCTCGCATGCACGTGCACTCTCTCGCATGCACGTGCACTCTCTCGCATGCACGTGCACTCTCTCGCATGCACGTGCACTCTCTCGCATGCACGTGCACTCTCTCGCATGCACGTGCACTCTCTCGCATGCACGTGCACTCTCTCGCATGCACGTGCACATGCTTAAAGATGCCCACACATACCACTAGGCAATGGTCTAGTGGTATTATCCAGAAATGCAGCTAATACTCTATGGAACCAGCTTTAAATCCCGCAACAACAGATGGTGGAATTTGAATTCAATAAAAAAAATCTGGAATTAAGAATCTCCTGATGACCCATTGTCAGAAAAACTCATCTGGTTCCTTTAGGGAAGGAAATCTGCTGTCCTTACCCCGGTCTGGCCTACATGTGACTCCAGAGCCACAGCCAATGTGGTTGACTCTCAACTGCCCTCCAGGGCCATCTAGCAATGGGCAATAAATGCTGGCCCAGCCAGCGACACCCATGTCCTAGAAATAAATAACACACACATATTCACACACACACACATTCAGATACACACGCGGACAGACACACACGCACACACACACACATAGAAACATACTCAGACAAGCACAGAAATATGCACACAGACATACATTCACAGGCACACACACACACACTCTCATAGACAAATACACACACACACACCCCTACAGACACACATTCACAGATACATACTCACAATACACAATGGCCTAGTGATATTATCCACCAGACACACACACACACTGACAGGTGGACACATGTTGATGGAAACACGTGCGCGCGCACACGCAAACACAAACACTCAGACGCGTGTTCACAGACACATGCGCAGACAGACAGATACCCAGTCACAGGCAAGCACACACAGGCAGACTTGCTTACACACGTATGCGCATGTGCACGCATGCATACATACATCATACAGATATATTTACTTTGCCAGCTCCCCTGTGTAAAGTTGCTGCTAGCATCGTACGCTGTCTGTATCTGGAAATGTGGATCCGCGGGGAATGTTTCACACACCTTCTGGAGTTTGGACGCAGAGACCTCTCGCGAGTGAGCGATCCGTCAGTGAAATGACGAATCAGCTTGCTGGCCAGAGATCTTTCCACACGTGCTTACAGTGGTGTAGCTGGCAATATGGGCAAGCTAAGCCCACCTGCGGAGACGCCACAGTTGTCTCAAAGCCTGCACTCGATTTGAGAGTGCGTATTCCCTGGAGGAGTGGTGAGACCAGCTGGCAAGAGGCGGCACAGCGATGACAACAGTGCTCTTGCCTCCAGCTTCAGGTTGACTCGGGACCTGTCCCCACCCCTCAGCCCTCTCTGAGGGTGCAAGGTAACCGCAAACTACCTCTGTCCTCCCTCCTGACAACACCTGCCAGGACAAAGCCTCTGGGAGTGCGGTTCACAGTTGAAAAATAAGGAGGGTGTCCTTTTCAAAGGGAGACGGGGCAGAAATTCTTTTCCTGAAAAGGGTGGTGAATCTTTGGAGCTATCTCAGATCAGCCAGGGTGATGTGGCGGCCCAGTGATTAGCATTGCTGCCTCACAGCACCAGGGACCCAGGTTCAATTGGGTCACAGTGTGGAGTCTGCACATTCTCCCCGTGTCTGCATGGGTTTCTTCCGGGTGCTCTAGTTTCTTCCAAGAATCCGAAGGTTGTGCTGGTTAGACAAATTGGCCATGCTAATTTCTCCCTCAGTGTTACCCGAACAAGCGCCAGAGTATGGCGATCAGGGGATTTTCACAGTAACTTCATTGTAATGTTAATGTCAGCCGACTTGTGACATTAAGAAATAAACTTCAAAACTTTCTGTTATTAAGCGATGGAGCCGACTCATAAAATAGAATCCCAACAGTACAAAAGGAGGGTATTCAGCTTATTGAGTCTGCACTGACAACAATCCCATCCAGACCCCATCCCCATAAAATGTCACATTTACCCTGCTAATCCCCTAATGCTGTGGTGGATTTAGCATGGCCAATTCCCCCTAACCTACACATCTTTGGACACTAAGGTGCAATTTAGCATGGCCAATCCACCTAACCAGTACATCTTTGGACACTAAGGGGCAAATTAGCATAGCCAATCCATCTAACCTACACATCTTTGGACACTAAGGTGCAATTTAGCATGGCCAATCCATCTAACCTACACATCTTTGGACACTAAGGGGCAAATTAGCATGGCCAATCCACCTAACCTACACATCTTTGGATACTAAGGTGCAAATTAGCATGGCCAATCCACCTAACCTGCACATCTTTGGACACTAGGGCAATTTATCATGGCTAATCTGCTGAACCTGCAAAATTGGACTGTGGGAGGGAAACCTGATCACTCGAAGGAAACCCACACATGGAGAGAACGTGCAGACTTCACGCAAACGGTGATCCAAAGCCGGGAGTTGAACCTGGATCCCTGGCGTTGTGAGGTAGCAGTGCTAATCACTGTGCTACCGTGTCACCCCTCAAACGGCCTATTGTTACACCTTGTCCGTCTCAAGCATCGATCAGAAATGAGTTAAGGACCTGCCTTCAACCATAGCACACAGGGAAGGCAGTAGCATCGTGGTATTGTCACTGGACTCTTAATCCGCAGACCCAGAACAAAATCCAGGGATCTCGGGTTCAAATCTCACCGTGCAATTTGAGTTCAGTAAAAATTCAGAATTAAAAGTCTAATGGTGACCATTGTCGACTGCTGTAAATAAAAACACATGTCGTTCATCAGTGTCCTTTAGGGAAGGAAATCTGCTGTCCTTACCCTGGTCTGGCCTACATGTGACTCCAGAGCCACAGCCAACGTGGTTGACTCTTAAACGTCCTCTGAATCGGAGGAGGCTAATTAAGGATGGTAACAAGTACTGGCCCAGTCATCAATACCCACATCCCATCAATTTATTTTTATGTTAGTACAGTTAGCACTGCTGCCTCATGGCACCAGGGACCCGAGTTTGATTTCCAGCTTGGGTCACTGTGCAGAGTTTGCACATTCTCCCCGTGTCTGTGTTGGTTTCCGCCGTGCACTCCAGTTTCCTCCCACAGTTCAAAGATATGCTTGTTTGGGTTGATTGGCCGTGTTAAATTGACCCGATATGGGGGTGGGGGCTGAATACATGGGGTTACGGAAATGGGGCTTGGGGATGGGATTGTTGTCAGAACAGGTTTGATGGGCCGAATGGCCTCCTCCTATCCTGTAGACTGCCCTCTGAAACATCCAAATAAGAGAGATAATTCAAGGGCTCTGCAACAATTCTTTTTATATTCATTTGTGGGACATGGGTGTTGCTGGCTGGGCCAGCATTTATTGCCCATCCCTAGCTGCCCTTGGAGGGCAGTTGCGAGTCAACTACATTGCTGTGCTTCTGGAGTCATGTGTAGGCCAGACCGGGTAAGGATGGCAAATTTCCTTCTCTAAAGGGAGCCAGATGGGTTTTTCCGACAATGGGTATATTCTTAATTCCAGATTTTTTTTTTATTGAATTCAAATTCCATCATCTGCTGTGGTGGGATTCAAACCTGGGTCCCTAGAAGATTAGCTAGGTGGGGACGGGTCTGTCACTGTAATCTCCTGTTAGAGTGCTGGTGGGGACAGGTATGTCATTGTATTTAAAATTACTCCTCTGGACCCTTTTGTATCTCTCCCCTCTCATCTTAAACCTATGCCCTCCAGTTTTAGACTCCTCTACCTTCGGGAAAAGATATTGACTATCTAGCTGATCTGTGCCCCTCATTATTTTATAGACCTCTATGAGATCACTCCTCAGCCTTCTATAAAAAAAATCCCAGTCTATCTAGCCTTTCCTTATAATTCAAACCATCAAATCCCGGTAGCATCCTTGTAAATCTCTTCTACACTCTTTGTAGTTTAATATAATGGGATGACCAGATGGATAGACAGTATTCCAAGTGTGACCTTACCAACGTCTTGTACAACTTCAACAAGACGTCCTAAATCCTGTATTCTGACCGATGAAACCAAGCATGCCGAATGCCTTCTTCACCACTCTGCCCACCCGTGACTCCACTTCGAAGGAGCTATGAACGTGTACCCCTAGATCTCTTTTTCTGTAATTCTTCCCAGTGCCCTACCGTTAACTAAGTCCTGCCCGTTCAGTCTATCATAATATATCACCTTGCATTTGTCTAAATTAAACTCCATCTGCCATTCGTCAGCCCACTGGCCCAATTGATCAAGATCCCGTTACAACCCAAGATAACATTTTTGTCTTTCCACCAATACCATCAGTGTTAGTGTCATTGCAAACTTACCTCCCAAACTTGCCTTCTAAATTGTCATCCAATGTCCCAAATTCTCATCCAACTACCTTCCTAATATCTAACACCTTGCGTGGCTGAGTGACTAACCTTGATTGATAACCTTCCTGTGAGAAGCCATTTGGGGCGTTTTGCGATGTTAAAGGAGCTATGCAAATGCAAGTTGAGGAGGTACTTCTTCACCCAATGGGTTGTGAATCTGTGGAACTCCCTGCCCAGTGAGGCTATCTCATTGAATGTTTTTAAGATAAAAATAGATTTTTGAACAGTAAAAGAATCAAGGGTTATGGTGAGCAGGCGGGTAAGTGGAGCTGAGTCCACAAAAAGATCAGCTAATAAGATTATTGAATTATGGAGCAGGTTCGAGGGGCCAGATGGCCAACTCCTCTCCCTAGTTCTTACGTTCCAAGTTGTTGTTGTTCTATTGGATTGCGCTGTCGCTCGTGCTCTTGGGTTTACCCTCAATGGCAGTTCACGAGTCCCGGCGAAGACTCAGTGCAGCTAACGGCGAGAAAGTTGGCAGCCGGCTAACGAGCCCCGAAGCGCTCCCTGTTTTTGCTGAATCTGGGGAGCAGCATGGTAGCACAGTGGTTAGCACTGCTGCTTCATAGCTCCAGGGACCTGAGTTCGATTCCCGACTCTGGTCACTGCCTGTGTGGAGTTTGCACGTTCTCCACATGTCTGCGTGGGTTTTTTCCGGGTGCTCCAGTTTCCTCCCACAGTCCAAAAATGTGCAGGTTAGGTTGATTGGCCATGCTAAAACTGCCTCAGTGTGTGCTGAGATGCTTATGTTGGAGGGGTTAGCGGGTAAAATATGTCGGGATACGGGAGTAGAGCCTGGGTGGGATTGTGGTCAGTGCAGACTCGATGGGTCGAAGGGCCGCCTCCTGCACTGTAGGCTTTCTGTGATTCTCTGGCTTACTGCGCGTTGAGGTTGGCAGATTTCTCAACTCTAACCTTTCTCGTACTCAGAAGCAGAATACCACCACCATCTCGGTCGAGGTGAAGAAATCCCAGCACAAGTACATCATTGGCCCAAAAGGCAACACCCTGCAGGAAATTCTGGACACAACCGGGGTATCCGTGGAAATGCCATCGCTGGAAAGCGTCTCTGAGACAATCATCCTCCGAGGGGAACCGGACAAGCTTGGCCCTGCACTGACGCAGGTCTACGCCAAGGTAAAACCCACTGATTCCCCCCCCCCCCCCCTCCCCCAACAGCACACACCAACTCGAGAATGAAGAAGGCTCGATGCCATTGCATAGGGCTGTAGTGAGAATCAACTTTATTTTTTATTCTTCATTTGTAAGACTACCGCTGGCTGGGTCAGCGTTTATTGCCTATCCCTGGAGGGGCAGTTGAGAGTCAACCACATTGGCTGTTGCTCTGGAGTCACGTGTAGGCCAGAGCAGGGTAAGGACGGCAGATTTCCTTCCCGAAAGGACTGTATGTCACTTCAGAGTCACACAGAAGCAGACCAATCAAGCTAATGTGCTTTCCTCATTTGAATCATCAAATTCCTACATTGAAGATAGAGGCCATTCAGCCCATCAGGTCTGTTTTGGTAATGTGTCTAACCCAGAACCTCCCCCCCACCCTCCCCATAACTACACATTAATCTGCTAATCCTCTTAAACTGCGCAGTTTGGGCTACTAAAGAGCAATTTTATGTGGCCAGTCAATTACAACCTGCATGCCTTTAGATACTAAGGAGCACTAAAGGTGGCAGAGTGATAAACACTGCTGCCTCACAGTGCCGGGGTTTGATTCCTGGCTTGGGTCACTGTCTGTGCTTTCTCCCCTGTGTCTGCATGGGTTTCCTCCCATACCCTGAAAGATGTGCTGGTTTGTTACATTGACCGAAACAGGCACTAGATGTGGCAACCAGGGGAATTTCACTGCAACTTCATTGCAATGTTAATGATACCTTACTTGTAATTAATAAATGAACTTTAAACAATTTAGCAGGGCCAGTACACCTAACCTACACATTCCGGGACATTAAGGGACAATTTAGCATGGCCAATCCATCTAACCTAACATCCCGGATATCAAGGGGCAATTTAGCATGGCCATTCTATCTAACCTGCACATCTTTGGACACTAAGGGGCAATTCAGCATGGCCAGTCTATCTAACCTGCACATCTTTGGACACTAAGGGGCAATTCAGCATGGCCGATCCACCTTTGGAATGTGAGAGGAAACCGGAGCACCTGGAGGAAACCCAACGCAGACATGGGGAGGGAGAATGTGCAAATTCCACACAGACAGTGGCCCAAGCTGGGAGTCGAACCCCCTGGTCCCTGGTGCTGTGAGGCCGCAGTGCTAACCAGTGTGCTATCTGGGACAAATGTGCTTAGTCGCCAGTTTAAAGGGGATGGTGCCAGAATTGTTTTGTCTCTTGTTTCAAATTTGAATTCATTCTGAAATGAAAAGGCGGCCGCAAAACTGCTATCAATTGTCGTTAGAAAACCCCCTGAGAACCGTGTTTATCTTTGTGATATTCACCTCGAAGCCCTGGAACGTTTGGTGGATCCTCCTCGACATAGGTTTAATTGCTCCCCTATTGTTTTGAGATCCCTATGATTATGCCTCGAGTTGTCTGGCCCTGCCCTTGTCCTTCCTCGGTGGCCTTCAGCGGTGTGAGGCGGCCATCTTGCCCCGTCCACATCAACGCGAGGCCTTTCTACTGACCGCTGTGTTTTCTCTTTGCATGCGGGCCGTCAGGCCAAGAGTGTGATGGTGGCTGAGGTAACGGCGCCGGCTTGGTTACATCGCTTTATCATTGGCAAGAAGGGACAGAACATTGGCCGCATTACTCAGCAACTACCCAAGGTAAATCTCTGGGTCGTCACCAGACACCAGCCTTTTCGTATGATTCGTACTGGCCTTCTTCAACACAGAAATTTCCCCGCTTCCCCCCACTTTGGAATTCTCTGGCCGTGTGCACCGACGGGATTCTCCAGTTTCACCTCTTCCCCCCCTCCCTGCGGCGAGCGGAGATTTGGCTGAGTGCCAAATACCCCAATCGCTCGCAGGACATGACTGGGGAGAACGGCCAGAGAATTCAAGCCTTTGTCATCAGGCCAGACATGGATCAATAAAAAAAAAAAAATGCTTGGTTGGCTTTGAGGAGCATCTCCAAGGAGCAGAGAGAAAAAGAGAGGTGGAGAGGTTTGGGGAAGGAATTCCGCCCTGAGGGTACGACCACCAATGGGGTAGTGGTTAAAATTGAGGCTGGAATTGGAGGAGCTGCAGAGATCCTGGAGGGAGGTGGGGAGCGGGGGGTGGTCCTTTTGGGCTGGAGTGGGGTAGAAAGGAAGGGGAAGGGGTGAGGTTGGACACAAAGGTGAAAGTTTTAACGTCAAGGGCTTTTACCTAACTGGTTAGGGCTTTACCTAACTGGGAGCCAGGAAGGTGTTTATGCATGGGACTAATGGATAAGCAAGATTTTTTTATTATTGTCACATGTATTGGGATGTAGTGAAAAGTATTGTTTCTTGCACGCTATACAGACAAAGCATACACTTCATAGAGAAGGAAAGGAGACAGTGCAGAATGTAGTGTTCCAGTCATAGATGGATGTAGAGAAAGAATCAACTTAATGTGAGGTAGGTCCATTCAAAAGTCTGACAGCAGCAGGGAAGAAGCTGTTCTTGAGTTGGTTAGTGCATTGGTCAGGCTATTGTATCTTTTCCTCAACGGAAGAAGGTGGAAGAGAAAATATCCGGGGTGTGTGGGGTCCTTGTTTATGCTGGCTGCTTTTCCCGAGGCAGCGGGCAGTGTAGATGGAGTCAATGGACGGGAGGCTGGTTTGCGTGATGGATTGGGCTACATGCATGATCTTTTGCGGTCCCTTGCAGTCTTGGTCAGAGCAAGAGCCCATACCAAACTGTGATACAACCAGAAAGAATACTTTCTACGGTGCATCTGTAAAAGTTGGAGAGAGACACAGCGAACATGCAAAATTAGCTTAGTCTTCTGAGAAGCCCAAGCAACATGGATTTGGCTGTGAGTTAAGAAAGCGGGCAGCACTCGGGATGAGGAGCAGATCAGCCGTGATCAAACGGCACCATCATCAAATGGCAGAGCGTACTCAATGGGCCGAATGTCCTCGTTCTGCTCTGACACTTTATGAACTTATGAAGTTTAAAGAAGATAGAGGCTTGGGGAGAGATTTGGGGGGGGGGGGGGGGCGTTGAGGGGGTTGGTGAGGAGAGCGGGAGGGTGGTGGGGGATGACGAAGGAGATGGGAGCAGGGGAGTGGTGGGGGTAGTTGAGCGGGTGATGGGGGAGCGGAGGGGGGTGGTGGGAGTGGGTGAGGAGGTGATGGGGGAAGCATAGGGATGGGCGAGGAGGTGATGGGGGTGTGAGGAGGGGGTTGGGGATGGGTGAGAGGATGATGGGGGGAGTAGGGGGTGGTGAGGGGGATGAGGAGGTGGTGGGGGATGAGAATGGGGATGGGTGGGGGCGGGGGGAAGGGTTGAGTGTGGGAGAAGTTGGGAGGGGCAGGAGGCTCTGGGAAAGTGAGGGTAGGTGGGCAATGGCTGAAAAGCCAGACTCATTGTGTAGAGGAGCAAACGCAGGGAATGATGGGCTGGATATCAGGAAGCTGCCTTCACTGTTCAGGAGGCAAGGTGACTTTCCTGCAGCCGCTGTGTTTCTACATAGCGAGGCATGGAGCCAGGGATTCTACAGCACAGTGGAGGGAGTGCGTCAGAATGTGTACCGCCGGCCTGTCCCTGCAGTTGGCTCAAGTAACGTGTATCTCTGTGTTATATGACCCATCTGATGTAGGTCCACATTGAGTTCACGGACGGTGATGAGAAAATTACACTGGAGGGTCCAACGGAGGAAGTGGAGATTGCTCAAGGCCAGATCCAGGATATCATTGACGACCTGGTCAGTATTTTTCATTCACAATTTTCCACCTTCCAAAAAACGCACAGACATTCCCCCACTCCCTGCCCGGATTAGAGGGAATGAGGCTGGAAGAACTGGGGTTGTTTCCCCTGTAGATTGAGGGGAAGTTGGGTGGCCCAGTACTTAGCACCGCTGCCTCCCAGCACTGGTTCGGACCCAGATCGAATCCAGCCCCTGGGCCTCTGTTTGCACGTTCTCCCCCTCCCCCATGTTTCGGAGTAAACTGGAGCAACCCGGAGGAAACCCATGCAGACATAGAACATAGAACATTACAGCACAGAACAGGCCCTTCGGCCTTCGATGTTGCCTTGGTCAGCGCAACATCGAAGGCCGAAGGGCCTGTTCTGTGCTGTAATGTTCCATGTTCTATGTCTGCATGGGTTTCCTCCGGGTTGCTCCAGTTTACTCCGAAACTCCAAAGGTGTGTGTCAGCTGGATTGGCCATGCGAAATTGCCCCTTAGTGTCCACAGATGTGCAGGTTAGGTGGATTGGCCAAACTAAATTGCCCTTTAGCGTCAGGGGATTAGTGGCATAAATACACGGGGTTATGTGGATAGGGTGGGATTGTTATTGGTGCAGACTCAGTGGGCCAAATGGCCTCCTTCTGCTCTGTAGGGATTCTGTGAAGTCTATAAAATTCTGATAGCGTTGGCAGTCAGAATCTGTTTCCCCCAGAATTGAAATGCCTTAATACTAGGGGGCACGCAGTTAAGGTGAGAGGGAGAAAGTTCAAAGGAGATGTGAGGGGCAAAAGTTTTTAATGTTTTTAAAAAAACATTACTGTCACATATAGACTTACATCAGCACTGCAGTGAAAATCCTCCCAGTCACGACACTCCAGTGCCTGTTTGGGTAACACTGAGGGAGAATTTAGCACGGCCAATGCACCCTAACCAGCACGGCTTTCAGACTGTGGGAGAAAACCGAAACAGCCGGAGGAAATTCACTCACATACGGGGAGAACATGCTGACAGACTAGTGACCCAAGCTGGGAATCGGACCCGGCTCCTTAGCGCCCAGAGTAGAACCGGGTTCCTGGCACTAGGTATTGAACCCGGGTCCCTGGCAGCAATGCTAACCATTATCATTCCAGTCACCTCCCTTTTTCCTAGCCTTGCAGCCGCTGTGCTGTGGCCCCTCGCATGCACACTGAGGTTTGGACGGGTTGGCTGGCGAATAGTGAGTGACATCTCTTACTTTGCTTTCCTCCCTGCAGCTGACGCGCATGGACTACACGGAGATCACGGTGGATCAGAAATTCCACCGGCATCTGATAGGGAAGAATGGAGCAAACAGTAAGTTTGTGTTTCTGAGTGCATGCATGTGAGCGTCTGATTGAGTGTGCGTGTGTGCATGCGTCTGCGTATGTGTGACTGCCTCTAAGTGTATGTGTGTTCACATGTCTGTGCGTGTGTTAGTGTGCATATGTCTGAATATGTGTGTATGTGTGTGTGCACATGTCTGAATGTATGCATGTGTGTATGTGCTCATCTGAGAGTGGGTGTGTATTCTCCCCTCCCTCTGTATCGATCTCAAACGCTTCAGACAGGCTGCTTAAATCTTCGTTCAGAGGCAGAGAGCTCTAGGTTCGATGCCCGGCTTGGGGTCACTGCCCTGTGTGGAGTCTGTACATTCTCCCCACTGTGTCTGCGTGGGTTTCCTCCAGGTGCTCTGGTTTCCTCCCAAAGTCTGAAAGACGTGCTGGTTAGGGTGCATTGGCCGTGCTAAATTCTCCCTCAGCGTTAGCCGGACAGGCACCAGAGTGTGATGACCAGAGGATTTTCACAGTAACTTCGTTGCGGTGTTAATGTCAGTCTACTTGTGACACTAATAAATAATGGATTGGCCCTGCTAAATTGCCTCTTACTGTCCAAAGATGTGTAGGTTAGGTGGATTGGCCATGCTAAATTGCCCCTTAGTGTCCCAGGATGGGTAGGTTAGAGAGATTAGCAGAGTAAATGAATGGGGTTATGTGGATAGGGCCTGGAATGGGATTGTGGTTGGCACAGATCGATGAGCTGAATGGCCTCCTTCTGCACCTTAGGGACTCTGTGATTCTATACGGTAGCAACTTTGTGCTCAAACCCTTTTGGTTAAGTTTCCCTTTGATATTCAAGGCTGTAAATCAGCATTCAAGACCAATAATGTTACCCGCCACCTCCCCCCCCCCCCCCCCCCCCCCCCCCCCCCGCCCCGCCCCTTGTCCAGCGCCTGCTCGCTCTGTCCGCAACTTTGAACTTTGCCTTCTGCTCCTCTCAGGCCTGCTCATGGGCAAGTTCAACAGGGGCAACGGGTTACTGGCTCCCATCCCCAAACAACACCATCCCCAGATTCAGAACCCAGTTTGAAAATTGCCATGAGTATTGGCAGTGATTGAAAGTCCAGAACGTGAGAAACAAACTACAAAGCCCAGAAAGGTTCCTTTCTTTGTCCACTACCCTCCTCGTGACTGCTTTCGGCTCACAGCTCCTGCGGCTAACCCACGCCCTGCAACGTTAATGTGAGCCGACTCGTGATGCTGCTAAATTGATCTCCTTAACTCCTCTCCCCGCTCCAGTTAACCGTATCAAGGAGCAATACAAAGTATCGGTGCGAATCCCACCGGACAACGAACGGAGCCACCTGATTCGGATCGAGGGAGAGCCGCAGGGGGTGCAGCTGGCGAAGAAGGAGCTGCTGGAGATGGCGGTCAGGATGGTAATTGTTGTTCTCCACTCTGTCTCGCCGACCTTTCTGAGATCGTTGCTGTGTGTGGTGGCAACAGTGCATTTACGGTTCATTCAGGGGATCCTGGCACCAGCGAAAGCCTGCATCTTTTACGATGTGGTCCGGAACTACGGATGGCGGACGCTTCTGGTGTTAGAGCATAGGACGGTGCAGCACAGGAACAGGCCCTTCGGCCCACAATGTTGTGCTGGAACATGACACCAAATTAAATTAACCCCTTCTGCCTGCCCTGACTCCACGTTCCTCTATTCCTCGTATGTTCATATAAACACCCCTTAAACGCCCCCATCGTCTCTGCCTCCCACCACCACCCCTGGAGCATGTTCCAGACTGTGGCACAGTGGGTTAACGCTGTTGCCTCACAGAGACTCAGGTTTGATTCCCGGCTTGGGTCACTGTCTGTGCGGAGTTTGCACGTTCTCCCCGTGTCTGTGTGGGTTTCCTCCCAAAGTCCGAAAGACGTGCTGGTTAGGGTGCATCGGCTGTGCTAAATTCTCCCTCAGTGTTACCCGAACAGGCGCCGGAGTGTGGCAACCAGGGGGTTTTCAAAGTAATTTCATTGCGATGTTAATGTAAGGCGACTTGTGACTAATAAATAAACTTTAATTTCCTGCATTTGGCCCATATCCCCCTCATCCTTTCCCACACATGCACTCGTCCAGATGCTTTTTAAATGTCGCTATCGTCCCTGCCTCAATCACTTCCTCCGGCAGCTCATTCCACACAGGCACCACCCTCTGCGTGAAGAAGTTGCCCCTCGGGTCCCTTTTCCCCCTCTCACCTTTAACCTCTACCCTCTAGTTTTAAATTCCCCCTACCTTGGGTAAAAGGCTTTGTGCATTCATCCTGTCTGTGCCCCCCATGATTTTATACAGCTTAATGACGTCTCTGTCACACATCCACACACACACACATGAACATGCACACTTTCCCTATCCTGCACCTACTCCCCTCGTTTTCCCACATTCCAAGGAATAAACCCTAGCCTGGCCAATCTCTCCCTATAACTCAGGCCCCCTAGTCCGGGCAACATCCCATAGAAGGACAGCACAGTGGGTAGCACCGCTGCTTCACACTGCGGGTTCGATTCCCAGCTTGGGTCAGTGTCTGTGCAGAGACCGCATGTTCTCCCCGTGTCTGCGTTGGTTTCCTCGCAGAGTCTGAGAGACATGCTGCTGAGAGTGCGTTGGCTGGAGTGTGGCGACTTGGGGAATTTCACAGTAACTTCATTGCGGTGTTAACGTAAGTCTTCTAACTAACATATAAACTTTAGCTTTAACTTTACTTGTGAGATAAGTATAAATCAATGCGCATTGAACCTGTTGGCAATACACAATTACAATTCACATCACTGTTCTTCTCAGCTGGATAAATCCTCTTGCCTCTACACCTCCCCCATTCACTTTCCCTGGTGCTATCTCTCCTCATTCTCTCCCTGTGCCCCAGATGGGTAACCAAGCGGTGGGGTGGGGGCGTGGACGTGGGGGCTTCATGCCGCCCCCCACCAGACATTTTGTTGACCATTGCCCCTGTGCATGGTTTCTGCATTCTGCTGATTCCCGTCCGGATATTTTTGTTTTCAAGCCGGTCTGGCTGAAATGATTCACAGGTAAAGCAAGGACAAGTGTGCGGATTGGTCACAACATTGACTGCGAGAGCCATGTGTTCCCTCAGCGTCCAGTTGGTTACCCTGCAGCCTTCTGGGACTGGGATGTACATTAAAATCGAGAAGCAGGAGAAGAGGCTATTTGGCCCTTCGACCCTGCTCCACCCTGTCCGTTATGGTGATGGAAACAGTGTGATGCCTGGGGCGAGAGAGAGAGAGAGCATCTTGTCTGCCGCTTTGCCTTCGCTCTGCTGCTATTGTCGATTCACACGCTTTTCTCTTCTGCACTTTCTCCCCCTGTCCCTGTTGCCATCAGGAAAACGAACGCACCAAAGACCTGATCATTGACCAGCACCTGCACCGATCTATCATCGGCCAGAAAGGAGAGAAGATTAAAGAGGTTCGCGACAAATTCCCTGAGGTAAAAGCAACCCCCCCACCCAGCACCTCTCTGAGCACCCCTATAACCTTCCCTTGCCCCTGCACCCTCCCCTTGCAATCATACACTCTCCCCTCACCCCTACACCCTCCCTTCACCCCAACACCTTTACCTCACCTATACATCCTCCCCTTGCCCCTACACCCTTCCCCCTTCACCCTTCCCCCTTCACCCTCCCCTTGCAATCCTACACCTTCCCCTCGCCCCTTCGCTCTCCCCTCACCGCTGCGCCTTGCCCCTCCCCCCCCTTCGCCCTGCCCCTCCCGCCCCTGCGCCTTGCCCTCCCGCCCCTGCGCCTTGCCCCTCCGCCGCCCCTGCGCCTTGCCCCTCCCGCCCCTGCGCCTTGCCCCTCCCGCCCCTGCGCCTTGCCCCTCCCGCCCCTGCGCCTTGCCCCTCCCCGCCCCTGCGCCTTGCCTCCCGCCCCTGCGCTTGCCTCCCGCCCCTGCGCTTGGCCCTCCCGCCCCTGCGCCTTGCCCCTCCCGCCCCTGCGCCTTGCCCCTCCCGCCCCTGCGCCTTGCCCCTCCCGCCCCTGCGCCTTGCCCCTCCCGCCCCTGCGCCTTGCCCCTCCCGCCCCTGCGCCTTGCCCCCACTGATTTGGATGAGAATTTAGTAGTCATGATTAGTAAGGTTGCAGATGACACCGAGATTGGTGGGATTGTGAACAGTGAAAAATGTTATCTCAGTTTGCAATGGGACCGTGATCAATTGGATCTGTGGGCTGATGAATGGAAGATGAAGTTTAATTTAGATAAATGTGAGGTCATGCATTTTGTTAGATTGAACCAGGGTAGGACTTAGTCAGTTAATGAGAGTTACAGAACAAAGAGATCTCGGGGTACAGGTTCATAACTCCTTGAAAGTGGAGCCACGGGTGGACAGAGTGGTGAAGAAGGCATTCGGCATGCTTGGTTTCATCGGTTAGAACATTGAATCCGGGAGTTGGGACGTCTTGTTGAAGTTGTACAAGACATTGGTAAGGTCACACTTGGAATGTGAGTACAGTTCTGGTCACTCTATTATAGAAAGGATATTATTAAACTAGAAAGAGTGCAGAAAAGATTTACTGGAATGCTACCAGGACTTAATGGATTGAGCTATAAGGAGAGGCTGGATAGACTGGGACTTTTTTCCCTGGAGCGTAGGAGGCTGAGGGGTGATCTTGTAGAGGTCTATAAAATATTGAGGGGCACAGATCAGCTAGATAGTCAATATCTTTTCCCAAAGGTAGTGAAACTAGAGGGTATAGGTTTAAGGTGAGAGGGGAGAGATACAAAAGTGTTCAGAAGGGCAAGTTTTTTCCACAGAGTGGGGAGTGTGTCTGGAATGAGCTGCCAGAGGTAGTAGTTGAGGTGGATACAATTTTGTCTTTTAAAAAACGTTTAGACAGTTAGATGGGTATAGAGGGATATGGGCCAAGCACGTGCAATTGGGACTAGCTTAGGAGTTAAAAAAAAAAGCGATGGCAGAGACAAGTTGGGCCAGAAGGCCTGTTTCCATATTGTAAATCTCCATGACATTCCTGTCAATATCACACACTTCACCATCACCACACCGTGCCCCCTGATCAACAGGGCAGCGTTGTTCAGCCCTGCCCACCACTGGGATCACCCACATCCGCAGAAAGTCATTTGGCGTGCTGGATGGGCAGAATGACCTCTTTCTGCAATGTAACAAGTCTATGATACTCCCATCTTTCCGAGCTGTTGGGGATAATAGAGTGGCACTGTGCTTAGCACTGCTGCCTCTCAGTGCTAGGGACCTGGGTTCGATTCTGGCCTTGGGTCACTTTCTGTGTGGAGTCTGCACATTCGCCCCGTGTCTGTGTGGGTTTCATTTGGATGTTCTGGTTTCCTCCCACAGTCCGAAAAATGTATAGGTTAGGTGGATTGTCCATGCTAAATTGTCCTTAGTGTCCAATGATGTGTAGAATGACCTTTTTCCACACTGGAGAGATTGTATGGGCTTCGTCACAAAGTTCTGCAGTTTATTGCGGCTCGTACTCTGCCTAAGACCGTGAGAAACTACAAACAGGTAGTTTCACGCAGAGTGCTGGAAATGTAGCTGTGGAGAGCACTGAGGTACAGGGTTGCAAATTGGGGAGTATTGTAGTAGATAGGGAGGATGTGTTAGAAATTCTCGAGGGTTTGAAGTTGGATAAGTCCCCTGGGCCGGACGGGATTTACCCTAGGATTCTCTGTGAGGCAAGAGAGGAGATTGCAGAGCCTCTGGCTCTGATCTTCAGGTCCTCGTTGGTTACTGGTGTGGTTCCGGAGGACTGGAGGATGGCGAATGTGGTCCCATTGTTTAAGAAGGGGAAGAGAGACCTTCCTGGGAATTATAGGCCAGTGAGTCTTACATCTGTGGTGGGCAAGGTATTGGAGAGAATTATTAGGGATAGGATTTATAGTTATTTAGAGAGAAATGAATTGATTGGGGATAGTCAGCATGGTTTCGTGAAGGGTAGGTCATGCCTTACTAACCTCATTGAGTTTTTTGAGAAAGTGACCAAAGAGGTGGATGGGGGTAAGGCGGTTGATGTATATATGGACTTTAGTAAGGCGTTTGATAAGGTGGCCCATGGAAGACTTCTACAGAAAATGCAGATGTATGGGATAGAGGGTGATTTAGCTAATTGGATTAGGAATTGGCTGGCAGATAGAAGACAGAGGGTGGTGGTTGATGGGAGATATTCATCGTGGAGTTCGGTGACAAGTGGTGTGCCTCAGGGGTCTGTTTGGGGCCCCTGCTGTTTGTAATTTTTATAAATGATCTGGATGAGGGTATTGAGGGATGGATCAGTAAATTTGCAGATGATACTAAAGTTGGTGGTGTGGTAGATAGTGAAGAGGGGTGTTTTTAGTTTACAGAGTGACTTGGACAAGTTGCAGAGCTGGGCCGAGAGGTGGCAAATGGAGTTTAATGTGAAAAGTGTGAGGTAATGCACTTTGGCAGGAACAATAAATGTGTAGAGTATAGGGCTAATGGTAGGGCTCTTAATAGTGTTGAGGAACAGAAGGATCTTGGTGTATGTGTCAATAGATCCCTGAAAGTAGGCAGTCAAGTGGATAAAGTTGTTAAGAATGCATATGGAGTCTTAGCTTTTATTGGTAGGGGGATTGAATTTAGGAGCCGCAGCATCATGTTGCAACTGTACAAAACTCTAGTGCGGCCGCACTTGGAGTATTGTGTGCAGTTTCTGGTCGCCACATTATAAGAAAGATGTGGAGGCATTGGAGAGGGTACAGAGGAGGTTTACTGGGATGTTGCCTGGTATGGAGGGCAGGTCCTATGAAGAGAGGTTGAAGGATTTGAGGTTGTTTTCGTTAGAAAGGGGGCGGCTAAGGGGGGATCTTATTGAAGCATATAAGATAATTAGAGGTTTGGATAGGGTGGACAGTGATAGCCTTTTTCCTAGGATGGAGAAAGCTAGCACGAGGGGACACAGCTTTAAATTAAGGGGTATGAGTTATAGGACGGATATCAGAGGTAGGTTCTTTACTCAAGGAGTGATTAGGGAGTGGAATGCCCTGCCTGCAGCTGTTGTAGATGCGCCAAGTTTGGTGGCGTTTAAGATGTTAGTTGATAAGTATATGGATGAGAAGGGAATGGTTTAGTTAGGAGTGGCATTGCTTTTTATTTTGGTCGGCACAACATCGAAGGCCGAAGGGCCTGTTCTGTGCTGTATTGTTCTATGTTCTATGTTCTAGGTGTGAACAAAGCCCAATTCATCACGCAAACCAGCTTCCCATCCATTGACTCTGTCGACACTTCCTGCTGCCAGCGTAATTAAGAACCCTATGCACCCCAGGACATTCTCTCTCCCATTTTCTTCCATCAGGAAAAAGATACAGAAGTCTGAGGTCACATACCAACCCCCAACTCAAGGGCAACATTTCCCCTGCTGCTGTCAGACTTTTGACTGGATCTATCTCGCATTAAGTTGATCTTTCTCTACACCCTAGCTATGGCTGTAACATTATATTCTGCACCCTCTCCTTTTCTATGAACAGTATGCTTTGTCTGTATAGTGCGCAAGAAACAATACTTTTCACTGTATCCCAATACATGTGACAATAATAAATCAAATCAAACTGTGGTCTATTCAGTGGTTCCTGTGTAACAGGCTGGGAAGGGCTGTATCAGCTTTTGCTGTTCTGTTTCCATCATTAAAAGGAACTCTGGCTTCAAACCATCAAAGAAAAACATCTTCGCTTTTTTTCTTGGTCCAGGTGATTATCAACTTTCCGGACCCTGCGCAGAAAAGTGACATCGTTCAGCTGCGTGGCCCGAAGAACGAGGTGGAGAAGTGTGGCAAATTCCTTCAGAAAGTCATCGCTGACTTGGTAAGTGGAGCGGCACTCCAGCCCGTGCTTTCTGCTGTTCTGAGTAACTTCAGTGCCTGGTGTGACGATGGTGTCCATGTACGAGCTGCATGTTTGATTTACGTACTGCTGTGCGTGGGACACAAACCTTCACCCTTCGTTTTCCCCCAGCCTGCCAGCTAATAACTTTCCCTATCACTCCCAAACCCTCCCCACCAGTTGGGCCCACCATGCTATCCTAACGTTTAGCACTGCTGCCTCTCAGTGCCAGGGATCCGGGTTTAATACCCTGCCTCAGATCACTGTCTATGCGAACTCTGCACGTTCTTCCCGTGTCTGCGTGTGTTTCCTCCGGATGCTCCAGTTTTCCTCCACAGCCCAAAGATGTGTAGGTTAGGGGGATTGGCTATTCTAAATTGCCACTAAGTGTCCAAAGATGTGCAGGTTAGATGGATTGGCCATGCTAAAATTGCCCCTTAGTGTCTAAAGATGTACAAGTTAGAGGGAATGGCCATACTAAATTGTCCCTTTGTGTCAAAGTAAGGCTTCCATTAACATGGCAATGAAGTTACTGTGAAAAACCCCTAATTGCCACACTCCAGTGTCTGTTCGGGTAACACTGAGGGAGAATTTAGCATGGCCAATGCACCCTAACCAGCACGCCTTTAAGATTGTGGGAGAAAATCGGAGCACCCGGGGGAAACCCATACAGAGAACGTTCAGACTCCGCACAGACAGTGACCCAAGCCCGGAATCGAACCCGGGTGCCTGGTGCTGTGAGGCAGCCGTGCTAACCAACAAACTAAATACATGAACTTATGGGGATAGGGCCTGGGTGGGACTGTTGTCGGTGCAGACTGGATGGGCTGAAGGGCCTCCTCCTGCACTTTTAGAGCTCCAATTTGCAATGGTGCTAGCAAAATTAATGTATCATTATTGTCAATAAGCTAGGATGGGTTTCTCTCTGACTGTCAACGGGATAATGCAGAATATTGCGGGTGCTGCAAACTGGGAAATTCTGGAAATACTCTGCACAGCTCCACGGGAAACCAGAGCGAACATTTCCCTTCTGAGGAAAGGTCGCTGTTCCCCTCTCTCTCCCTCCAGAACAACTTTTGATTGATGCATAGAACGCTGTGTGTCGCAAACATGTATTACCCTCTCCCCCCCCCCCGGCAACACCGTCAAGCGTGTAGTTACTTATTTACTGAGCTGTTCTTTCTGTTTTGCTCTGACCCTCCTCCAGATCGAAAACAGCTACTCTGTCTCCACCCCCATCTTGAAGCAGTTCCACAAGAACATCATCGGCAAAGGTGGGGCCAACATCAAGAAGGTACGAAGGGCGGCGTGACGTAACCCGTCCGCGATTGTTATTACCTCTAGAAACCGGCCGCAGGAGGGAGGCCATTCGGCCCTTTGAACCTGCTCCATCATTCATAGAAACATAGGAGATAGGAGCAGAAATAGGCCATTCAAGACTGTTCCACCATTCATGGAAATGTAAAAGATAGGCACAGGAGGAGGCCATTCAGCCCTTCGAGCCTGCTCCGCCACTCATCACGATCATGGCTGATCATCCAACTCAATAGTCTAATCTTGCCCCCTCCCCCCCCGCCCAATAATCTTTGATCCCGTTCGCCCAAGTGCTATATCCAGCTGTCTCTTGAATACGTTCAATGTTTTGGCATCAGCTACTTCCTGTGGGAATGAATTCCACAGGCTCACCGAGTGAAGAAATGTCTCTTCACCTCCATCCCTAAATGGTCCACCCTGAATCCTCAGACTGTGATCTCTGGTTCTGGACTCTCCCCACCATCGGGAACATCCTCCCTGCATCTACCCTGTCCAGTCCTGTTAGAATTTTATAAGTCTCTATGAGATCCCCCTTCTGAACTCCAGTGAAAACAATCCTAACCGAGTCAATCTCTCCTCATACATCAGTCCCTCCATCCCCGGAATCAGCCTGGTGAACCTTCACTGAACTCCCTCCAGAGCAAGAACTTCCTTCCTCAGAAAAGGAGACCAAAACTGCACACAATACTCTAGGTGTGGCCTCACCAAGGCCCTGTATAATTGCAACAACACATCCCTGCTCCTGTACTCGAAACTTCTCACAATGAAGGCTAATATACTATTTGCCTTCTTTACCCACCTGCTGCACCTGCATGCTTACCTTCAGCAACTGGTGCACAAGGACACCCAGATCCCTCTGCACACTCCCCTCTCCCAGATTACGGCCGTTCAGGTAGTAATCTGCCTTCTTGTTTTTGCTTCCAAATTGAATAATCTCACATTTATCCACATTATGCTGCATCTGCCATTGATTAGCCCACTCACCCAACCTGTTCAGGTCATTCCGAAGGATCTCTGCTTCCTCGTCATAGTTCACCTCCCACCCAACTTGGTATCATCTGCAAACTTTGAGATGTTACATTTTGTTCTCTCTTCCAAATCATTAATATATATTGTGAATAGCTGGGGTCCCAGCACTGATCCCT
This sequence comes from Sphyrna mokarran, assembly GCA_024679065.1. NCBI lineage: Eukaryota > Metazoa > Chordata > Chondrichthyes > Carcharhiniformes > Carcharhinidae > Sphyrna > Sphyrna mokarran. The sequence goes on from JAGIQG010000037.1 coordinate 15,976,728, forward strand.
GTGGCACCCCACTAGTTACCATCTGCCAATTTGAAAATTAATTCCTACTCTTTGTTTCCTGTCTGCCAACCAGTTTTCTCGTTGGGCCGAAGGGCCTGTTTCCCGTGCTGTGTTGCTCTTTGTTCTTCTATCCATCTCAATACATCCCCCCCCATAAATCTCATGCACTTTCATCTTGCATAATAACCTCTTGTGCAGGACTTTGTCAAACGTTTTCTGAAAGTCCAAATATACTACATCGACTAACTCCCCCATGTCAACTCTGTACCAGTTACATCTTCAAAGAATTCCAACAAATATGTCAACCATGATTTCCCCTTTGTAAATCCATGCTGACTCTGTGTCTGATCCTGCCACTGCTTTCCAAATGCTCCACTATAAATTCATTACGATCCCTACCTAAAGTTAATATTACATCCCAACTTTATTTATTACATTTGCATAGAAACTAGAAGCAGGAGGAGGCCATTCATTCTTTCGAGCCTACTCTGCCATTCATTTTGATCATGGCTGATCATCAAATTCAATATCCTGATTCCCCCACTTTTGCCTTCCCATTTCCCTCGATCCCTTCAGCCCCAAGAACTATATCTAATTTCTTCCTGAAATCACACAACGTTTTGGCCTCAGCTACTTTCTGTGGGAGTGAATTCCACACATTCACCACTCTCTGTATGAAGAAATTTCTCCTCACCTCAGTCCTAAAATCTTTATCCTCAAATTATGACCCCCTAGTTGTGGGCTCCCCTCCACCATTGGGAACATTCTTTCTGAATCTCTCCTGTTAGAATTTGGTAAGTTTCTACGAGATCCTCTCTCACATTTCTAAACTCCAGTGAATACAATCCTAACCAGCTTAGTCTCTTCTCATAATGACAGACCTGCTATCCCAGGAATCAGCCTGGTAAACCTTTGTGTTCCTGTCGCAAGGACATCCTTTCTCAGATAAAGAGACCAAAACTGCACACATTTATAGTATTGAGCCTTTGGCTCACTGGAGTTGGGGAGGAGGTCTTTCTTCCCCTTCAGAAGACTGGGATTTAGGTCCCACTCTGGACTCTCAAAGCCATAATTCATGCTGATAACTCGCGAGATGAAAGTTAACATCGGGGCCAACGCCTGTCCCTCCACCCATCTCATTCAGTACTTAGGGCTGATGGTGGGAACTTGCCTGCACCAATTGGCTGGTGGGATGTTCTGAAATCATCAAAAGACGCCATGGAAATGCAAGTCCCTTTCTTATTGTCACTCACTCCTCTTTCTGCGTACAGGTTGGCGGATTAGTCATACTAAACTGCCCCTTAGTCTCCAAAGATGTATAGATTAGGGGGATTGGCCATGCTAAACTGTCCCTTAGTGTCCAAAGATGTGCAGGTTAAGTTGATTATGCAAATTGCCCCTTACTATCCAAAGATGTGTAGGTTAGGTGGATTGGCCATGCTACCTAAACGCCTCTTCATATCCAAAGGTGTGTGGGTTAGGTAGATTGGCCATGCTAAATTACTCACCAGTGTCCAAAGATACGCACTTTGGATGGATTGGCCATGCTAAATTGCCCCTTAGTGTCCAAAGATATGCAGGTTAGGTGGATTGGCCGTGCTAAATTGCCTTAGTGTCCAAAGATATTAAAGTTAGGTGGATTGGCCATGCTAATTTGCCCCTTAGTTTCCAAAGAAGTATGGGTTAGGTGGGTTGACTCAGTAAGAGTCTGACAACACCAATTTTAAATCCAACCGATTGGCTTTTGGCCTTTGTAGCCTTCGTCAGGCGAATGAGATGTTCTGGTCTCCAAAAGCACACACATCAGCACAGACAGTTTACAGATTGCTGATTAGAATGCGAATCCTTACACCTAACCTGCCATTCAAGTCTTCAAGGTGGGTTGGCCATGCTAAATTGCCTCTTAGTATCGGTGGGACTAGTTAGGATAAATACATGGGATTATGGGGATGGGCTGTGGATGGGATTATGCAGTCTCGATGGGCCAAATGGCCTGTTTCTGCACTGTAGGTTTCTATGGTTCTAACTTTAACAAGACTTTCCAACTCCTGTCGTCAGTATTCTGACCGATGAAACCAAGCGTGCACAATGCCTTCTTCACCACTCTGTCCACCTGTGACTCCACTCTGAAGGAGCTATGAATCTGTACCCTGAGATCTCTCTGTTCTGTAACTCTCCCCAACGCTCTATCATTAACTGAGTAAGTCCTGCCTTGGTTCGATCTATCAAACTGCATAACTTGGTGCTTATTTAAATTAAACTTCATCTGCCATTCGTTAACCCACTGGCCTCAGGAAACCCTTGGTGCCTTTGATTCACTTCAATAGCCACAGGCTTGTTTTCCTCCTTAATCTTTCATGGTAACAAGAAGAAGAGATAAATAGGACTTGTGATGGAAAATGTTTGCTTTCTAGAGAGTAAGACAAAAAAAAATTCACCCCTGGAGGATTAAAAAGAAGTTGTTTTGATGCATTTGGGGGGAAGCTCTGTGAACAGGCAAGGATGAAAGGATGAATGATGACACAGTGGTTAGCACTGCTGCCTCACAGCACCGGGGATCCTGATTCGAATCCCGGCTTGGGTCACTGATGTATGGAGTTTGCACATTCTCCCTGTGTCTTCATGGGTTTCATCTGGGTGCTCCAGTTTCTGCCCACAGTCCAAAGATGTGCAGATTAGGTGGATTGGCCATGCTAAATTGCCCCTTTGTGTCCAAAGATGTACAGGTTAGATGGATTGGCTGTGTTAAATGCCCCTTGGTGTCCAAAGATGTGCAGGTTAGATGGATTGGCCATTGTAAATTGCCCCTTAGTGTCCAAAGATGTGCAGGTTAGATGGATTGGCCATGCTAAATTGTCCCTTAGTGTCCAAAGATATGCAAGCTAGGGGAATTAGTTGGATAAATATTTAGGGTTAGGAATAGGGTCTGAGTAAAATGGCACTTAAATTTAAGATATGATGGTTCGGTGCTAAATTCTCCCTCAGTGTTACCCGAACAGGCGCCAGAGTGGTAACTAGGGGATTTTCACAGTAACTTCATTGTGGTGTTAATGTAAGCTTACATGTGATGCTAATAAATAAACTTAAGAGTTGGTTCAGACTCGATGGGTGCTCCGCTTTCCTTCCACAGTCCGAAGGACTGGTTAGGTTCTTTGGCCGTGCTAAATTCTCCCTCAGTATTACCCGAACAGGCGCCGGAGTGTGACGACTAGGTGGATTTTCAAAGTAACTTCCTTGCAGTGTTAATGTAAGCCAACTTGTAACACTAATAAATAAACTTCAACTTAATTACCTGGATCTGGATATATTGGGATGGGGTAATTTAAAAATTAGTGGATGATACTGAACTTGTTATTATTGTGAAGTGCGCGGATCATTAGTACAGAACATCAGAAAGACATTGACAGCTGGTTGGAGTGGGTTGTCAATACTTGGTGAATGGTTTCTTTTTTTTCATTCATTCTTCGACTAGGAGGCGTGGCCTCAAAATAAGGGGGAGCAGGTTTAGGACTGAGTTGAGGAGGAACTTCTTCATCCAAAAGGTTGTGAATCTGTGGAATTTTTCTGCCCAGTGAGTCTACCTCGTTGAATGTTTTTAAGGCGAAGATAGATAGATTTTTGAACAGTAAAGGGATTAAGTCTGATAGAACCTGATAGAAGTCTACAGGATTATGAGGGACACGGACAGAGTGGATAGTCAGAAGCTTTTTCCCAGCATGGAAGAGTCTATTATTTGGGGGCACAGGTTCAAGGTGCGAGGGACAATGTTTAAAGGAGATGTACAAGGCAAGTTTTCTTTACACAGAACGTGGTGGGTGCCTCACTGCCAGGGGGAGGTGGTGGAAGCACATAAAATAATAACCTTTAAAGGGGCATCTTGACAAACACGAGTAGGATGGGAATAGAGGGATATGGTTCCCGGAAGGGTAGGGGGGTTTTTAGTTAAGTTGGGCAGCATGGTCAGTACAGGCTTGGAGGTCCGAAGGGCCTGTTTCTGTGCTGTAAATTTCTTTGTTGTTTGTAAGGGTTATGGTGAGCAGGCAGGTAAGTGGAGCCGAGTCCACGAAAAAAAATCAGCCATGATCTTATTGAATAGCGGAGCAGGTTCGAGAAGCCAGATAGCCTACTCCTGCTCCTATTTCTTATTTGTGGGATGTGGCATCTCTGGCATTTATTGCCCATCCCTTGTTGCCCTTGAAGAAGGTCGTGGTGAGCTGCTCTCTTGATCCGCTGCCATCCAGGTATTTTTTTAAAAATTTATTTACTGGCGTCACAAGTCAGCTTACGTCAACACTGCAATGAAGTTACTGTGGAAATTCCCCTCGTCACCACGTTACGATGCCTGTTCGGGTAACACCGAGGGAGAATTTAGCACGGCCGATGCACCCTAACCAGCACGTCTTTCGGACTGTGGGAGGAAACTGGAGCACCCGAGGTAAACCCATGCAGACACGGGGAGAACGTGCAAACTCTGCGCAGACAGTGACCCGACGCCGAGAATCGAACCCGGGTCCCTGGCGCTGTGAGGCAGCAGTGCTAACCCACTGTGTGCCACCCATATCGTGCTGGGGTTGAAATGGGGTTGTAAGATGAGCCATCAACATTGGGCAAGCGGGCTACTTTTGTGTCAGTCATTCACGGGATGTGACACGGCCGTGAGAAGGTGGTGGTGAGCTGTGCGCTCGAGGCACCGCCACCCATGCGGTGTGGGTACACCCCCGGCGCCGGTTAGGAAGGGAATGCCAGGAAACAGCATCTGACTCGCGTGTTTTTGCTATTCCCCGGCAGATCCGCGAAGAAACGAACACAAAGATAGACCTCCCCACTGAGAACAGCAACTCGGAGGTGATCCTCATCACCGGGAAGAAAGCCAACTGCGAGGCAGCCCGAGATCGCATCCTCTCCATTCAACGCGAGCTGGTAGATCGGGTCAGGGCGTCCCTGTCCACCCTCTCAGCTTCCCCACAACCCTGTGCTTGTGTCACCTCGTTCAATCAACTCCACCGGGGGTTTGGGGAGGCGGGGAACCCTTGGGAATCACTGGGAGAGTCAAAGAGGCACTCAAAGGTGATGTGGGAAAAGCAGGAAGTGACCAGATCGGTTTTAAGCAGCTGTACAGACCTCTTTCCTTATTCTTGTGTGTCGGAATATCGCCCTGCCAAACATGGGCTGCGTCCAGAAAGAGGTTTAAGACCTAAAAGGAATGCTTTATGGTTAGAACATAGAACGTTACAGCGCAGTACAGGCCCTTTGGCCCTCGATGTTGCGCCGGCCAGTGGACCCTCTAACCTAAACTATTCCAATTTCATCCATATGCCTATCCACCGAACATTTGAATGCCCTCAAAGTAGGCGAGTCCACAACTGCTGCAGGCAGGGCATTCCACGCCCTCATCACCCTCTGTGTGAAGAACCTGCCTCTGACATCCGTCCTATAACTACCACCTCTTAATTTAAAGTTATGTCCCCTTGTGTTGGTCATCACCATCCAAGGAAAAAGGCTCTCACTATCCACCCTATCCAATCCCTTGATCATCTTATACGCCTCAATTAGGTCACCGCATAACCTTCTTCTCTCTAGTGAAAATAACCTCAGGTCCCTCAGCCTTTCCTCATAAGGCCTTCTCACCATACCAGGCAACATCCTGGTAAACCTCCTCTGCACCCTTTCCAATGCTTCCTCATCTTTCTTATAATGCGGTGACCAGAACTGTACGCAATACTCCAAGTGCGGCCGCACCAGAGTTTTGTACAGTTGTAACATAACCTCACGGCTCCTAAATTCAATCCCTCTACCAATAAAAGCTAACACACTGTACACCTTCTTAACAACTTTATCAACCTGGATGCCAACTTTCAAAGAGCTATGTACTTGTACCCCAAGATCCCTCTGCTCGACAACACTATTAAGGGTCCTTCCATTAGCCCTATATTTCATGTGCCTGTTATTCCTACCAAAGTGAATCACCTCACACTTATCCGTATTGAATTCCATTTGCCACCTCATGGCCCAGCTCTGCAATCGATCTATGCCCCTCTGCAAACTATAACATCCATCCTCGCTGTCTACAACTCCCCCCACTTTGGTATCGTCAGCAAATTTACTAATCCAACCCTCTACACCCTCATCTAGGTCATTTATAAAAATGACAAACAGCAGTGGCCCTAAAACAGATCCTTGAGGTACACCACTTGTAACTGCACTCCAGGTTGAATATTCCCCATCAACCACCACCCTCTGTCTTCTATCAGCTAGCCAATTCCTAATCCAAACTGCTAAATCACCTTCAATCCCATGCATCTGCACTTTCTGCAGTAGCCTACCATGGGGAACCTTATCAAACGCTTTGCAAAAATCCATATACACTACATCAACTGCCTTACCCTTATCTACCTCTTTGGTCACCTCCTCAAAAAACTCAATAAGGTTTGTGAGGCACGACCTACCCTTCACAAAATCGTGCTGACTATCCCTAATCAATTTATTTCTCTCTAGATGCTTATAAATCCTATCCCTTATAATTCTTTCCAAGACCTTGCCCACAACAGAAGTCAGGCTCACCGGTCTATAATTTCCAGGATGGTCCCTACTCCCCTTTTCGAAAAGAGGGACAACAATTGCCATCCTCCAGTCTTCTGGCACTATACCTGTAGCTAACGATGACATGAAGATCAAAGCCAAAGGCTCTGCAATTAGGACGAGTCTATCGCTGTATAACACTGGAGTACAGTACTGGTGGGGACAGGTCTGTCGCTCTATAACAGTGAGGTACAGTACTGGTGGGGACGGGTCTGTCGCTCTATAACACTGGGGTACAGTACTGGTGGGGACGGGTCTGTCGCTGTATAACACTGGGGTACAGTACTGGTGGGGACGGGTCTGTCGCTGTATAACACTGGGGTACAGTACTGGTGGGGACGGGTCTGTCGCTGTATAACACTGGGGTACAGTACTGGTGGGGACGGGTCTGTCACTGTATAACACTGGGGTACAGTACTGGTGGGGACGGGTCTGTCGCTGTATAACACTGGGGTACAGTACTGGTGGGGACGGGTCTGTCACTGTATAACACTGGGGTACAGTACTGGTGGGGACGGGTCTGTCACTGTATAACACTGGGGTACAGTACTGGTGGGGACGGGTCTGTCACTGTATAACACTGGGGTACAGTACTGGTGGGGACGGGTCTGTCACTGTATAACACTGGGGTACAGTACTGGTGGGGACGGGTCTGTCACTGTATAACACTGGGGTACAGTACTGGTGGGGACGGGTCTGTCGCTGTATAACACGGGTACAGTACTGGTGGGGACGGGTCTGTCACTATAACACTGGGGTACAGTACTGGTGGGGACGTGTCTGTCACTGTATAACACTGGGGTACAGTGGTGGGGACGGGTCTGTCGCTGTATAACACTGGGGTACAGTACTGGTGGGGACGGGTCTGTCACTGTATAACACTGGGGTACAGTACTGGTGGGGACGGGTCTGTCACTGTATAACACTGGGGTACAGTACTGGTGGGGATGGGTCTGTCACTAACTGGGGTACAGTACTGGTGGGGACGGGTCTGTCGCTGTATAACACTGGGGTACAGTACTGGTGGGGACGGGTCTGTCACTGTATAACACTGGGGTACAGTACTGGTGGGGACGGGTCTGTCACTGTATAACACTGGGGTACAGTACTGGTGGGGACAGGGTCTGTCGCTGTATAACACTGGGGTACGTTACTGGTGGGGACGGGTCTGTCTCTGTATAACACTGGGGTACAGTACTGGTGGGGATGGGTCTGTCGCTGTATAACACTGGGGTACAGTACTGGTGGGGACGGGTCTGTCACTGTATAACACTGGGGTACAGTACTGGTGGGGACGGGTCTGTCACTGTATAACACTGGGGTACAGCACTGGTGGGGACGGGTCTGTCGCTGTATAACACTGGGGTACAGCACTGGTGGGGACGGGTCTGTCACTATAACACCGGGGTACAGTACTGGTGGGGATGGGTTTGTCGCTGTATAACACTGGGGTACAGTACTGGTGGGGACGGGTCTGTCACTGTATAACACAGTGTGTGTGTGAGTTTGTGTGTGTGTGTGAGCTATATATATTTTTGTTTGGAGGCGGTGACGTGTGTGTTATCTGTCTCTGTGTAGTGTATGTGATATATGTGCATGTGTGTTGTCTATATGTGTTGGTGTGTGGGTTATGTGTGTGTTGTCTATATGTGTGTTTGTGTGTATGTGTGCGGGGTGCGTGTGTGTTGTCTATATATATATTGCCTATTTGTGCATTTGTATGTCTGCAGGGTACATGTGTGTGTTTTCTGTGTGTGTGTGTGGAGTGTGTGTGTGTTGTCTTTTTGCATTGTGTGGGTACATGTGTGTGTGTGTTGTGTGTGTACGGTCTGTAATATGTGCAGGGTACATATCTGTGTGCTATCTATATGTGTTGTCTGGGGTGTGTGTGTTGTTCTATATGCATGTGTGTGGGGTACCTGTGTGTTACCTGTACGTGTTATATATGGGGCATGTATGTGTGTTCTCTATACGAGTGCGTGTGGGGTATGTATGTGTGTTGTCTGTATGTGTTTGCATGTGCAGGGTATGCGTGTGCGTTGTCCATAGGGGTGTCTGTGCTGGTACATATGTATGTGTTATCTATATGTGTTTTTGTTTGTGTGTGTATATATGTATATGCGTGTGTTGTCCATATGTGTTATGTGTAGGGTATGTGTGTGTGTGTTGCCTATACGTATATATATGCAAGGTACATGCATGTGTTGTCTATATGCCTGACGGCTTGTGTTGTCTACATGTGTTCTTGTATGTGGGGTTGCTTGAACGTGTGAGCATGCGTGGTGTGTGTGTGTGCGTGCGCACGGGCTTGTATATTGCTGTTTAATTGTGGCGGTGTGTCTCCCACAGGCAAACATCAAGGAAGTGGATGTTTTGATCCCTGCCAAACTGCACAACTCCCTGATCGGTGCTAAGGGGCGTTTGGTGCGGTCACTCATGGAGGAGTGTGGAGGAGTGCACATCCATTTCCCCTCGGAAGGCTCAGGCAGCGACAAAGTCACCATCAGGGGTCCTGTGGAGGAGGTGGAGAAAGCAAAGAAACAGCTACTTCAGCTGGCCGAGGAAAAGGTATTCCAACAAGTGGAGCGCTTTTAAAAGCCCCAGGACCTTCATCGGAGCATAAGAATTAGGCCACTCGGCCCATCGAGTCTGCTCCGCCATTCAATCATTCATGGTTGATACTTTTCTCATCCCCGTTTTCCTGCCTTTTCCCCTGAACCCCTGATCCCCTTATTAATCAAGAATCGATCTATCACTGTCTTAAAGACACTCAGTGACCCGGCCTCCTCTGCGGCAAAGAGTTCCACAGATTCACCACTGAAGAAATTCCTCCTCATCTCTGTTTTAAAGGATCGTCCCTTTAGCCTGAGGTGTGGCCTCTGGTTCTAGTTTTTCCTACTAGGGGAAACATGCTCTCCACGTCCACTCTATCCAGGGCCTCGCACTATCCTGTAAGTTTCAATAAGACCCCTCCCTCATCCTTTTAAACTCTGGTGATTCCAGACCCAGAGTCCTCAACCTTTCCTCATAAGACAAGCTCTTCATTCCTGGGATCATTCTTGAGTATCTCCGCTGGACCCTTTCCAAGGCCGGCATGTCCTTCTTAGATACGGAGCCCAAAACTGCTCTCAATATTCCAAATGGGGGTTTAACCAGAGCCTTATACAGCCTCAGAAGTCCATCCCTGCTCTTGTGTTCTAGCCCTCTCGACATAAATGCTAACATTGCATTTGCCTTCCTAACTGCCCGCTGAACCTGCACGTTAATCATTTTCAAATTAAACTCAAGACCAAGCCACATGAGGAGAGATCAGGAGAGATGATTTAAAGCCTGGGTCAATAGGCTGTGTAAGTCATGTCTTAATGGAGGAGTAAAAGAGATATTTAGTGAAGCAATCCTTATTTTGGAGATGAGAATTTTCAGTTGCTTAGAAAACAAATGTAGGATGATTAAAAAAAAATTTCGCCTGGCATTTTGAACGATTGACCCCAGTTAGCCTGATTTCTTTTTCTTCATCATGGGACATGGGCGCCGCTGGCTGGCCAGTATTTATTGGCCATCCTGGACGCTCTTGTTTAGAGGGCAGTTGAGAGTCAACCACATTGCCGCAGCTCTGGAGTCACGTGTAGGCCAGACCGGGTAAGGTTGGCTGATTTCCTTTTCCATTCGTGAACCACAGAATCATAGAAGCCCACACTGCAGAAGGACGCCCTTCGGCCCATCGAGTCTGCGCCGACCACAATCCCACCTAGGCCCTTCCCCACAACCCTATGTATTTACCCTAGCTGGTTCCCCCTGACACTCAGGGGCAATTTAACATGACCAATCCACCTAACCCACACATCTTTGGATGTAGGAGGAAACTGGAGCACCCAGAGGAAACCCAGGCAGACACGGTGGGGAGAACGTACGGATTCCGCACAGACAGCGACCCGAGCCGGGAATCGAACCCGGATCCCTGGAGCTCTGAGGCAGTAGGGCTAACGATTATGCCACCGTGCCGCCTAGATGGGTTTTTCCCAACAATCAACAACGTTTTAAGTAGCTTCTTAATTCCAGATCTTTCTTTTAAATTTAATTCAAAATCCCACCTATCTGCCGTGGTGGGATTCGAACCTGGATCTTCCAGAACATTAGCTGAGTTTCTGGATTAATAGTCTAGCAATAATACCACTGGCCATTGCCTCCCTCTAACAAGATGACGCATTTATATAGTGACAGCCCGACAATATACGTGGACACAAGAATGTATGCTGCATAAAGGTTGATGCAAGAAGCATGACAATTGAAATACAGCTGGGAGATCTGCAAATATAATATTTGGAGAAGTCATTGAGAGGTGAACTGCGGTCTTGTAAAGCCTTAAAGCATTCATTCAAGTCTCCATCAGTGTCAGGCTGGTTAGGGTACAGATCAGAATCCCTAAGGTGTATTGTGAAGTGTGAGATTAAGCCTATTGCTCGACCAAAGACCAAGCACAATGGGCTGAATAGCCTTGTTCTGTACCGTATCATTCTGCTTTGCATTGGAGATGCCAGCAAGCCCTCTCTCCCTCCCCAGAGGACAGTATGGGAGAGATTTGATAGAGGCAGCACAGTGGTTAGCACAGCTTTCTCACAGCGCCAGGGACCCAGGTTCAGTTCTGGTCTTGGGTCACTCCCTGTGTGGAATTTGCACGTTCTCCCCTTTGTGTGTGTGGATTTCCTTTCCTCCAGGTACTCCGGTCTCCTCCCACACTCCAAAGATGTGTGGGTAAGTGGATTGGCCATGCGAAATTGCCCCTTAGTGTCCAAAGATGTGTAGGTTAGGGGAAATTGGCCATGCTAAATTACCCCTTAGTGTCCAAAGATTAGATGGATTGGCCATACTAAATTGCCCCTTAGTGTCCAAAGATGTGCAGGTTAGCTGGATTGGCCATGCTAAATTGCCCCTTAGTGTCCAAAGATGTGCAGGTTAGCTGGATTGGCCGTGCTAAATTGTCCCTTAGTGTCCAAAGAAGTGCGGGTTAGATGGATGAGAATCATAGAGATGTGCAGCTCAGGAACAGGCCATCCAGTCCATCTTATCCATGCTGACCAGGTTTCCTAGTCTGAACCTAGTCCCCTTTGCCTGAGTTGGCCCGTATCCCCCTAAACCTTTCCCTATCCGTGTCCTGGCACAAATGTCTTTTCAATGCTGTAATTGTACCCGCCTGTGCCACCACCGCTTAGCCATGGGGTATCGGGGAATGGGGCAAGGATAATACCCCTGTCAGCGAGTCAGTGCAGACTGGGATGGGCTGATTGGCTTCCTCCTGCACCATCAGGATTCTAAATTAACTGTCTTGTTCTCCGCACCTTCCCCTCCCCACTCTGCCTTTCAGCAAATCAACAACTGCACCGTGGAGTTGCATGCAAAACCGGAATACCACAAGTTCCTCATTGGAAGGGGCGGCGGAAACATCCGCAGGGTGCGGGACCGCACGGGGGCCAGAATCATCTTCCCAGCTGTCGATGACAGGGACCAGGAGCTGATCACAATCGTGGGGAAGGAAGAGGCAATAAAGCAGGCGCACAAAGAACTGGAGATTCTCATCAAGAACCTGGTTAGTTCCCACCGCTTATTACCCTCCCACCTCATCAGGATGGCACAGTGGCTAGCACTACTGCCTCACAGGGACCCAGGTTCGACCACTGTCTGTGTGGAGTCTGCACATTCTCCCTGTATTTCCGTGGGTTTCCTTCAGGTGCTCCGATTTCCTGCTGCAGTCTGAATGATGTGCAGCTTAGGTGGATTGGCCATGCTAAATTGCCCTTAGCATCCAGAGATGTGTAAGTTAGGTGGATTGACCGTACTACATAGCCCCTTGGTGTCCAAAGATGTGCAGGGTTAGTGGGATGAGCCATGCTAAATTGCCCCTCAGTGTTATCCAAACAGGCGGCGGAGTCTGATGACTGGGAGTTTTGTATTGTTAAGCCTTACTTGTCTCACAATAAATAAACTTTGAAGTCAACATTGAAACAGAGAATAGGAACTTTCTGATTTGATTTATTATTGTCATATGTATTGGGATACAGTGAAAAGTATTGTTTCTTGCGTGCTATACAGACAAAGCATACCATTTATAAAGAAGGAAAGGAGTGCAGAATGTAGTGTTACAGTCATAGCTAGGGTGTCAAGAAAGATCAACTCAATGCGAGGTAGGTCCATTCAAAAGTCTGACAGCAGCAGGGAAGAAGCTGTTCTTGAGTCGGTTGGTACGTGACCTCAGATTTTAGTATCTTTATCCCGACGGAAGAAAGTGGAAGAGAGAATGTCCGGGATGTGTGGGGTCCTTAATTATACTGACTGCTTTTCCCGAGGCAGCGGGAAGTGTAGACAGAGTCAATGGATGCAAGGCTGGTTTGCGTGATGGATTGGGCTACATTCACAACCTTTTGTAGTTCCTTGCAGTCTTGGGCAGAGCAGGAGCCCCATACCAAGCTGTGATACACCCAGAAAGGATGCTTTGTATGGTGCATCTGTAAAAGTTGGTGAGAGTCGGAGCGGACTATGGCTCACTCATTCTGAAATCCTTTCCCACAGGATAATGTCATCGAAGAGTTGATGATCGTGGACCCCAAGTATCACCGGCACTTTGTGGCGCGCAGGGGGCAAGTACTCCGCGAGATTGCCGAGGAGTACGGAGGAGTGACGGTCAGCTTTCCCCGCACCGGCATCCAGAGCGACCGGGTGATGCTGAAAGGGGCAAAGGATTGCGTGGAGGCAGCCAAGAGACGCATCCAGGAAATCATCAGTGACCTGGTGAGCAAATTGGGCAAGAGGGAAACAGGATCCGTAACACCCTTTCACACTCTCAAAATCAAAGAGATTATACAGCTTGGAGACAGATCCTTCAGCCGTACCTGTCCATGGTTTCACACAGTTAGAGAATCCGTCCAGTGCAGAAGGAGGCCATTTGGCCCATCTGCACCGACCACAATCCCACCCAGGCCCTATTTCTATGACACTACATATTTACCCTGGTAATCCCCCTGATAACTAAGGGGCAGTTTAGCATGGTCAATCCACCTAACTTGCACATCTTTGAACACTAAGGAGCAATTTAGCACGGCCAATCCACCTAACCTGCACATCTTTGGACCCTAAGGGGCAATTTAGCATGGCCAATCCCCCTAACCTACACATCTTTGGACACTAAGGGGTAATTTAGCATGGCCAATCCACCCTAACCTGCACATCTTTGGACACTAAGGGGGCAGTTTAGCATGGTCAATCCACCTAACCTGCACATCTTTGGACACTAAGGGGGTAATTTAGCATGGCCAATCCATCTAACCTGCACATCTTTGGACACTGAGCAGTTTAGCATGGCCAATCCACGTCGCCTGCACATCTTTAGATTCTAAGAGACAATTTAGCATGGCCAATGCACGTAGCCTGCACATCTTTAGATTCTAAGGGACAATTTAGCATGGCCAATCCACCTAACCTGCACATCTTTCGGACTGTGGGAGGAAACCAGAGCACCCGGTGGAAACCCACGCAGACACGGAGGGGGTGAACATGCAGACTTCATACAGACAGTGATCCAAGTTGGGAATCAAATCCGGGTCCCTGGCGTTGTGAGGCAGTAGTACTAATCATCGTGCCGTTTCCTGAACTGAGTTGTCCCATTTGCTTGCTATCCTGCTAAACCTTTCATATAGGATGGCCTTTAGGGAAGGAAATCTGCTGTCCTTATCCGGTCTGGCCTACATGTGACTCCAGAGCCACAGCCAATGTGGTTGACTCTCAACTGTCTTCCAAGGGTAATTGATGGGCAATAAATGCTGGCCCAGCCAGCGATGCTCATGTACCACAAATGAATAAAAAATACAGATGTAAACACACACATCATTGAGAATGTCGGCGCTGCCCTCAAAAGTACAGCATCTTAAAGAGGAGGCTATGAAAATAACTCTTCTTCAGGTAATGATGAAACCATTTCGAATATGGGGTGGCACAGTGGTTAGCACTGTGGCGACTAGGGAAGTGTGGAGTTAGGCTTGTTGCAACTAGAGGATTTTCACAGTAACTTCATCACAGTGTTAATGTAACCCTACTTATAACACTAATAAATAAAGTTTAAGCTTAAATTCTTCCTCAGTGTTACCCGAACAGGTGCCAGAGTGTGGTGACTGGGAGATTTTCACAGTAACTTCAATGCGGTGTTAATGTAAGCCGACCTCTGACACTAATAAATAAAGTTTAAAGAAATCGTTTAAAAAGAAGTGACTCTTTTTCCTTGCCCACCCCCCCAATAATTTTTTTTGTCTTAGAACCGTTTCTCTTTTGTGTCTGTGCCCCTCCTTAGGAAGCCCAGGTGACGCTGGAATGTGTTATTCCGCAGAAGTTCCACCGAGCTGTCATGGGAGTGAAGGGCTCCAAGGTGCAGCAGATCACCCGGGATTACGATGTGCAGATCAAATTCCCGGAGCGGGATGAGAGCCAAGGTAGGGTTTGAGAGGAGGAGGAGGAGGAGGAGAAGACCCCACTGCGGCGGGAGAAACCGACATGCCCGCTTCACCTCGTGGGAACGCATACTCACCCGCAGTGTTGCTCCCACCCTGCAGTCAAGTGGCGCTCTTCCATATCTTTGGGCCCCGTTTTCCACTCGCTCTACATTTTTCTTTCCGTCCCGTTTGCCCTCTATTTCTCGTTTATCGTTCCCAGTGTTCGTAGAACCATTCCGACCTGTGCCTGAGAAACTTTGGGGACTGATGGAACCCCTCCAGCACGGAAGGAGGGCAGCTGAGTCTCCACCTATTCTCCAACAGTGAATCTCTCCCAGCCCTGTCCCCGTAACCCCATCTATTTACACCACTATTCCACCTAACCTGCACATCTTTGGACGCTAAGGGGCAATTTAGCATGGCCAATCCACCTAACCTACATATCTTTGGACACCAAGGGGCAATTTAGCATGGCCAATCCACCTAACCTGCAACCTTTGGACACGAAGGGGCAATTTAGCATGGCCAATCCACCTAACCTACATATCTTTGGACGCTAAGGGACAATTTAGCATGGCCAATCCACCTAACCTGCACATCTTTGGTCAATAAGGGGCAATTTATCACGGAATATCCCCCTAACCTCCCTGTCTTCAGACAATAAGGGGCAATTTAGCATGGCTAATCCATGTAACTTGGTCATCTTTGGGCACTGAGGGGCAATTCCCCTAAATGCACATCTTTGGACATGATGGACCGAATGGCCTCTTTCTGCATTGTAGGATTCTATAAAATGTTAGCTAGTAAGACATTCCCCCCAGCCCCGCACCAGATACTGTCACAGTGTCTCTCACATCGACCTGAACAGGTCGGACCGAACTTGCCATGTTGACAGCTCCTCCAACAATGTGGCACTCTTCCTGTCGTAGCGCACTGAAGTAGTGGGCTGTGTGCTAAAGGCCCTGGAACAGGGCTCGAACCCACAGCCTTCTGTGGTTGGAGTGGGTTGATGTGGCTACCCGAGCTCTCTGCGTTGGCAGCTCTCTGTGTGTGTTTCTCTCCTCGGAATCCTGTGGGGACTTCACGGCGCACCTGTTTACTCTCCGCAAATAGCTCCCCGCCGGGGGCAGCGGAGAGCCTCCCTCGGGTTCAATCTTTCCACTCGTTAACCAGGGAGCGGCCTCATTTGAGACGATCGAGTGTTAATTTGGCAGCTTTTGGGGCCGGGCTCAGTCCTGTAATTACCACACAAGAGACCAGAGAATTGCAGAGTCTGTCGCAGCTAGTAAACAGAAGGGTGATATTCAGAGGGTAGCAGTGGCGTTTAGAGAGATGAGGGAAGAATTGGCTTTAGGGAGTGCTCAGGCAGTTACCCGGGTGGTATGGGAACGGGTGAGGGAGTTCAGGAAGGGAGGTACGCAATGGTTAAATCCAGGTGAGGCAGGGTCTTATTTTTCCTTCGTGGCATGAGGGAGTCGCTGGCCAGCATTTGTTGCTTATCCTCAATTGCCCCTTGAATTGAATACCTTTCTCGGCCGTTGCAACGGAGGCGGGGTGGCACTGCTGCCTCACAGCGCCAGGAAGCCGGGTTCGATTCCCAGCCTCAGGTCACTATCTGTGCAGAGTCTACGCGTGCTTCCTCTCCGTGATACGTAGGTTTCCTGCAGGTGCTCCGGTTTCCTCCCACGATCTAAAAAGATGCATAGGTCAGGGGGATTAGCCGTGCTAAATTATCCCTTAGTGTCCAAAGATGTGCAGATTCAGTGGATTGGTTATGTTTAATTGCACCTTCGTATCGAAAGATGTGCAGGTTAGGTGGATTGGCCATGCTAAATTGCCCCTTAGTGTCCAAAGATGTATAGGTTAGATGGTTGACGATGCTAAATTGTCTCTTAGTGTCCAAAGACGTGCTGGTTAGAATGCATTGGCCATGCGAAATTGCTCCTTAGTGTCCAAAGATGTATAAGTTAGATGGATTGGCCATGCTAAATTACCCCTTAGATCCAAAGATGAGTAGCTTTGGTGAATTGGCCGTGCTAAATTGCCCCTTAGATCCAAAGATGAGTAGCTTTGGTGAATTGGCCATGCTAAATTGCCCCTTAGATCCAAAGATGAGTAGCTTTGGTGAATTGGCCGTGCTAAATTACCCCTTAGTGTCCAAAGACGTGCTGGTTAAGCGCATTGTACATGCTAAATTTTCCGTCAGTGTTAGCCGAACAGGCACTGGAGTGTGGCGACTAGGGGATTGTCACAGTGACTTCATTGCACTGTTAATGTAAGCCAACTTGTGATAACAATAACTAACAAAATTAAGAGTCAATTCCAATACGTGTAGGCCAGACCGGCAGATTTCCTTTCTTATAGTGAAGCAGATGGGAGTTTACAACAATGGAGAGGTACAGTGATTAACATTGCTTCTTTTTTGTGTGGAAGGAAGAGGGGTTGCTAATTTAGGGATAAGTATTTGAAATGGTCCATTGAGTTATTTTCTATTCGCTTGGACAGAAACGTGGGGCCTGTTTTCAGTACGGCACCCAAGAACTGACCCCTTTGACAGCAGGACTCAACCGGAGCATCAGCTTTTGCTGATTGTGCCTAAACCCTTGGGTGGATCGTAGTAATTAGGAGCAGAAGAAGGCCATTCAGCCCATCGAGCCTGCTCCGCCATTCAATCAGCTCATGGCTGATCTCTCGCTGGTCTCAAATCCACCTCCCCGCCTGCTCCCCATCTCTCTTTATCCTGTTTCTTAACCAGAAATATGTCCATCTCCTTCTTGAAACCTTTTAATGATTCAGACTCCACAGCACTAGGGGGCAGCGAGTTCCACAAATTCACCACCGTCTGCGAGAGGTAAAGTCAAACAAAGTTTATTTATTCGTCACAAGTTAGGCTGACATTAACACTGCAATGAAGTTACAGTGAAATCCCCCTAGTCGCCACACTCCAGCGCCTGTTCAGGTCAATGCACCCAAACCAGCACGTCGTCTGGACTATGGGAGGAAACCTGAGCGTCTGGAAGAAACCCACGCAGACACAGGGGAGAACAGGCAGACTCCGTACAGACAATGACCCAAGACGGGAACCAAACCCAGGTCCCTGGCGTTGTGAGGCAGCAGTGCTAACCACTGTGCTCCCAGGTGGATTAGGTAGATTGGTGTCCCCTTAGTGTCCAAGGATGTGTAGGTTAGGTGGTTGGCCATGCTAAATTGTCCCTTAGTGTCCAAAGATGTGCAGGTTACGTGGTTGGCCGTGCTAAATTGCCCCTTAGTGTTACCCTCAACTCAGTTTTAAATGTACTGCCTCTCAACCTATTCCCTGTAGCCTCTTGTTCCAGATTGTGTCACATGGGGGAAACATTTGGTCTACTTCACTCTATCAATCTCTTTTAATGTTTTATGTACCTCGATCAGATCACCCTTATCCTTGTAAATTCCAGCGAGTACAAACCCCAAACCGTTTAATTTCTCCTCGTTCGTCAATCCTTTTATCCCCCGAGTCAGTCTGGGTGAACCTCCTCTGAACTGTCTCCAATGTCACCACATCCATCCTCAAATAAAGGAGACCCAAAACTGGATGCTGTACCCCTGATGTGGCCTCACCCATATCCGATACAATGACAACAGCACTTCCCTGTTTTTATTCTCCAGTCCCTTTGCAATAAATGCCAACATCCTGTTTGCCTTTTTTATTACCTGCTGCACCTGCGGACCGATTTTCTGCAATTCATGAACACAGACGCCCAGATCCCTCTGCCCCCAGAAGCATTTTGGATCTGCTTTCCATTTAGGTTATAATCTGCCTTTCTATTTGTTCAGCCTGGGACATGATATCTGAGCAGCAGGAAATACAGAAGGGTTGGAAGCGAGTTGGATCCTGCCTTGGTCAGGCCCTGTCTTATTTTTTATTCATTCATGGGACCTGGGCATCGCTGGCTGGGCCACCATTCACTGCCCGTCTCTAGTTGCCCCTTGAACCCAATGTTCTCACTCAGCCATCTCAGAGAGGCAGTTGAGAGTCAACCATATTGGCTGTGGCTCTGGAGGCCAGACCGGGTAAGGACAGCAGATTTCCTTCCCTAAAGGACATCAGTGAAACCAGAAGATTAAGCGCTCAGCAGGTCTGGCATTAAGGAGAGAAAAGAGCTGACGTTTCGAGCACAGATAACGCTTTGTCACAGCTAAAAGGCAGAGAGCATCGAAAGATCCTTTCTTTGCCTTTGTAGAATATGCAAAGTCACATTCTCCGTGTTGTGGGAAATTACCACTTTGGAGTCAGACTAGGGGTGCAGCAAAACAGTTTTATTTAACAAAGCTTTGTTGAGAAAAAACACTGGCACTGGGCAGCTACCTTCTCTCAATAATACAGTAGGAACACTTTATCTTTATACCTTTCAGACAATGGATAGTCTGGACATTAGGCAATTAACACATTGTTATAGTTGAATAGGATTGATAGTTTAACACATTGTTACAGCCAGACATATACAGACATTGACATTTAACATTGCATTGCTTTACAGAATGGATAAATTTCTTCTATCAGTGACTTAGTTTCAGTGTATATATATATATATAGCAATTGGTTTTCCTGCATTTATATATGCCTGTTCCTATTTATGGCTAATCTTCTTATTGTCCCAGATCTGTCCTTATCTTAAAAGTGCCTCAAGCTTTCTCCTAACTTCCAGTAGTATCTGATCCCTGCATGTTTAACTTTAAATAACTGTCTGTCCTGCGTGTTTTTAGTTTCAAGTAGCCATCTGCACAGAAATTAAGTGCCTGCTTAATTGTCTCTCCCAGGAACTTTTTTTATATGCCAGGTAGCCATCTTTGTGATTTTTCCCACTACATCTGCCTTTTAGCTTTGACAAAAGGTTAGCTGGACTCGAAACGTCAGCTCCTTTCTCACCTTACAGATGGTGCCAGACCAGCTGAGATTTTTTTTTTAAAGAGCAACACAGCACGGGAAACAGGCCCCTCGGCCCAACGAGCCCGCGCCGTCGTCATAACTATATAGATCTTACAAACTTAAAGTTTATTTATTCGTGTCACGAGTTGGCTTACATTAATACTGCAATGAAGTTACTGTGAAAATCCTCCTAGTCGCCACACTCCGGCACTTGTTCGGGTAGCAGTGAGGGAGAATTTAGCATGGCCAATGCATCCTAACCAGCATGTCTTTCAGACTGTGGGAGGAAACCGGAGCACCAGGAGGAAACCCACGCAGACACAGGGAGAATGTGCAGACACCACACAGACAGTGACCCAAACCAGGATTGGAACCCAGGTCCCTGCACTGTGACGCAGCAGTGCCAACCACTGTACCACCATGTATCTCATTGATTGTAAAGCGTATTGGGATGTTTGGTGTTGTGAAAGACTATATTTATCTGACTCTTTCTTTTATCGCAAGTTACACCTTTGTGGGTCCACGTTTGGGTGGCATAATTGTCATAGAATGCCTACGGTGCAGAAAGAGACCATTCAGCCCATCGAGTCTACACCTACAACAATCCCACTCAGGCCCTGTTCCCTTAACCCCACGTTACCCTGCTAATCCCCCTGACACTAGGATCAATTTAGCATGGGCCAATCCACCTCACCCCGCACATCATTGGACTGTCGGAGGAAGCTGGAGCAACCGGAGGAAACCCACGCAGACACAGGGGAGAATGTGCAGACTCTACACAGACAGTGACCCAAGTCAGGAATTGAACCCCTGTCCCTGGTGCTGCGAGGCAGCAGTGCTAACCCACTGTGCCACATTTTCTACTTCAGTTTCAGATTCTAGTATCTGCAGTAATTTGCTTTTATCATGAGTGAACCAGAAGGGTTTTTCCAACAATGAGTCATCAGTAGATCCTTAATTCCAGATTTTTTTTTTTTTATTGAATTCAAACTCCACCATCTGCTGTGACGGGATTCGAACCCAGGTCCCCCAGAACATTAGCTGCGTTTCTGGATTAGTAGTCTGTGCGATAATACCGAGGTCTTCCCCTTTCCATGCTCCAAGATGTCTAGAGTGTCCCGGTAGCCGTGTTGACATTGGATGCGGGAGCAGTTGCAAAGGGCAGAATGGTCTCTTCTCGCTGCTGGGGTGTCAGTCCAGTGTAGCCCACTCCCCCACCTCTCTCTGTTTCTGTGTGTAAGTGTGTATATGTGTCTGTGTGTGTGCACGTGTGTGGTGTTGTGACCCACCCCCCGCCCCCACACCCCCGTGCTGATTTCTCCCTGTCCAGCAGGTCCAGACTTGCATCCCCAGGAAAACGGTGACCTGAACCCTGACTTTGGGGAGGTGGAGCACGCTCCCAGGAAATGTGACATCATCGTCGTGTCCGGTCGAAAGGAGAAGTGTGAGGGTGCTCGCGAGGCGCTGCTGGTAGGTGACCGGGAACCCCGGGAATGGCGGCAGGAGCCCTTGAGAGGGCAAATTTCCACAGGATCCCGAGGCAAAGCATTCAGAGGGACACTGTCAAAGTTAACAGGGACCTTTCTGTGATTTGATTTATTATTGTCACATGTACTGGGATACAGTGAAAAGTATTATTTCTTGCATGTATACAGACAAAGCATACCGTTCGTACAGTACATAGGGGAGAAGGATTTGATTTATTATTGTTACGTGTATTGGGAAACAGTGAGAAGTATTGTTGTGCACTATACTGACAAAGCATACTGTTCATAGAGCACATAGGGGAGAAGGATTTGATTTGATTTATTATTGTCACATGTATTGGGATACAATTGAAAACTATTGTTTCTTGTGCGCTGTACAGACAAAGTATACTGTTCATGGCTGATCTTCTCGTAGACTCAGCTCCACTTACTCGCCCGCTCACCATAACCCTTAATTCCTTTACTGTTCAAAAATCTATCTGTCCTCGCCTTAAAAACATTCAATGAGGTCACCTCACTGGGCAGGGAATTCCACAGATTCGCAACCCTTTAGAACAAAGAGCAAAACAGCATGGGAAACAGGCCTTCCGGCCCAACGAGCCCACGCCCTCATGTCAATGTTCCCACTTCTACCCGTGATCCCTGTCTATGTTTATATATCTATGCATAAGAAACAAAGTTGAGACAATTTAGGGAGAATTTATTCTGCCAATCAGCCTAAGAACACATCTTTGGGATGTGGGAGGAAACCGGAGCACTCGGAGAAAACCCACGCAAGCATGGGGAGAATGCGCAAACTCCCACAGACACAGGTTCAAATCCATAGAACATAGAACATTACAGCGCAGAACAGGCCCTTCGGCCTTCGATGTTGTGCCGACCAATTATGAAAAAAGCAATAACCCTCCAAACTAAACCATTCCCTTCTCTTCCATAAACTTATCAACTAACCTCTTAAACGCCACCAAACTTGGCGCATCTACAACTGCCGCAGGCAGGGCATTCCACTTCCTAACCACCCTCTGGGTAAAGAACCTATTTCTGATATCCGTCCTATAACTATCACCCCTTAATTTAAAGCTGTGTCCCCTCGTGCTAGCTTTCTCCAGCCTAGGAAAAAGGCTATCACTGTCCACCCTATCTAAACCTCTAATCATCTTATATGTTTCGATTAGGTCCCCTCTTAGACGCCTCCTTTCTAACGAAAACAACCTCAAATCCCTCAGCCTCTCTTCATAAGACCTGCCCTCCATACCAGGCAACATCCTGGCTAAACCTCCTCTGTACCCTCTCCAATGCCTCCACATCTTTCTTATAATGTGGGGACCAGAACTGCACACAATACTCCAAGTGCGGCCGCACTAGAGTGTTGTACAGTTTCAACATGACGTTGCGGCTCCGAAATTCAATCCCCCTACCAATAAAAGCTAAGACTCCATATGCCTTCTTAACAACCTTATCGACTTGACTGCCTACTTTCAGGGATCTATGCACATACACACCAAGATCCCTCTGGTCATCAACACTATTAAGAATCCTACCATTAGCCCTATACTCTACACATTTATTATTCCTGCCAAAGGGCATTACCTCACACTTTTCCACATTAAACTCCATTTGCCACCTCTCGGCCCAGCTCTGCAACTTGTCCAAGTCTCTCTGCAAACTATGACACCCCTCTTCACTATCTACCACTCCTCCGACTTTGGTGTCATCCGCAAATTTACTAATCCATCCTTCAATAACCTCATCCAGATCATTTATAAAAATTACAAACAGCAGGGGCCCCAAAACAGATCCCTGAGGTACACCACTTGTAACCGAACTCCATGATGAATATCTCCCATCAACACCACCCTCTGTCTTCTATCTGCTAGCCAATTCCTAATCCAATTAGCTAAATCACCCTCTATCCCATACATCTGTATTTTCTGCAGAAGTCTTCCATGGGCCACCTTATCAAACGCCTTACTAAAGTCCATATATACCACATCAACCGCCTTACCCCCATCCACCTCTTTGGTCACTTTTCAAAAAACTCAATAAGGTTAGTAAGGCATGACCTACCCTTCACAAAACCATGCTGACTATCCCCAATCAATTCATTTTCTCTAAATAACTATAAATCCTATCCCTAATAATTCTCTCCAATACTTTGCCCACAACAGAAGTAAGACTCACCGGCCTATAATTCCCCGGAAAGTCTCTCTTCCCCCTCTTGAACAATGGGACCACATTCGCTATCCTCCAGTCTTCCGGAACTATACCCGTAACCAATGACGACCTGAAGATCAGAGCCAGAGGCTCTGCAATCGCCTCTCTTGCCTCCCAGCGAATCCTAGGGTAAATCCCGTCCGGCCCAGGGGACTTATCCAACTTCAAACCCTCGAGAATATCTAGCACATCCTCCCTATCTACTTCAATACTTTGCAGTTTGCAACCCTGTACCTCAGTGTTCTCCATAACTACATTTACATCACCCTGCGTGAATACCGAAGAGAAATATTTATTCAGTGCCTCTCCAATCTCTTCAGGCTCCACGCACAACTTCCCACTGCTGTCTATGACTGGCCCTAATCTTGCCCTAACCAATCTTCTATTCTTAACATATCTAAAGAAAGCTTTAGGATTCTCCTTAATCCTATCAGCCAAAGTCTTCTCGTGTCCCCTCTTTGCTCTCCTCAATTCACTCTTTAGCTCCCTCCTGGCTAATCTATAGCTATCCATTGCACTAACCAAGCCTTCAAGCCTCATCCTGACATAAGCCTCCTTTTTCCTTTTAACCAGCAAATCAACTTTTTTTGTACACCAAGGTTCCCTTACTCGACCATTTCCTCCTTGCCTGACAGGGACGTACTTATCAAGGACTCGCAGCAGCTGCTCCTTGAATAAGCTCCACATTTCAGATGTTCCCAAGTCCCTGTAGTTTCCTAGTCCAACCTATGCACCCTAATTCTCTCCTGATGGCCTCATAATCACCCTTCCCCCAGCTATAACTACTGCCCCCAGCTTCATGCCTATCCCTATCCATCACTAAGGTGAACGTAACCGAATTGTGGTCACTATCACCAAAATGTTCACTAACTTCCAAGCCTAACACCTGGTCTGGCTCATTGCCCAGCACCAAATCCAATGTAGCCTCACCTCTAGTTGGCCTATCTACATACTGAGTCAAAAAACCTTCCTGCACACTTTGTACGAAAACTGACCCCTCTAACGAGCTAGAGCTATAGCTATTCCAATCAATATTAGTAAAGTTAAAGTCCCCCATAACAATTACCCTATTACTTTCACTCCTGACCAGAATTGACTTTGCAATCCTTTCCTCTACCTCTCTAGAACTTTTAGGAGGTCTATAAAAGACTCCCAACAGGGTGACCTCTCCTCTCATGTTTCTAATCTCAGCCCATACTACCTCAACAGACAAGTCCTCATCAAACTTCTTTTCTGTCACTGTGATACAGTCTTTGACTAATAATGCCACTCCTCCCCCCCTTCTACCTCCTTCTCTACTCCGACTAAAGCACTTGAACCCCGGAACCTGCAACATCCATTCTTGTCCCTGCTCTACCCAAGTCTCTGAAACGGCCACAACATCGAAGTTCCAGGTACTGGTCCAAGCTGCAAGTTCCTCCCCCTTATTGCGAATACTCCTTGCATTAAAGTATACGCATTTCACACCATGCCCTACTCCACCCGTACACTGCTGTGTTTTACAGCTTTCCTCTATGACCCCCTTACTCTCATCCCTCTTAGCACCCCAACTACTTAGGATCCCACCCCCCCTCTGAATCAGTTTAAAGCCCCCTGCATAGCCTTTGCAAATTTTCCCCCCAAGATATTAGTTCCCCTCTGGTTCAGGTGTAGACCATCTCTCTTGTAGAGGTCCCACCTATCCCAGAATGAGTCCCAATTGTTCAGGAAACTGAACCCCTCCTGCACCATCCCCGCAGCCACGAGTTCAAACATTCCCTCTCTCTATTCTTCTCTAAACTATCCCTTGGCACAGGCAAGAGTCCAGAGATAACCACTCTGCCAGTTTTTGCCTTAAGCTTCCACCCCAACTCCATAAATTTCTGTTTAATATCCCCTTCCCTTTTCCTACCTATATCATGTGTCCCTACATGAACTATGACTTGGGGCTGACTCCCCTCTCCCTTAAGAATCTTAAAAACCAGCTCTGCGACATCCTGGACCCCAGCCCCCGGGGAGGCAACACACCAGCCCTGAGTCCCTTTTATTACTATTTACTCTCCTATCTGTCCCCTTAACTCTTGAGTCTCCAATTACCAGGCCCAATCTCTTATTCCCCCCACCCACCTGAGCATTCTCAGCAGGCTCACCCCCAGAGACCTGCTCCCTTTGGTCCTCTCCAGTTGATTCTTCCTCAACTGTAGCTTCCAAGACAGAAAATTTGTTTTGGAGGGGAACAGCCCCAGGGGATTGTCTACCCGATTGCTTCTTACCCCTCCTCCGAATAGTTACCCAAGAATCACTTTTATGAGTGACTATCTCTTTGTTACTCCAGCCAATATCCTCCTCAACCTCTCGAATTATCCTGAGTTCCTCTAATTCCAGCTCCAGCTCCAGCTCCTTAACACAATCCTCAAGGAGCTGCAGATGGGCACACTTCCTGCAGGTATAATCAGCAGGAACACTACTGGTGTCCCTCACCTCGTACATACTACAGGAGGTGCAACGTACTGCCTGCAAATACGTTGCAGGCAGTACGTTGCCTGTGCATGTATCTGCACAGCACAGCAATAGTCACTGAGCTGTCGTGTTACCCATCAAATGGTCCAGGTCAAGCGTACACTAACGACGTGAAGCACTAGGATACTCTCAAAAAAAAAATCCAAGAGCAGCCGTCTTGCGACCCATCGCATGTATGCCCCTCGTTAGACAACAAGGCGGACCAAAGTACCTGTACAATAAAACAAATACATCAATGTCGTCGACAATTTACACACTTCGCAGGGACTCCCAAGGCTCACGATCCCTATTTTAAATCAGTTTTCTATACCCCTCCATTCCCATTCTGTTCATGTGCCCATCTAAGTATTTTTTAAATAACTCCAGAGTACCTGCCTCCACCACTTCACTTGGCAGAGCATTCCATACCCCCACCACCCTCTGTGTGAAAAAAGTCTCTCTAGCATCCAAATTATATCTTACCCCCCTCACCCTTAGCCCGTGACCCCTCGTGCTATTTGAATCCATCCTAGGAGAAAGCTTAACCTTGTTTACTCTATCTATACCCCTCATAATCTTGTACACCTCTGTTAGCTCTCCTCTAAGTCTACGTCTTTCTAAGGAAAACGGCCCCAATTTGCCTAACCTCTCCTCGTAACTCAGACCTTCCATACCAGGCAGCATCCTGATAAACCTCCTCTGCACTCTCTCCAGACTCTCCATGTGCTTCCGGTAGTAAGGCGACCAGAACTGGACGCAGTATTCCAAATGAGGTCTAATTAACATTTTATACAACTGCAACATTAAAGGCCAGCTCTTGTACTCTATACCCGTTCCTGTAAAAGCTAGCATACCACATGCAAGGTGGAAGAGAGAATGTCCGGAGTGTGTGGGGTCCTTGATTATGCTGGCTGCTTTTCCCGAGGCAGCAGGAAGTGCAGACAGAATCAATGAATGGGAGGCTGTGCTCAGTCTCCCTTTGAGACTGCCCCCAAGTTTCATTCAGCACTTAGGCTAAATCACAACCTCTGTAGAGGGAGCTTTACTCTGTATCTAACCCCGTACTGTACCTGTCCTGGGAGTGTTTGATGGGGGGACAGTGTAGAGGGAGCTTTACTCTGTATCTAACCCCGTACTGTACCTGTCCTGGGAGTGTTTGATGTGGGGACAGTGTAGAGGGAGCTTTACTCTGTATCTAACCCCGTGCTGTACCTGTCCTGGGAGTGTTTGATGGGGGGACAGTGTAGAGGAAGCTTTACTCTGTATCTAACCCTGTGCTGTACCTGTCCTGGGAGTGTTTGATGGGGGAACAGTGTCAGGAGTTTTACTCTGTATCTAACCCTGTGCTGTACCTGTCCTGGGAGTGTTTGATGGGGACAGTGTAGAGGGAGCTTTACTCTGTATCTAACCCTGTGCTGTACCTGTCCTGGGAGTGTTTGATGGGGGACAGTGTAGAGGGAGCTTTACTCTGTATCTAACCCTGTGCTGTACCTGTCCTGGGAGTGTTTGATGGGGGACAGTGTAGAGGGAGCTTTACTCTGTATCTAACCCCGTGCTGTACCTGTCCTGGGAGTGTTTGATGGGGGACAGTGTAGAGGGAGTTTTACTCTGTATCTAACCCCGTGCTGTACCTGTCCTGGGAGTGTTTGATGGGAGACAGTGTACAGGGAGTTTTACTCTGTATCTAACCCCGTGCTGTACCTGTCCTGGGAGTGTTTGATGGGGGAACAGTGTAGAGGGAACTTTACTCTGTATCTAACCCTGTGCTCAACTGCTCTGGAAGTGTTTGATGGGGGATAGTGCAGAGGAAGCTTTATTCTGTAGCAAACCCCATGTTGTACCTGCCCTGAGAGTGTTTGATGGGGAAAGTGTAAAGGGAACCTCATTTGAGCCTCAAATTGATTATGTTGTATGTTAATTGACTGGTTATCCCAAAATATGACACAGCTTTTGTTCTGCCCAGGCCCTGGTCCCCGTCACTGTGAATGTAGAAGTTCCCTTTGATCTACACCGATATATTATTGGACAAAAGGGTAGCGGCATTCGCAAAATGATGGAGGAGTATGAGGTAAGGCCGCAACTGATGGGTCAAAAGGCCTGATTTAGTGCTGTATTGCTCCACCCAATGTATTTTCAGCTATTTAAATCATTGTGCAAGTCTTTATAGTATTGTGATGCTCCATACTTAAATTGAGGTATTTATTCATTAGTGTTACGAGTAAGACTTACATTAACACTGCAGTGAAGTTGCTGTGAAAATTCTTAGTCACCACACTCCAGTGCCTGTTCGGGTAACACTGAGGGAGAATTTACCACGGCCCATGCACCCTCACCAGCACGTCTTTCGGACTGTGGGAGGAAACCGGAGGAAATCCATGCAGACTCCATACAGACAGTGACCCAAGCTGGGAATCGAACTTGGGTCCCTGGCGTTGTGAGGCAGCACTGCTAACCCACTGTGCCACCTAAAAGTGTCAAAAGATGTGTAGGTTAGATGGATTGGCCATGCTAAATTGCTCCTTAGTGTCCAAAGATGTGCAGGTTAGGTGGATTGGCCATGCTAAATTGTTCCTTAGTATCTAAAGATGTGCAGGTTAGATGGATTGGCCATGCTAAATTGTTCCTTAGTATCTAAAGATGTGCAGGTTAGGTGGATTGGCCATGCTAAATTGTTCCTTAGTATCTAAAGATGTGCAGGTTAGATGGATTGGCCATGCTAAATTGTTCCTTAGTATCTAAAGATGTGCAGGTTAGTGGATTGGCCATGCTAAATTGTTCCTTAGTATCTAAAGATGTGCAGGTTAGGTGGATTGGCCATGCTAAATTGTTCCTTAGTTCTAAAGATGTGCAGGTTAGGTGGATTGGCCATGCTATTGCCTTAGTTGGTGGGTTAGTGGATTGGCCATGCTAAATTGTTCCTTAGTATCTAAAGATGTGCAGGTTAGGTGGATTGGCCATGCTAAATTGTTCCTTAGTATCTAAAGATGTGCAGGTTAGGTGGATTGGCCATGCTAAATTGTTCCTTAGTATCTAAAGATGTGCAGGTTAGTGGATTGGCCATGCTAAATTGTTCCTTAGTATCTAAAGATGTGCAGGTTAGATGGATTGGCCATGCTAAATTGTTCCTTAGTATCTAAAGATGTGCAGGTTAGATGGATTGGCCATGCTAAATTGTTCCTTAGTATCTAAAGATGTGCAGGTTAGGTGGATTGGCCATGCTAAATTGTTCCTTAGTATCTAAAGATGTGCAGGTTAGGTGGATTGGCCATGCTAAATTGTTCCTTAGTATCTAAAGATGTGCAGGTTAGGTGGATTGGCCATGCTAACTTTCCCCTCACTGTCAGGTTATGTGGATAGGGGGTGGGTAGGATAGTGGGCCATGCAGACTTGATGAACCGAATGGCCTCATTCTGCACTGAAGGGATTCTGTCAATGTTTCCACAAATGACAGGTGTACATCACGGTGCAACTGCTTCTGTCGCCGGTGGCCGGACCCCTCCTTAGCAACACTGGGGAGCGGATACCATGACGCCGGGTGCTGCTGGTTACTGACCCAATACTGCCACCTGCTGTCACTGAGTCATACCACAGGCTTTCCCTGCAATGGGAAAGTACATCTTCCCAAGCCTTTCTCACACCCCGCAGCATCTCCAGTTACTCTGTAAACTCACACGGGATGATTTCGTTTTAGTTTATTCATTTCTTAGTCACAAATAACACTTCCATTAACACTGCAATAAAGTTACTGTGAAAATCCCCTAGTCACCAGGCTCCTGTGTGGGTAACACTGAGGGAGCACTGATCAGCACGTCTTTCAGACTGTGGGAGGAAACCCACACAAACATAGGGAGATTGTGCAAACTCTCCGCACAGACTGTGACCCAAGAGGGAATTGAACCTGGGTCCCTGGCGCTGTGAGGCAGCAGTGCTAATCACTGTGCCAGCATATCCTCTAGATCATTGCACATCATTATGCAATGGTTTAATACAATTTTCTGTGTTCTCTCTTTCCCACCCTTTTCTGTCTCTCTCTGTCTGTGTCTCTCTCTCTCTCTTTCTGTTTGTGTCTCTCTCTCTCTGTCTGTCTCTCTTTCTGTCTGTCTCTCTCTCTGTCTGTCTCTCTCTCTCTGTCTGTCTCTCTCTCTCTGTCTGTCTCTCTCTCTCTGTCTGTCTCTGTCTCTCTCTCTCTGTCTGTCTCTCTCTCTCTGTCTGTCTCTCTCTCTCTGTCTGTCTCTCTCTCTCTGTCTGTCTCTCTCTTGTTCCAGGTAAATATCACAGTGCCCCCTCCGGAGCAGCAATCCGACATTATCAAAATCACCGGCCTGAAAGTGAACCTGGAGCGAGCGCGCGCTGGAATCCTTGAGAGGGTCAGAGAGCTGCAGGCGGAGCAGGAGGACAGGGTACGTTTCACTCCCCCCCCCCCCCCCCCCCCCCCCTCCCCTGCCCCACTCCCTCCCCTGCCCCATTTTCCATAAATTGCGCTTTAGTGTCCAAAGATGTGTGGATTAGGTGAATTGACTGTGCTAAATTGCCCCTTAGTGTCAGGAGGATTATGTAGGGTAAATATGTGGGGTTACAGGGATAGAGACTAGGTGTGATTGTGGTTGGTGCAGACTTATTGGGTTGAATGGCCTCCTCCTGCGCTGTAGGGATTCTGTGATTTTTGGTGGGAGGACATCTAATCTGTGGTGTGCTCGAACCCGTGCCCATCAGTAACGCTGTGACATCTCCTCCAGGCTCTACGGGGCTTCAAGTTGACCGTGTCAGTAGATCCAAAGCACCATCCAAAGATTATCGGACGAAAAGGAGCTGTCATTTCCCAGATTCGGAAGGACCATGACGTTAACGTTCAGTTTCCAGATAAGGGGGATGAAAATCAGGTGAGTCTCCACTGCTCTGGCTAAGGTGTCTTCGTGCTGTGTGTGCATCTGGGCAGCAAGGTAGTTAGCACTGCTGCCTCACAGTGCCAGGGATGCGGGTTCGATTCCCAGTTTTGTTCTCCCCATTGTCTGCATGGGTTTCCACCGGGTGCTCCAATTTCCTCCCGCAGTTGGAAAGATGTGCAGGTTAGGTGGATTGGCCATGCTAAATTGCCCCTTAGTGTCTAAAGATGTGCAGGTTTGGTGGATTGGTCATGCTAAATCGTCCCTTAGTGTCTAAAGATGTGCAGGTTAGGAGGATGGCCATGCTAAATTGTCCCTTAGTGTCTAAAGATGTGCAGGTTAGGGGGATTGGCCATGCTAAATTGTCCCTTAGTGTCTAAAGATGTGCAGGTTAGGAGGATTGGCCATGCTAAATTGTCCCTTAGTGTCTAAAGATGTGCAGGTTAGATGGATTGGCTCTAAATAGGGAGGGTTATGGGGATAGAGTAAGGGGTAAGGCTTGGACAAGATGCTCTTTCAGAGTCAGTGCAGACTTGATGGGTTGAATGGTCACTCTGCAGATGTGACATCTCAACTGCACTATCCAAGCCAAATCCTCTTGCCTGCAATGCATGTTGATGTGCGTAGATCAGTCTTGAAGAACGGATACGCCTGCCTTAATTCCTCAGCAAATCAATACCGTTAGTGCTAAAAGCAACCCAATGTGGTACTTTTGGCACTCCAAATGCAGTGCTGGGGATACTCGCCACTTGTCGTGCGTCTCCATCAGTGGGACTCGCGAATCACAAGCCTCTGGGTTGATGTATCCACTCCAGACACTTGAGCATGATGGAATTCTGGTGCAGTACTGAGTGGGTGCTGCACTGTCAGAGGTGCTGCCTTTCAGATGAGATCGCAGCTCCATCTGCCTGCACAGTGGATGGGAAAGAATCCCAGAGCACTGTTCAGAAGATACAGTGTCCTTGCCAGTATTCAGTTAAAGTTTATTTATTATTAGCTCACAAATAGTCTTACATTAACACTGCAATGAAGTTACTGCGAAAATCCCTCAGTCGCCACACTCCGGCAACTGTTCGGGTATCACTTAGGGAGAATTTAGCATGGCCAATCCACCTAACCTACACATCTTTGGACACTTAGGGGCAATTTAGCATGGCCAATCCACCTAACCTGCACATCTTTGGACACTAAGGGGCAATTTAGCATGGCCAATCCACCTAACCTTCACATCTTTGGACACTAAGGGGCAATTTAGCATGGCCAATCCACCTAACCTGCACATCTTTGGAGTGTGGGAGGAAACCCACGCAGAGATGGGGAGAATGTGTAGACTCCACACAAACAGTGACCCAAGCCAGGAATCGAAACCCGGGTCCTTGGCGCTGTGCCAAGGACACTTGAGACACTTTGCTGCCTCTCAACAGGGGAGGCAGTGACGTGGTATAATACCTGGATCAGTAATCCAGAGAGCCAGGGTAATGTTCTGGGGTCGTGAGTTCGAATCCCGTCCATGGCAGATGGTGAAATTTGAATTCAATTTTTTAAAAATTTGGAATTAAGAATCCACTGATTGTCAAAGGCATATTTCCTTCCCGAAAAGAACTGGATGGGTTTTTTCCGACAATTGGGTCATCAGTAGATTGTTAATTCTAGATCTTTTTAAAAATTGAATCCAAATTCCACTGTCTGCTGTGGCGGGATTTGAACCCGTGACACCCAGAGCGTTAGCTGAGTTTCTGGATTAATAGAACAGTGATAATACCACTAGGCCATCACCTTCCCGGACTTGGGAGCCATTTGGGCTTGATGTTGGCCGTATCCACCCCCTATCTGACCCCTGGGTGTTTGTGGCTCCCTTGTCCCACCCCCTTGCAGGATATGATCACCATCACCGGTTACGAGAGGAATGCTGAATCTGCTAAGGACGCCATTATGAAAATCGTGGCCGATCTGGAGGAGATGATCAGTGAGGACATCAGTCTGGACCATCGGGTTCATGCCCGCATCATCGGGGGCCGGGGAAAAGCCATCCGCAAGATCATGGAGGAGTTCAAGGTGAAGATCGATGCACAGTGAGGATTGCCTGCAACTAGATTGGTCCTGGCTAAGGCTTGGGATCAGGAGCTTTCTCTCTCGCTCTCTCCCCTCTCGTTCTCTCTCTCGGACACACACTCTCTCGTTCTCTCTCTCCCTCTCTCTCTTTCACTCACTCTCTCTCCCTTGCTCTCTCATTTTCTCGCTCTTTCTCTCCCTCTCGCTCACTCATTCACTCGCTCACTCACTCTCCCCCTTTCTCTCCCTCGGACTCTCGCTGTCTCGTTCTCTCTCTCGTCCCCACTCACTCATTCACTCACTCTCTCTCTCTCCCCCTTTCTCTCCCTCGGACTCTCGCTGTCTCGTTCTCTCTCTCGTCCCCACTCACTCATTCACTCACTCTCTCTCTCTCTCTGTCTCACTCATTCACTCTTTCGCTCACTCGCTCTTGCGTTCCCTCGCGCTCTTTCGCATTCTCTCTCTTTCATACACTCTCTCCTTCTCGTGCTCTCTCTCTCTCTCTCTCTCTCTCGAGTACGAAGGTGTGGATTCAGCCCCACTCCTGTGGTTTAAGCCCACAGTCTAACACGTGTGTCTGCTTTCCGTCTCCCCCGCAGGTCGACATCCGGTTCCCACCGCCCGGCTCCGAGGACCCAAACCGTGTCACGGTGACCGGTCTCCCCGAACACATGGACAGCGCCATTGACCACCTTCTGAACCTGGAGGAGGAATATGTAAGTCATTCCTCCCACCTTCACTGCAACTGAGGTCAGTGCTGAGAGAGGAGACAGGAGGGTGTGAGCCTGTCCATGGGCAATAGGATATCACTGGACCAGACATCCAGGGGCTTGAGACTAATAGGAAAGATTCAGCCCATCAAGTCTGCTCACTCATTCGTGGCCCACTACCCCCCCTTTCTCTTACTGTCAATCTGTAATCTGTGCTGTAAACACACTCAGCTACACAGCCCTTTGGGGTAAAGAGTTCCAAACCACCCTCCGAGCAAATATATTTCTCCCCATCTCGCTTCTAAGCGGCTTTATTTTGAAATTGTCCAGACGCTCCATACTTGGGGATAATACCTTTCTTTTAATGTTTTTAAATTTATTAGTCACGAGTAAGGCTTACATTAACACTGCAATGAAGTCACTGTGAAAATCCCCCTAGTCGCCTCCCGGCACCTGTTCGGGTAACGCTGAGAGAGAATTTTAGCACGGCCAGTGCACCCTAATTAGCACGTCTTTCAGACTGTGGGAGGAAAACCCCCGCAGACACGGGGAGAATGTGCAGACTCCACACAGACAGTGACCCGAGCCGGGAATCGAACCCGGCTCCCTGGTGCTGAGAGGCAGCAGGGCTAACCCACTGTGCCACCCTGCCTCCTCCTACTCTGTCTATTCCTTTCAATTGGTTTCATTGCGAACATAAGAACCAGGAACAGGAGTAGGCCATTCGGCCCCTCGAGCCTGCTCCCCCCATTCAATAAGATCGTGGCTGATCTTTTCGTGGACTCAGCTCCACTTACCCACTCGCTCACCATAACCCTTCATTCCTTTACTGTTCAAAAATCTATCTATCCTTGCCTTAAAAATATGCAATGAGGTAGCCTCAATTGGGCAGGGAATTCCACAGATTCACAACCTTTTGGGTGAAGAAGTTCCTCCTCAACTCAGTCCCAAATCTGCTCCCTCTTATTTTGAGGCCATGCCCCCCAGTTCTAGTTTCACCCGCTAGTGGAAACACCTTCCCTGCTTCTATCTTATCGATTCCCTTCATAATATATATTTCTACAAGATCTCCCCTCATTCTTCTGAATTCCAGTGAGTGTAGGACACTGCGAGGCCCTGGATAGAGTGGACGTGGAGAGGATGTTTCCACTAGTAGGAAAAACTCGAACCAGAGGGCACAGCCTCAGGATAAAGGGACGATCCTTTCAAACAGACGATGAGGAGGAATTTCTTCAGTGGGGAATCTGTGGAACTTTTTGCAGAAGATTGCGGAGACCGGGTCATTGAAGTAAAATTGAAGTTTATTTATTGTTCACAAATATTATGTTAACACTGCAATGAAGTTACTGTGAAATTGCGTTATTCTCCACACACTGGCGCCCGTTCGGGTAACACTGAGGGAGAACTTAGCATGACTAGTGCACCCTAACCAGCACGTCTTTCGGACTGTGAGGGGAAACTGGAGCACCCAGAGGAAACCCACGCAGACACTGGGGAGAATATGCAGACTCCACACAGAGAGTGACCCAAGCTGGGATTCAAACCCAGGTCCCTGCTGCTGTGAGGCAGCAATGCCAACCATCGTTCTACTGTGCTGTATAACTCTTCAGGAAATATCTCTAATGTGCTCTAACCAGTACGCAAAATCCTCCAAATAAGCACAACACAGCATCGGTTAATGTCTGTTTGTTACAGGAATCCAGCCTCCTGGATTGAGTGCTGGAAATCCCTTGTGAAGAAACTCTGAAGAGGTTGTAGTCAAATCTGTTTCCGAAAACACAGCTTCTTTAAGGCAGGAAGGCAGTAAGCCTTTCCTTTAGTGAACTGATACTAGTTTCAGAACCAAACAAGGAGAAGAACAGCAAAAGAGAGAGAGAGAGAGACACTGCTTCTGAGTTTGCAGCTAAACAGATTAAAAAAATGAAACTAAAAGCCCAAAGGAAGAAAATCCCTATCACCTGACTGTTACAGCTTACCTCCATCCCCACTGAAGCTGGATGATGTTTTTGGAGTAACCACACTCTGCTACAATTGAAGATGAGACCTCACTATTCCTGTACTCAAACTCTCTTGGGATAAAGTCTAACATTCCATGAGCATTCTCAATCGCTTGCTGCACTGATGTGTTAGTGATAAGGGTATCCAGATCTCTTTGTACATCAACACTTTCTCAACTCTTACCGTTTAAATTCTAACTATTTATTACTGTCGCAAGTCGGTTAACATTAACAGTGCAATGAAGTTTCTGTAAAAATTCCCTAGTCCCCGCCTTCCTTCCCATCATGTTTCCCTCCCCTCGCCTTTCCCTCCCTCCCTCCCCTCGCCTTTCCCTCCCTCCCTCCCTCCCTCACCTTTCCCTCCCTCCCTCCCTCCCTCCCCTCGCCTTTCCCTCCCTTCTCTCCCTCCCCTCGCCTTTCCCTCCCTCTCTCCCTCCCCTCGCCTTTCCCTCCCTCCCTCCTCCCCTCGCCTTTCCCTCCCTCCCTCCCCTCCCTCCCTCCCCTCGCCTTTCCCTCCCTCCCTCCCTCCCTCCCTCCCTCCCTCCCCTCGCCTTTCCCTCCCTCCCTCCCCTCCCTCCCCCGCCTTTTTCCCTCCCTCCCTCCCTCCCTCCCCTCGCCTTTCCTCCCTCCCTCCCTCCCTCCCTCCCCCTCGCCTTTCCCTCCCTCCCTCCCTCCCTCCCCTCGCCTTTCCCCTCCCTCCCTCCCCTCGCCTTTCCCTCCCTCCCTCCCTCCCTCCCCTCGCCTTTCCCTCCCTCTCCCTCCCTCCCTCCCCCGCCTTTCCCTTCCCTCCCTCCCTCCCTCCCCTCGCCTTTCCCTCCCTCCCTCCCTCCCTCCCCTCGCCTTTCCCTCCCTCTTCCCCCTGCAGTACCTCTGCCCTCGACCTCTCTCTCTCTAACCACGGTTTTCCTTCCGGCTGTGTAGATGATGGCGATCGTGGAGTCGGAGACCATGGCGGCCTACATGAAGCCCCCCTCGCGGGTGGACGAAGAGCCCCGTGGCTCGACGAGGGGCTTCGTCGTCAGGGATGCTCCGTGGAACGCCCCTGGCAACAAGGTGAGTGAGAGTTTGGGCTGGGAATGGAGCAAAAGTGCAGGAAACGTTCGGGGCGGGATCCCAAATCGCAGCTTTCAGTTTGGAATGGTTGAACTGGGATTGAACAGATTAATTGTAAACAAGGCCTCATTGCATCTGGGAGAATCAGTGGAGATCTAATGGAAATGTTTGAGATTATTAAAGGAATGTGTCACAGTGGTTAGCACTGCTGCCTCACAACGCCAAGGAACCAGGTTCAATTTCCATCTTGGCTCACTGCCTGAGTGGACTTTGCAGATTCTACCCACCCCCCCCCCCCCCCTCCACTCCACCCCCGTGTCTTCATGGGTTCCCTCCGGATGTTCCGGTTTCCTCCCACAGTCTAAAGATCTGCGGGTTAGGTGGATTGGCCCCGCTAAAGTGTCCCTTAGTGTCGCGGGACTGGCTAGGGTAAATGTATGGGGATATAGAGCCCTAGATGGAATTGCGGTCAGTGTAGACTCGATGGGCAGAATGGCCTCCTTATGCACTGCAGGGATTCTATGAGGCGAAGTGGGATACTTGTCTTTGTCAGCCGAGGCATGGAGTGTAAGAGCAGGGAGGTGATGATGAAGCTGGTCAGGCCACAGCTAGAATATTGTGCGCTGTTGCAGGAAAGACATTGATAAATCCTCTTTGCACTCTTTCCGGTTTTACAAGGATATTGCCAGAGTCCGAGTTATAGGGAGAGGTTGGCCAGGCCAGCACTTTATTCCTTGGGATGTCGGAGAATGAGGGGTGACCTTAATGAGAGGCAGAGATAGGATGAATGCACACAGTCTTTATCTTAGGGGAGGAGGAATTGAAAATAAAGGTCAGAGGTTAAAGGTGAGAGGGGAAAGGGACCTGTGGGGCAACTTCTTCACGCAGGAGATGATGCGTGTATGGAATGAGCTGCCAGAGAAAGCGATCGAGGCAGAGACAAAGGCAATGTTTAAAAAGCACTTGGATAAATACATGGATTGGGAAGGATTAGAGGGATATGGGCCAAACACGGGCATTAGAGACTAGCTGGGAGAGTGCCATGGTCGGCATGGCTCCGTTGGGCCAAAAGGCCTGTTTGCGTGCTGTTCTTGCGCTCTGACTCCATAGGAAGGATGTGATTGCACGAGAGACAATGCAGAAGAGATGGTAGGGTGCTGCCCGAGATGGAGAGTTTCAACGAAGGGGAGAGGCTGGTTAAACTGGCGTTGTTTTCCTCGGAGCAGATAAGGGTGAGGGAGGCCAACAAAGTTATGAGGGAGAGAGGCAGGAAGGAACTTTTCCCTTATTGGTCATGGAAATAGGCTCGAGGGGGCAAAACAGGCCTACTATTGTTTCTAAGGAAATAGGCTTGAGGGAGGCTGAATGGGCCTACTACTGTTTCCAGTATAGTAGTAGTAGCTTGGAAATCGGCTGAAGGGAGACTGAATGGGCCTACTACTGTTTCTATGGAAATAGGCTCAGACAGGGTGAATGGGCCTACTATTTTCTCTGTGGAAATAAGCTCGAGGGAGACTAAATGGGCCTACTGCTGTTTTTATAGAAATAGGCTCGAAATGGGGGGGCCAAATGGGCCTATTAGTGATTACAAGAGAATCTACGATTCTATGAAAATAGGCTCAAAGGGGGCAAAATGGGATAGAATCCTACAATGAGAAAGAGGCTTTTTGGCCCATCGAGTCTGCACCAACCACAATCCCACCAGGCCCTACCCCCATATCTCTCCATATTTATCCACTAATCCCTCTGCCCTGTGCATTCCAGGACACTAAGGGGCAATTTAGAATGGGCAACCAACCTAGCCCGCACATCTTTGGACTACTGTAGTTTACTGATGTAAACTACATTTACTGACGTAAATGTAGTTATGGAGAACACTGAGGTACAGGGTAGCAAGCTGGAAAGTATTGAAGTAGATAGGGAGGATGTGCTAGATATTCTCGAGGGTTTGAAGTTGGATAAGTCCCCTGGGCCGGACGGGATTTACCCTAGGATTTTCTGGGAGGCAAGAGAGGAGATTGCAGAGCCTCTGGCTCTGATCTTCAGGTCGTCGTTGGTTACGGGTGTGGTTCCGGAGGACTGGAGGATAGCGAATGTGGTCCCATTGTTCAAGAAGGGGAAGAGAGACCTTCCAGGGAATTATAGGCCAGTGAGTCTTACTTCTGTTGTGGGCAAAGTATTGGAGAGAATTATTAGGGATAGGATTTATAGTTATTTAGAGAGAAATGAATTGATTGGGGATAGTCAGCATGGTTTTGTGAAGGGTAGGTCGTGCCTTACTAACCTCATTGAGTTTTTTGAAAAAGTGACCAAAGAGGTGGATGGGGGTAAGGCGGTTGATGTGGTATATATGGACTTTAGTAAGGCGTTTGATAAGGTGGCCCATGGAAGACTTCTGCAGAAAATGCAGATGTATGGGATAGAGGGTGATTTAGCTAATTGGGTTAGGAATTGGCTAGCAGATAGAAGACAGAGGGTGGTGGTTGATGGGAGATATTCATCGTGGAGTTCGGTGACAAGTGGTGTACCTCAGGGGTCTGTTTTGGGGCCCCTGCTGTTTGTAATTTTTATAAATGATCTGGATGAGGGTATTGAAGGATGGATTAGTAAATTTGCAGATGACACTAAAGTCGGTGGAGTGGTAGATAGTGAAGAGGGGTGTTATAGTTTGCAGAGAGACTTGGACAAGTTGCAGAGCTGGGCCGAGAGGTGGCAAATGGAGTTTAATGTGGAAAAGTGTGAGGTAATGCACTTTGGCAGGAATAATAAATGTGTAGAGTATAGGGCTAATGGTAGGATTCTTAATAGTGTTGATGAACAGAGGGATCTTGGTGTATATGTGCATAGATCCCTGAAAGTAGGCAGTCAAGTCGATAAGGTTGTTAAGAAGGCATATGGAGTCTTAGCTTTTATTGGTAGGGGGATTGAATTTCGGAGCCGCAACGTCATGTTGCAACTGTACAAAACTCTAGTGCGGCCGCACTTGGAGTATTGTGTGCAGTTCTGGTCCCCACATTATAAGAAAGATGTGGAGGCATTGGAGAGGGTACAGAGGAGGTTTACCAGGATGTTGCCTGGTATGGAGGGCAGGTCTTATGAAGAGAGGCTGAGGGATTTGAGGTTGTTTCGTTAGAAAGGAGGCGGCTAAGAGGGGACCTAATCGAAACATATAAGATGATTAGAGGTTTAGATAGGGTGGACAGTGATAGCCTTTTTCCTAGGATGGAGAAAGCTAGCACGAGGGGACACAGCTTTAAATTAAGGGGTGATAGTTATAGGACGGATATCAGAGGTAGGTTCTTTACCCAAAGGGTGGTTCGGGAGTGGAATGCCCTGCCTGCAGCAGTTGTAGATGCGCCAAGTTTGGTGGCGTTTAAGAGGTTAGTTGATAAGTATATGGAAGAGAAGAGAATGGTTTAGTTTGGAGGGGCATTGCTTTTTATATTGGTCGGCGCAACATCGAAGGCCAAAGGGCCTGTTCTGTGCTGTAATGTTCTATGTTCTATGTTCTACTACTGTTGCTGTGGAAATAGATTCAAGAGGGGCTGAATGGGCCTACTTCTGTTTCTATAGAAACAGGTTCGGGAGGTGTTGAATTTGCCCACTACTGTTCCTGTGAAATAGTCTTGAGGGGGCTGAATGGGCCTACTTTTGTTTCTGTGGAAATAGGATCAAGGAGAGGCTGAATGGACCTACTACTGTTGCTATGGTAATAGGCTCAAGGTGGGGTGCCAAATGGGCCTACTACTAAGGAGGCCTCCACAAGGGAGGGTTAGAAACAAGGCCGCTGTGGGATGGGTATTTTGGGGAGGAGGAGGGGGTGAAGTGGGGATTGATTTTCTTTTCCTCCTCGCTGAGCTCGTGCTGTCTGTCTCCCTCCAGGCCCCAGACGTGAGCAGTGCGGAGGAGTTCCCGGTGTTCGGAACGGTGGTCGCACCGAGGCAGGCCTCCGCCTGGGGCCCGAAGAAATTCTAAAGCCCGAGCAGTCGCCAACGTCTATTGAGAGGGGAAACAAACGAAAAACAAAACTAACTCCCTGATGACCAGTTAGAGAGAGAGAAGAAAAAAAGAATTTTTTTTTGTGAATCTCAGTGTTCTTTTTCTGAAGCTTTGACTTGTCACAGTTTTCTATAAAAATTGAAATGTCCAGAGGTATTAGCTGCCCTAACATTGTCCTGTGTAAAATCTGTCTCAAGGAAGAAAGACGCTAGAAGCCATACCTTTGCTCGGTTTGTGGGGCCCCAGATACCCCCCCCCACACGCACACACGCACACACGCACACAACCCCACGCCGGCCTTTACCACCTTCCCCAAGGCCTGCCAGGAACAGGCCGTGATGCCCACAAACCTCCGGTGACCCGCCATCACATGACGATTTTCCCATGCTGCTTTGAGGCGGAATCTACTCGCCATGTTTGACGATTGTGTTGGATTTGGGGGGAGGTGGGAGGCAGGGGTGGATTGCCAGGATGAGGTTTGCAGGCAAATTGTGAAACAGGTTTTTAACCACCCAATGCCCACCTTCCCCGCACTCCTCCAACATTCATGAGGCCCTCATGCCTGGTTCTGCACCACTCTTTGGTTGTCCCATCACCCCACTGCTTGCGGCACCTCTCCTGATGATCTGGTCCAGTGTATCGCAAAGCAACCCCCTCTTCTCCACACAAATCCCCTGGCTCAAATGCTTCTGAGGCAACAA
The DNA here is from genome assembly GCA_024679065.1 of Sphyrna mokarran. Classification (NCBI taxonomy): domain Eukaryota; kingdom Metazoa; phylum Chordata; class Chondrichthyes; order Carcharhiniformes; family Carcharhinidae; genus Sphyrna; species Sphyrna mokarran. The sequence continues at coordinate 16,018,264 of JAGIQG010000037.1, forward strand.
ACAGGGCAAATTTCTTTTTCTCTCCCCCTCCACCCCCCTCTCAGAAAGTGGCAAGGGGGAGTGTGACCGTAACTATAGAGCACCACTGATGGGGTAGGGTTTGGGGGATGGAATTCGGGACTGGAGAGAGGAGGAGGAAGGGGAATAGGACAGCAGAAAAACTCGTTTAAAAAAATGGGTGAGAGAGACAGAAAAAGAGAGGCAGAGAGAGAGAGAGAGAAAGGCAGAGACCGAATCGGAGAGTCGGACAGACAGAATGAGAGAGTCGGACAGACAGAATGAGAGAGTCGGACAGACAGAATGAGAGAGTCGGACAGACAGAATGAGAGAGTCGGACAGACAGAATGAGAGAGTCGGACAGACAGAATGAGAGAAAAGAATGAAAAGCTGGGATTAAAATCAGGATGGATTGGAAAATGGTGGTTGGTGTGGGGGGGGGAGGGGGTGGAGATGGCAGGATCGCTTACCGAGGGAAAGGGGGAGGAAGTGTGGTGAGTGGGAGTTGGTATTTTCAAATGCCACGTTTTGGAACTGTGTTTTTTTGTTCCTGGTGTTGTGCAGTTTCAGACCCCCACCAGGAAGTGACAGTCTCCTTGGAGCCGAGGTCAGCTGTAAATTGGGCCTTTCTCCAGAAAACCCGCCCTTACTCGCCCAAACGAAGGGGAAGACCAGGTCGGAGCGGGAAGGGGGCTGGGGGGTGCGAGGGACAGAAATAGCCACGGGTGTTGGGAGTGGGGGAAAAGGGATCTCGGCTAGGGGGTCTCTCCCAAGGCCTGAGGGCCGCTGCGAATTGACTGAACCCTGAGAGTGTTCACGATACCAAGTTTTGAGCGGAACTCATCGAAAAGCAGAGGGAGAGGTGGAGGGCAGTGTCACAAGTGGTGCCAATGTCTCCCACCTCCCCCCCCCCCCCCCAGGTCCCAGCCATTGGCCGTGATTTAATCCTCCCCCCACCCAAGCCACATTCCAATCTGCCCGTTTATCAAGGGGGATGAGATGGCAGGGACGGAGTGGAGGTGAGGGCATACGGAGGGTCAGGGGGTTCATGGCCTGAGGCAGGCTGGGAGGTTCCCGTATTTATTAAAGGATAATTCTCATGTCCAACACCCACCAGTGAGGTTGAGGGGAGTTACGTCGCATTCGGCGGGCACTGAACCGCTCTGAGTGCAGGGGGACACAGAGTCCAGTCTGAGAAGAAGATAAGGAAACACAGCAACTGCTGATATTTACCACCATTTCCAGTTTCTTGCTCTCTGTTTCTCACTTATTTTCTCTCTCCCTTTCTCTATCTGTGTCTCTGAATCTCTTTTTGTGTCTCTTATCTCTTTTGCTATCTTGTCTTTCTCTCTCCATCTTTCTTTCTCCTCTCTCCGTCTTTCTCTCCATTTTTCTGTCTGTCTCATCTCTCTATCTCTCCCTTTCTCTATTGCTGTGTCCCTATATGTTTTCCTCTTTGTCTATCTGCCTTCCTCTATTCCTGTATCTGTCTGTCTCTCTGTCTGTCTCTCTGTCTGTCTCTCTGTCTGTCTCTCTGTCTGTCTCTCTGTCTGTCTCTCTGTCTGTCTCTCTGTCTGTCTCTCTGTCTGTCTCTCTGTCTGTCTCTCTCTCTCTTCTCTCTCTCTTCTCTCTTGTCTCCTCTCTCCTGTCTGTCCTCTCTCTGTCTGTCTCTCTCTGTCTCTCTGTCTGTCTCCTCTGTCTGTCTCTCCTGTCTCTCTCTGTCTGTCCTCTCTCTCTCTCTTCTGTCTGTCCTCTCCTCTCCTCTCTCTCTGTTGTCTCTCTCTCTCTCTCTCTCTCTCTCTCTCTCTCTCTCTCTCTCTCTCTGTCTCTCTCTCTCTCTCTCTCTGTCTCTCTCTCTGTCTTTCATCTCTCTCTCTCTCGACCTCTCCCTCCCCCTCCCTCTCTCTTTTCGTCTCTGTTTCACTTTGTCTTCCTCTGTCTCTCTGTCTCTCCCAGTCTCACTCAGGATATGAGTTCTCTGTCCCTTGTCTGGCTGTCATCTCTCTCTCTCTCTCTCTCTCTCTTTCTGTCTGCCTCTCCCTCTCTCTCTCTTCCTTTCTCCCCCGGTCTCTCTCTCTCTCTCTCTGCCCCTCACTTTGTCTCTGTCCCCTTCTCTCTCTCTCTCTCTGCCCCTCTTACTCTCTGTCTCTGTCCCCCTCTCCCGTTCTCTCTCTCTCTCTCTGCCACTTTCATTCTCTGCCTCTATCCCCCTCTCTCTCCCTTTCTCTCTCTCTCTGTCTCTCGGTCTGTTTCTCCTTCTCTCTGCCTCTCTCTCTCTCTCTCCCTCTCCCCCTTTCTCTTTCTCTCTCTCTCCCTCTCCCTCTCTCTGGGTATGAGTGCTATAAGTATTATCAGGGTGAGTGGAGGCACTGTGTTGGATTGTGTGTGGAGGGGTTGCTGGTTAGAGAGCACATCCAAAGCAGAGTGTTTGCTGGGATTTACTTTTCCCGATTTGACCTTCCCTTAGAACCCAGAGATCAGTGTTCAAAACACCATTGTGGGAAGATAGGCCATTCGGCCCCTCAGCTCCCCCCTCCATAGCATCCTGTTGGTTCCCAAACAACTCCAGTCCTCCCCACCTCCATCCAAAGCATGTGTCAGTGTAGGTATTAGCAGACCTACCCTGGGCTTGCCCTCCGATCTTTCCCGGGGAAGGATCACTTTTCGCATCAGGGGAACTCTAGCCTAAACATTCCTGCCGGTCCCCACGAAGTGAGGGGTTATTCTGATTTACCCTGACCTCGGGATGGGGGGGCAATGCATTCGGAAAATAATGACACTTACCTCGCGTGGTCGAGCCAGACTTCCACTATGCACAGTCACTTCACCCACAATGGCACAGGGTTAGCAATGCTCCCTCACAGCACCAGGGACCCCGGGTTCGATTCCCGGCTGGGTCACCGTCTGTGCAGAGTCTGTACATTCTCCCCATGTCTGCGTGGGTTTCCTCCCACAGTCTGAAAGGCGTGCTGGTTAGGGTGCATTGGCCGTACTAAATTCCACCTCAGTGTTACCCGAACAGGCCCCGGAGTGTGGGCGACTAGGGGAATTTCACAGTAACTTCATTGCAGTGTTAATGTGAACCGAGCTGTGACACTGATAAATAAACTTTAACTCGAATTGGACCTTAACAGCACATGAGGAGGCCATTCAGCCCAGTGCACCTATTCTAGCTCTTCGAAAGACCCCCCCCCCCCTCCCCCCCGGCGAGGTTACTCCGCGTAACAGCAGAAACTTCACTTCTTTGGCTGAGCGTTCTGGATCCCATCTCTCTGGGGAAAGGGTGGGTAAGGGGTAGGGTTGTAGAATAAGAATTTCTCCCCTCTCCCCCTTAAGCCCTATGCCAGAATGGTTGAGAGTGTTTGTGTGTGAGAGAGAGCATACGTGTGTGTGAGTGAGTGTGTGTGTCTGTGTTTTATTTATTCATGTCATAAGTTGGCTTACATTAACACTGCAATGAAGTTACTGTGAAAATCCCCCTAGTCGCCCGCGTTCCAGCCCCTGTTAGGGTAACACTGAGGGAGAATTTAGCGCGGCCAATGCACCCTAACCAGCACGTCTTTTGGAGTGCGGGAGGAAACCGGAGCACCCGGAGGAAACCCACACAGACACGGGGAGAATGTGCAGTCTCCACACAGCCAGTGACCCAAGCTGGGAATCGAACTTGGTTCCTTGTTGCTGTGAGGCAGCTGTGCTAACGAGTGTGTGTGTGTGTATTTATATGCATCTATGAATGTGTGCATTTACGTGTGTGTGTATTTATATATGTGTGTGTGTGTGGGTATTTATATGTATCTGTGTGTGTGTATTTATATGTGTGAATGAATGTGGATATTTGTGTGTGTGTATTTATATATGAGTGTGTGTGGGGGTCTTTATATGTATCTGTGTGTGTGTTTAAGTGTATTTACATGTGTGAGTGAGTGTGGATATTTGTGTGTGTGTGTATTTATGTGTGTATGTGAGTGAGTGTGGGTATTTATATGTGCGTGTATGTGAGTGTGGATATTTATGTGTGTGTGTGTATTTATGTGTGTATGTGAGTGAGTGTGGGTATTTATATGTGCGTGTATGTGAGGTGGATATTTATGTGTGTGTGTGTGTATTTATGTGTGTATGTGAGTGAGTGTGGGTATTTATATGTGCGTGTATGTGAGCGTGGATATTTATATGTGTGTGTGTGTATTTATATGTGTATGTGAGTGAGTGTGGGGTATTTATGTATGTGTGTATTTGTGAGTGTGTGTGCCCAATGCTAACCTTTATTTCTGACCTTGCCACCTCCATTCCCTTATAAACACTACACCCTAACATCTGGTATTGCCCTGAGATGGAGCTAATGACTGAGAGTGGGCACAGGATGGGTGGGAGGGGTAATACACATAGAGGAATCACAAAAAGAGTCTTACCTACATTTCCCTCTCCCCCAACACCTCCCCTATCCTGCCCATTGGTCCATCCCAGTGCCACTCCTGTGCCCCCTTCCCCACCCTGAATGTTAGGGAAAGCTGCAGATTGCCAGCTGTCTTGTTTAGGGCTGGCGTCACTTCATCAGTAACTACCTTCCGGCAGTATTTGCAGTATCTCCTCTTCAAACTTACAAACAGAATCTTTCAATGCTCTGTGTCTCATTACAAGCAAATGCCAGGTTTCTCCTATGCACAGAGACCCGGCAGATACTGTGTATGTAATGTGTGTGTGCTTTGTGCACGCACGTGTGTGTGTGTGTGTGTGTGTGTGTGTGTATATATGCATGCAATGTGCGTATTTAAATAAGAGTGTGAGAGGGTACATGCGAGAACGCACAACTGCATATTTACACCAGCGTGTGAGTATGTGTCTGTGTGTAAGGAAGGGCACACAACTACGTGTTTACACGAGTGAGTGTGTGTGTGCGCGCGTACAAAGGCACACAACTACATGTTAACATGAGCGAGTGTGAGAGCGTCTCCGCAAGGACATACAAGTACATGTTTACACGAGTGTGTAAATGTGCATGTGTTTGAGAGCATGCAACTGTGCATGTTTAAACAAGAACGTGTGTGTGTGTGTGTGTGTCTGCATTCTAAACAGATAGCCATCTAAACAGAATGAGCCCCAGAATCACTGTTGGAGGTTCCCCAGTGTGTGGAGTACAAGACGCTGCTCTCCGTCCCGACCAATTCTCCAGCCCTGTCCCCCAGAACACAGCCTACAGTCAGAATTTCTGTGATATACCTCATTCTGTCTCTCCCCTCACCTCCCTCTCTCCTCCTTCCCCCCGCTCTCTGTTTTCCCTCCCACCAGAATGGGAAGTCGATTACAGTGCAGCAGTGGAGTGATAATATTGAAGTTGGGAGTGTGAGGGAGTGGCACTGGGTGCTCTGAGTTCTCAATCCCTGCCCACCTCGTTTCCCCCCCACCTTTACCATGACACACTGGCATGTGGAATCCACACCCACGCTGTTGTAAGTTAGAGGGAGGGGTGTGTAGCAGTAACGTGAAGACCCCAAAGAATGTGGCCATTCTCGAATCCTCCTGCTCTGGGGATCAGCACTTTCAGATGATTAAAAATGTTGACTTTACTCCACTTTCCCCCTTCCTGCCTTGCTCTCCATCCATCTCTCTCCTTCCCTCCTTCAATCTCTCTCTCTCTATCCCTCCCTCCTCATCTCTCCCTGTTCTTCCATCTCTTCCCTCTCTCATTTCCTATCTGTCTTTTCACTCTCCCTATTTGTCTCCTTCTCTCCCTCCCCCTTTCCTCCTTCCCTCACTCCACATTCCCTCTCCCCTCCACCTTCCCTCTCTGCCCTCTTTCTCCCCTTGTCCTCTACGTCCTTTTC
>JAGIQG010000037.1:16024182-16031682 GCA_024679065.1 Sphyrna mokarran
AACCCTGTGCTGTACCTGTCCTGGGAGTGTTTGATGGGGGACAGTGTAGAGGGAACTTTACTCTGTATCTAACCCTGTGCTGTACCTGTCCTGGGAGTGTTTGATGGGGGACAGTGTAGAGGGAACTTTACTCTGTATCTAACTCCATGTTGTACCTGTCCTGAGAGTGTTTGATGGGGGGACAGTGTCCCCCATCAAACTCCTTCACATCTCCATCATAGGGTGGCACGGTGGCGCAGTGGTTAGCACTGGTGCCTCACAGCTCCAGGGACTCGAGTTTGCTTCCTGGCTTAGGTCGCTGTCTGTGTGGAGTTTGCATGTTCTTCCCATGCCTGCGTGGGTTTCCTCCGGGTGCTCCAGTTTTCTCCCACAGTCCAAAGGAATGTAAGTTAGATGGATTGGCCATGCTAAATTACCCCTTAGCGTCCAAAGATGTGCAGGTTAGGTGGGTTGGCCATGTTAAATTACCCCTTAGCGTCCAAAGATGTGCAGGTTAGGTGGGTTGGCCATGTTAAATTACCCCTTAGTGTCCAAAGATGTGCAGGTTAGGTGGATTGGCCGTGTTAAATTGCCCCTTAATGTCTTGATATGCGTAGGTCAGAGGGATTAGCAGAGTAAATGTGTGGGGATAGGGCCTGACGGTGGGATTATTGTCGGTATACACTTGATGGGCCGAATGGCCTACTTCTGCACTGTAGGAATTCTATAATTTCTCTGCTTCAATAATCTATACCTCAGTTGATAAAATCGAGTGTGCCACGCATCTTAGCAGCTGAGTTACAATGAGTCTTTGCAGCAGTTTGGCTTTCCGGAGGCAGTATTGTTCTCTCTGACTTGTGGCTTTTCCCTTCAACGCAGGTTACTTCAAAGATAACATCCTGTGCCATTTCTGTGCCAGTATGATCAGTGGGCTTGTGACAACAGCAGCCTCAATGCCAGTGGATATTGCAAAGACCCGGTAAGAACGTGTTCTCAGTGTGGGAGTGTTTGATGTGGGGGACAGTGTAGAGGGAGCTTTACTCTGTATCTAACCCCGTGCTGTACCTGTCCTGGGAGTGTTTGATGGGGACAGTGTAGAGGGAGCTTTACTCTGTATCTAACCCCGTGCTGTACCTGTCCTGGGAGTGTTTGATGGGGGGACAGTGTGGAGGGAGCTTTACTCTGTATCTAACTCTGTGCTGTACCTGTCCTGGAAGGTTTGATGGGGGGACAGTGTAGAGGGAGCTTTACTCTGTATCTAACCCCGTGCTGTACCTGTCCTGGGAGTGTTTGATGGGGGGACAGTGTAGAGGGAGCTTTACTCTGTATCTAACCCCGTGCTGTACCTGTCCTGGGAGTGTTTGATGGGGGGACAGTGTAGAGGGAGCTTTACTCTGTATCTAACCCCGTGCTGTACCTGTCCTGGGAGTGTTTGATGGGGACAGTGTAGAGGGAGATTTACTCTGTATCTAACCCCGTGCTGTACCTGTCCTGGGAGTGTTTGATGGGGACAGTGTAGAGGGAGCTTTACTCTGTATCTAACCCCGTGCTGTACCTGTCCTGGGAGTGTTTGATGGGGGGACAGTGTAGAGGGAGCTTTACTCTGTATCTAACCCCGTGCTGTACCTGTCCTGGGAATGTTTGATGGGGGGGACAGTGTAGAGGGAGCTTTACTCTATATCTAACCCCGTGCTGTCCCTGTCCTGGGAGTGTTTGATGGGGGGGACAGTGTAGAGGGAGCTTTACTCTGTATCTAACCCCGTGCTGTACCTGTCCTGGGAGGGTTTGATGGCGACAGTGTAGAGGGAGTTTTTCACAGTATTGGGAATTGCAGTGTGTGATTCGTTTCCCTGTTTCCTGTAGTGGAACAGGATGTTGTAAAGGCCTATGAACATTTCTTTTTTGCTCACGTCACAGAATTCAGAATATGCGGATGATCGACGGAAAGCCGGAATACAAGAATGGCTTGGTGAGCTGGTTTGTTACTCTGACCTTGAAGGGGGTAACGGAGAGATATACTGCAGGGTTGAGGGCAGAGGGGGTAACTCAAGGCTGTGGTCATTCCGGGTTCATTGGAGTGGGATCGCTTGTGGGGCGAGGGTGGGGAGGGGAAGTTTTATGTGGGATGGGAAATGATGGGGATGACACTGGGGTGTGAGGGAGAAGTGTTGGTAAAGCGTCCAGGGGGAGATGGGTCCATGGTGGAGGCATAATCATAGAACCCCTACAGTGCATATAGAGACAGTTCAGCCCATTGAATTCGCACTGACCAGCATCTCACTCAGCCCGTTCCCATAACCCCAGATATTTATCCTGTTAATCCCCCTGATGCTCGGGGGCAATTTAGTATGGCCAATCCAACTAACCTGAACATCTTTGGACATGAAGGAGCAATTTAGCATGGCCAATCCACCTAACCTACACATGTTTAGAGCCCAGAGGACAATTTAATGCAGTCAATCCACCTAACCTACTCATCTTTGGAGAACCTGGGGTGGAGAGGGGAATCGTTGCATGGGTAAAGAAGGAATCCTCATAGGGGTATCAATAGATTTGATGGAGGGGTGGGGGCGGAGGAGGGCCAGGGTCTTGCAGGGGCTGAGGGAGGGGTCCTCGGGATTGAGGGAGAGTGTGTCGCAGGGAACGGAGGGGCGGTGTCTTCCAGGGGCTGCGGGAGAGGTCCTCGGAATTGAGGGAGAGTGTGTCGCGGGGAACGGAGGGGCGGTGTCTTCCAGGGGCTGAGGGAGAGGTCCTCGGGATTGAGGGAGAGTGTGTCGCAGGGAACGGAGGGGCGGTGTCTTCCAGGGGCTGCGGGAGAGGTCCTCGGAATTGAGGGAGAGTGTGTCGCGGGGAACGGAGGGGCGGTGTCTTCCAGGGGCTGAGGGAGAGGTCCTCGGGGTCAAGAAGGATGTATCAAAGGGAGTGAGTGGCAGTCGTCGTGGGGGAAAAGGGAGTCCAATAGGGGCCGAAGGAGGAGGGGTGAGGTGGAGGGGGGGAGGTGGCAGGAGAAGGGTGTGGTGTGGGGGTGAAGTGGGGGGCTGAGGGTGGAGAGGGGTGAGGTGGGGGGGGGGGGGTGTGGGCGAGAGTGGGGGGGGGGGGGTCCGAGGGAGAAGGGGGTGACATGGGGGGCCAAGGGAGGAGCGGTGGGGGGGGGGGGGTGCAATGTGAGACGGAAGCTGAGGGGCATACGTCCATCATCGCTGAACCCCTGAGTGTTACGCAGAGCTGTGGGGACGGGGTGTGTCCTCTCTCTCTCTCTCTCTCTCGCTGTGGGAGGGGTGGGGAAGATCTCTTTCCCTCTGTCACTCCTCCCCTCTCTCACCACGCTGCTTTCTCTCCTCTATTCCCTCCCCCCCCCTCAACCCCCTTCCCCCCTCAACCCCCACCCCTCTTCTTCCATTCCTCACAGGATGTCCTGGTCAGAGTCATTCGACAGGAGGGATTTTTCAGCCTATGGAAAGGGTTCACTCCCTACTACGCTCGCCTGGGACCTCACACCGTTCTCACCTTCATCTTCCTGGAGCAGATGAACAAGTTCTACAGGCGTTATTTCTTGGATCAATGAAACGGTGACTCTGTTCGCGCCCTCTCCCCCCACCACCCCCCCCCCCCCCCTCGCCCACCGCCTGCCTGAGGGGAGGGGGGGGGGATGATTTAAAAAAAAATACAAGTGCGAATGGGGAGAGGGGCGAGAGAGAGAGAGAGAGATCGACTGACAGACTATATAATATTTATCAGGCATGGGGAACAGTGCTGGCATTTTCTTTGGTTATTCCCTCAGTTGTGCTGTGATTTTTGTTCTGATGGGGGTTTTTCTTTTTTTTGCCCCTGTTTTTTACGAGCGTCCGTGACCTTTACTTCAACCCGGCCGGTTGCCACGCTCTCTGCGCAGGTTGGGGAGCGCTGGAGGCTGGCCCGTGTTCCGTCGTAATGTGGCGCCGGCGTTGCTGCTTTATTTCAATCAGCTTGGCCGGCTTCTTTGACCCCCTAAGGGAGATCTCCCTCCCCCCCACTGTCCTTTGACCCTCTGGGATGCCCCCCCCCACCCACCTTCCCTCCCACTCTCCCTCCCCCAGGTTCTGTGGAGGCACAAAGGCGTAGGAGGAGACTATTTGATTGGCCAACCTAGACGTGAACTGTGTTTCAAACCCCCATCCAGCCTGGCCTCTCGAACGCCCATTACCCCTTGGCCTGGGAGGAAGGGGGCGAAGGTTAAAGGTGATGGAGACCTTTTCACTCAGATCCCTGACCCTGAGATTCCTGGAGGTGGTGGTGGTGGGGGTGGGGGGTGGGGTGGTTGGCAGAGCAGGAGAGAGGGGACGGAAGGTGTCTCCCAGCAAGCGGTTGTGACTCGCTGCGCGGGATTCTGCTGAGGGCCTCTCTGGTCCCTCCATCTCTTTCTCTGTCTCTCTCTTTCTCTGTCTCACTCACCAGCTGGGAGTTTGGGTGTCTCGAGGTTGGGATAGCTCACTGCTGCTTCCATGCCCCCTCATTTCTCGTGTGGGATCGCCTTGGTGTTTGTCTCTGGCGGTTTTTGTGATCGGCCCTGGGAATGGGGGCGCGTGTGTCCTCGGTCCACAGCTGGGGCACTGACTTGCCTCTTTCCTCCTGCAATCTGCTCTCAAACCCCGACTTAGAGAGGGAACTGGCAAAAGCTGCAGACATCCCCACTGTCCCCCAGTCTGTGGTGGGTAATAAGGTACACCTTCCTCACCTCCAGCATGGAACGGCACATCACGAGCTGGCGGGAGGGACAACAGGGGCAGTTTGCGCTATTTTCTCCTGCGTAGGGATAGAGGGGACGCAGAGATCACGCCCCAGCCCTTCTTTCAGACCAGGGCTGTTGGCGTTTGGAGGTATTTGAGCATTCCCTTCCTGCCGTCTCTAATTACACAGGCATGTGCGCACACAGGCGCGCACAGACCTCTGCCTGACCTTCATGCGCACACCAAAGTCTCACGGTCTGACTAGTTTATGGATCAGTTCCTTTCCTGGCTGCAAAATCTGCCTGGCCGGCACTCGGAAAAATGCCACAGCTTGCCCTCGGCACGGTTGACAAAACCCACACCGTGCCCGGCACGGTTGGATCGGCCTGGGTAGGAACTGCAGATTCTGTCTGGTGCTCGGTACGCACTTACTCACGTACCTGGTGGGTGCTGGGGCTGGGAAGGAGATGAGGGATCAGGAAGGAATCAGGCTGGGAGATTGTGGGGCTGCTGGAATGGAGTGAGTTGTCTCGGTGGAAAGATCCACTGTGGGTCTTATGCCCTATTTATTCCCGCAGCTCTTGTGCTGTGTGACAGATCGTTGAAAACCAGGCCTGACTGATTGGGATATAATTAAATAAGCACCTTACAAGCTCAGGGCATTAAAATAGCCGCAGGAAAATGTCACACAAGACACATCAACCGCACACCCATTAATATCCCCAACAGTAATGCCTGGCTTCTCGAATCTTCCTCGGCCGCCACCTGCAACTTATAACTTGGGGAGGCGATGGCCCAGTGGTGTTATTGCAGGATTATTAATCCAGCAACTCAGCTAATGTTCTGTGGGAGTCCCCGGGTTCAAATCCCGCCTCGGAATTTGAATTCAATTAAAAATAAATCGGGAATTAAGAACCTACTGATGACCCATTGTCGGAAAAACCCACCGGTTCCCTTTAGGGAAGAAATCTGCTATTCTTACCCAGTGTGGGTGGCACAGTGTTTAGCACTGCTGTCTCTCAGCGCCAGGAACCCGGGTTCCGCCCCCAGGTTTGTGTGGGTTTCTTCCGAGTGCTCCGGTTTCCTCTCCCAGTCCAAAGATGTGAGGATTAGGTGGATTGGCCATGCTAAATTGCCCCTTAGTGCAAGGGGGACTGATAGAGTAAACATGCAGAGTTATGGGGATAGGGCCTGGGTGAGATTGTTGCTAACTTCCTTCTCACCATTCTGCTCCCACTGACTCACCAGCCTGTGAGAGAAAGCAGTTCTCCCCATCTCTGTCTCAGCTAGGCACCCCCCCCCCCCCCCCCCCCCCCCCCCCCCCCCCCCCCCCCCCCCCCCGCCAGTTCCAGATTCCCCCATAAGAGGAAACATCCCACCTCATCAATGTGCCTCAGGATCGCCAAGGTTTCAGTCAAATCACCCCTTATTCTTCTAAGTCCAGCGTATAAAAGCCCAATCTTTCTGACCTCTCCTCACCCAGCTATTCCTGGTATTCGTTGCATAAACCTTGTCTGAAATGCTCCTAATGCATTTACACCTTCCCTCAAATAAGAATCAAGTTCGGTACACACTAATGCCCCTGTGTCCCTTCCCCATTGTCTGCGTGGGTTTCCTCCGGGTGCTCCAGTTTCCTCCCACAGTCTGAAAGACATGGCGATTAAGTGCTAAATTCTCCTTCGGTGTTACCCCGAACAGGTGCCAGATTGTGACAACTAGGGGGATTTTCACTAACTTCATTGCAGTGTTAATCTACGCCTTACTAATAAATAAACTTAAAAACAAAACCTTTTACCTGCGTGCTCGGACACCCAGATCCCGCTCAATCTCAGAGTTCTGCAATGTCTCGCTACTGTCTTTACATCAAAAGTTCATTTATCAGTGTCACAAGTTGGCTTACATTGACACTGCAATGAAGTTACTGTGAAACCCCCCCAGTCGCCACACTCCGGCACCTGTTTGGGTAACACCGAGGGAGAATTTAGCATGACTGACCCTCCTAACCTAAAAGTTATTTATTTTAGTGTCACATGTTGGCATACCTTAACACTGCAATGAAGGGGATTTTCACAATAACTTCACTGCAGTGTAAAAGTAAACCTACTTGTGATTGATAAATAAACTTCACTGTGAAATTCCCCTAGGCGCCTGTTTGGGTAACACCGAGGGAGAATTTAGCATGACTGACCCTCCTAACCTAAAAGTTATTTATTAGTGTCACATGTTGGCATACATTAACACTGCAATGAAGGGGATTTTCACAATAACTTCACTGCAGTGTAAAAGTAAACCTACTTGTGATTGATAAATAAACTTCACTGTGAAATTCCCCTAGGCGCCTGTTTGGGTAACACTGAGGGAGAATTTAGCACGGTCAGTACACCCTAATCAATACGTCTTTGGGACTGAGGGAGGAGACCGGAGCATGCGGCAGAGTACCCAAGCAGGCACGGGGTGGTGGGGGAAGAACATGCAGACTCTCCACAGACAGTGACCCAAGATTGTGGGTGCCACAGTGATTAGCACTGCTGCCTCACAGCATCAGAGACTCGGGTTTGATTGCCCAGTTGGGTCACTGTCTGTGCGAAGTTGCACGTTCTCCCCATATCTGCATGGGTTTCCTCCAGGTGCTCCAGTTTCCTCCCACAGTCCGAAAGACATGCTAAATTGCCCCTTAGTGTCCAAAGATGTACAGGTTCAGTGGATTGGCCATGCTAAATTGCCCCTTAGTATAATGGGATTATGGGGACAGGTGGGAACATGGCCAGTGCAGACCCGATGGGCAGAATGGCCTCCTTCTGCATTGTAGGGATTC
>JAGIQG010000037.1:16036682-16194182 GCA_024679065.1 Sphyrna mokarran
AGTTACTGTGAAAATCCCTAGTTGCCACACTCCAGCTCCTGTTCAGGTAACAGTGAGGGAGAATTTAAACTTTATTTATTAGTGTCACAAGTAGGTTTACGTTAACACCGCAATGGAGTTACTGTGAAAATCCCCTAGTTGTTACATTCCGGCGCCTGTTCAGTAACACTGAGGGAGAGTTTAGCCTAGCCAATGCACACTAACTTGCACACCCTCTGGACTGTGGGAAGAAACAGGAGGAAGCCCACACAGACATGGGGAGAACATACAAACTCCACATAGAAGGCGACATAGTGGGTTAGCACTGCTGCCTCACAGTGCCAGGCACCCAGGTTTGATTCCTGGCTTGGAGGCCACAATCTGTGCCCAGTCTGCATGTTTTGCAAACCCCTCCCCCCCATGTCTGTGTGGATTTCCTCCGGGTGCTCCAGCTTCCTCCCACAGTTCAGAGGCCTCACTAAATTCTTCCTCAGTTCGTCCAACCTTTCCTCACATGCCACTCGTTCCAGGTATCAACCTCCCGTGAGCCACCTCCGATGTATTTACACCCCACAGTCGGCTCAGTGGTAAACCTCCTCTGCACTCTCTCCAGAGTCTCCGGTTTCCTCCCACATCCCAAAGATGGGCTCTTAGGCTCATTGGCAGAACAAATTTTCCCTAAATTGTCTCAAATTTGGTTTCAATCCATAGCTCTATAAACATAGACAGGGATCCCAGGTAGAGGTGGGAACATCGGGGTGGCGGCGCGGGCTCGTTGGGCCGAAGGGCCTGTTTCCCGTGCTGTTTTGTTCTTTGTTCTTTGTTTATTTGGTAGCAAACACCACTAGCACTGCCTCTTTGCTAGGTGAGTGGGAATTCTGTTCACAAACATGGCATATAAAGACACAATCTCAATTTACAAAATAATGGTTGGAATGCGAGTCTTTACAGCTAATCAAGTCTTAAAGGTACAGACAGTGTGAGTGAAGGTTAAGCACAGGTTAAAGAGATGTGTATTGTCTTGAGATAGGACAATTAGTGAGACTTTGCAAGCCCAGGCAAGTTGTGAGGGTTACAGAGAGTGTGACTTGATCCTGGTTGAGGCTGTGCTCACATGTGAGGAACTTGGCTATCGGTCTCTGCTTAGCGATTCTGCGCTGTCATGTTTCGTGAAGGCCGCCTTGGAGAACGCTTACCCGAAGATCAATCCTCCGAAAGCTTGTGGCTTTTGCTACCAAATAAACCTGTGGGACTTCTTACTGTGTTTTACCCCAGTCCAACACCGGCATCTCCACATCAGTCTCATACGATAGATCTGCTATTCCTAGAATCGGCCTGGTAAACCTTCGCTGCACTCCCTCTATAGCAAGGACACCCTTCCTCAGGTAAGGAGACTAAAACTGTACACAATACTCTAAATGTGGCCTCACTAGGGCCCTATATAATTGCAGCAAGACATCCCTGCACCTGTACTCAAAAACTCTTGCAATGAAGGCTAACATTAGTTACTAGTGGCATGCCTCAGGGATCTGTTTTAAGGCCACTACTGTTTGTCATTTTTATAAATGACCTAGATGAGCGTGTAGAAGAGTGGGTTAGTAAATTTGCTGACGACACCAAAGTCGGAGGAGTTGTAGACAGTGAGGACGGATGTTACACTTTGCAGAGGCACATAGATAAGCTGCAGAGCTGGGCTGAGAGGTGGCAAATGGAGTTTAATGCAGAGAAGTGTGAGGTAATTCACTTTGGTAAGAGTAACAGGAGTACAGTGTATTGGGCTAATGGAAAGACTCTTGGTAGTGTCGACGAGCAGAGAGATCTCAGTGTACGTATGCATAGATCCCTGAAAGTTGGCACCAGGTTGATAAGGTTGTTAAGAAGGCATTTGGTTGTTAGCTTTTATTGGTAGAGGGATTGAATTTCAGAGCAACTGTACAAAACTCTGGTGCAACTGCACTTGGAGTATTGCAGACAGTTCTGGTCCCCACATTATAGGAAAGATGTGGAAGCATTGGAGAGGGTGTAGAGGAGGTTTACCAGGGATGTTGTCTGGTACGGTGGGAAGGCCTTATGAGGAAAGGCTGAGGGACTTGAGATTATTTTCATTAGAGAGAAGAAGGTTAAGAGGTGACCTAATTGAGGCATATAAGATGATCAGAGGGTTAGATAGGGTGGACAGTGAGAGCTTTTTCCTCAGATGGTGATGGCTAACAGGAGGGGACATAGCTTTAAATTGAGAGGTGATAATTATAGGACAGGTGTCAGTGGTGGGTTCTTTACTCAGAGGGTAGTAAGGGCGTGGAATGCCCTGCCTGCTGCAGTTGTGGACTCGCCAACTTTAAGGGCGTTCAAATGGTCAGTGGATAGGCATATTGGATAACATTGGAACAGTTTAGGTTAGAGGGTCATTAGATTGGTTCCACTGGTCGGCGCGACATCGAGGGTCGAAGGGCCTGTACTGAGCTGTAATGTTCTATGTTCTAGAACATTTGCCGCCTTTTCCCCCTGCTGCACCTGCGTGCTTCAGCGACTGGTTCTCAAGGGCACCTTCTACATTCCTTTCTCCTACTTTCAGATAACCCGATTCCCGCTTTTGCGACCAAAATGGATCACCTCACATTTACCCACGTATCTGCCATGCACTTACCCACATGCTCAAGCCTGTCCAGATCTCACTGAAGCATCTCTGCATCCTCCTCGCAGATCACCTCCCCAGCCAACTTTGTATCGTCTGCGAGTTTAAAGACCTGGATATTAATATATATGTTGTGAATTGCGGTGATCCCAGTACGGATCCAGAAGAGAATAGTCCCCTCCTGCACTGTATGGCTTCTATAGGACGTCCTCATTACAGGAGGGATGTGGAAGTCATAGAAAGGGTGCAGAGGAGATTTACAAGCATGTTGCCTGGATTGGGTGGCGTGCCTCATGAGGATAGGTTGAGGGAGCTCAGTCTTTTCTCCTTGGAGATTCAGGTGATAAAGGTGTATAAGTTGTTGAGAGGTGTAGATCAGGTTCTCAGAGGCTTTTTTCCCAGGGCTCGCATGGTCACTACAAGAGGATGTCAGGGATAAGATTTTCACTCAGAGGGTGGTGGGTGAGTGAAATCGGCTGCTGTCGGTGGTGGTGGAGGCAGATTCGAGAGGGTCTTTTGAGAGACTGCTGGATGAGTACATGGGACTTAATAGAATTGAGGTAAGCCTAGATTGAGGATAGGATATCATCGGCGCAACTTGTGGGCTGAAGGGCCTGTTTGTGCTGTAGTTTTTCTATGTTGTACGTGGTAGGAGACGTTATCCCGAAGCAAGTTTTTCCATCGCTGTGCAGAATCGCCTGCCGTGCCTTTTTGTTTGCGAGCCACACTTGATAACCCCTGCGTCTCTCTCTCCCTCTCTCCCTCTCTCTCTCTCTCACTTCCCGCTGATAAAGGAAGGAGAGTGTGTGGGTGAGAGATAAAAGTGGGTGCCGGGCAGAAGGACGTATATTCCTCAGACTGTTCCAGAGCCAGAGAGGTCGCGATTGCTCAC
Source organism: Sphyrna mokarran (assembly GCA_024679065.1). Classification (NCBI taxonomy): domain Eukaryota; kingdom Metazoa; phylum Chordata; class Chondrichthyes; order Carcharhiniformes; family Carcharhinidae; genus Sphyrna; species Sphyrna mokarran. The sequence continues at coordinate 16,040,189 of JAGIQG010000037.1, forward strand.
CGTCGGATTGTTCTGGGGAGTCAGGACCTTTGCGCTTCTGTGCTAACAAAGCCGCATCTTTGGGAGAAGATAAGTGGAGCGGGGGGGGGGTGGCCTTCCCTCTGGAGAACGGTGTGGGTAAGCATGCAATCCTGTCTTGTACCCTACTCTCTATCATGTCTTAGTTCTGATGTCGGGGAGTGGGGGGGTGGGGAGATGAGGGCTGGAGGAACCTCCAAACGCGTTTTGCTTCGGAATCCAGAATTTGTCCCCGTTATATTCAGACTGAAGCTCCCTTCTCCATGTGTCCAGCTCTCGCAGTTCACCCGAGTGTTCTAAGAAAGGTAGGCTTGCATTTGTCTTAAGCTCTGAGATCTCCACCCAAAATCTGTCTCGATCTCTCTTCCTTTTAAGACGCTCCTTAAATCCAACATCCTGCACCCGGCTTTTACTGATTCCTCCCATCAGTTCTTTCCCCTTTCTTCCGCGTCGATTTGTGTCCAGCATCCCTGTGAAATGCCACAGAATCGTAGAATTCCTGTGGTCGAGGAGGTCCATCGAGCCTGCACCCCAACAATTCCACACAGACTCTTTCCTGTAGCCTAAGTATTTACCCTGCTAATCCCTCGACACTAAGGGGCAATTTAGCATGGCCAATCCATCTAACCCGCACATCTTTGGACACTAAGGGGCAATTTAGTATGGCCAATCCATCTAACCTGCCCAACTTTGGAAGCTAAGGAGCAATTTAGCATGGCCAATCCAACTGACCTGCACGTTTTTGGACGTTGAGGGGCAATTTAGCATCACCAATCCATTTAACCTGCACATCTTTGGACACTAAGGGACAATTTCACATGGCCAATCCAGCTAACCTGCACATCTTTGGACACTAAGGGGCAATTTAACATGGCCAATCCACCTAACCCGCACATTTTTGGATATTAAGGGCAATTTAGCGTATCCAATCCACCTAGCCTGCGCACCTTTGGAGTCTAAGAGGCAATTTGGCATGGTCAATCCACCTAACTCGCATATCTTTGGACATTAAGGGACAATTTAGTATGACCTAAATCCAACCTTACTCATATTTAGGACTGTGGGGGGAATCCGGCTTACCTGCAGGAAACCCACGCAGACATGGGGAGAATGTGCAGAACTTGCACAGACAGTCAACCAAGCTGGGGATCGCACCTGGAAGTTCCCCTCTGAGCCACTCACCGTCCTGAATTGGAATTTCATCAGCTGTGCCTTCACAGTCACTGGATCAAGTTCCTGGAACTGGCTCCCTAACAGCACTCTGGAGAACCGACTCTGCACGGATTGCATGGGGGGGTCAAGAAGGCGGCTCACCCACCACCTTCTCAAGGGGCAATTAGGTATGGGCAATAACTAATCTAGAACTAAGATTAAAGAAATGTAGAACGTGGCTCGGAGGGGGAAACCCCAAGTGCTGGTGTTCCCCAGGTATCTGCTGCCCTTGTCCTTCTAGATGGTAGAGGTGGCGGGTTTGGAAGACGCTGTCTAAGGATTCTGGTGAGTTTTATTTTGTAGTTGTGGACCATACTTACTTTAGTGACCTGGTCTGATGTGTGAGAATTTGCCTTGCTATGATGCTAAAGTCTTTTTTTTAAAAAGTAAAGTTTATGTATTAGTCACAAGTAAGACTTGCATTAACACTGCAATTAAGTTAGTGTGATACTCCCCTAGTCGCCACACTCCAGCACCTGTTCGGGTCAATGCACCCAAACTGTCAGGTTCCAGACTGTGAGAGGAAACCGGAGCACCTGGAGGAAACCCATGCAGACATGGGGAGAATGTGCAAGCTCTGCACAGACAGTGACCCAAGCCAGGAATCGAACCCGGGCCCCTAGACCTGTGTAGCAACAGTGCTAACCACTGTGCAGGCCCCACTCTTCAATAATCATTTAACCTATGGTTATTATTATGTTTAAAGCTTCATTTATGAGTGTCACAAGTCGGTTTACGTTGACACCGCAATGAAGTTACTGTGAAATTCCCCAGTCCCCACACTCCTGTTTGGGTAACGCTGAGGGAGAATTTAGTATGGCCAGTGCACCCTAACCAGCATGTCTTTCGGACTATGGGAGGAAAGCGGAGTACCTGGAGGAAACCCACGCAGACACAGGGAGAACATGCAGACTCCGCATAGACAGTGACCCAGTTGAACCCAGATCCCTGGCGCCATGAGGCAGCAGCGCTAACCACTATGGTTAGTAGTTCACATCAGACCTGGCAGGATCCCTCAACATGGAACTCAGTGGATGGATCTCTTGGTAATGTGGAGTCAGATGCTTCTGGGTTCTAGTCTCACTGTCAACACATAATCCAAGCTGATCATTTCATAAGACCATCAGCTATGGGAGCAGAATGAGGCCATTGAACCTGCTCAGCCATGGTTGATATTTTGCTCACCCCATTCTCCTGTCTTTTCCCTATAACTCCTGATCATCAATCAGGAACTTATCCAGCTCTGTCTTAATTTAAATACACTCAATGACTTGGCCTCTACAGTGCTGGAGTGTGGTGCCGAGGGGATTTTCACAGTAACTTCATTGCGGTGTCTCACTGATAAATAATTTACACTGCGGGACAATTTAGCACTTGCGACACTAATAAATAAATACACTTTCAACCTCTGGCTGAAGAAATTCCTTCTCATATTGGTTTTAAAGCTTCACTCTGAGGCTGTGTTCTCGGATCCTGGTCTCTCCTACTGAAGCAGGCAGTGCCGAGAGAGTACCGTACTGTCGGAGGTGCTGGAATTCTGTCCACTGCCAGTGAGCTCAGAGAATTTGGCGCTCAGCCACACATTCATCACAGTGGGCCGGCGGGGGGGGGGTGGGATCATGGCCTTGAGGGAGATCAGAGAACCTGACCTTCCTCTGCCTCTCCAAGCCGCTCCATCTCGAGCACCCCGTAGGGACAAGAACAAGGGGAGCTCAGCCTGGTATCCTGACCAATATGTATCATCCCCTTCTCCCCAACCACTCTTGTAGCCAACGTCTGCACAGCAAGATCCCATAAACAGCAGGGAAAAGATGATTGGATCATTGATTTCCAGTGCAAATGCTGTAGGGAATTTGATTTGATGTATTACTGTCACATTTACTGGGATACAGTGAAAAGTATTGTTTCTTGCGCGCTATACAGACAAAGCGTATTGTTCATAGAGTACATGGGGAGAAGGATTTGATTTATTTATTATTGTCACATAGATCATAGAACCCCTACAGTGCAGAAAGATGCCCTTCAAGCCTGCACCGACCACAATCCACCCAGGCCCTATCCCCGTACCCCTATGTATTTTACTCACTAATCCCTCTAACTTATGCATACCTGGATACTGAGGCAATTTTCTTAGCATGGCCACTCAACCTAACCCGCACATCTTTGGACTGTGGGAGAAAACCCACGCAGACACAGGGAGAATGTGCAAACTCCATACAGACAGTGAACCAACCCAGGAATCGAACCCAGGACCCTGGAGCTGTGAAGCAGTAATGCTAACCACTGTGCTACTGTCCCGCCCGTATTGGGATACATGTATTGGGATGCAGTATTGTTTCTTGTGCACGATACAGACAAAGCATACCGTTCATAGAGTACACAGGGGAGAAGAATTTGATTTATTATTGTCACATGTATTGGGACACAGTGAAAATATTGTTTCTTGCACACTACACAGACAAAGCATACCATTCGTAGAGAAGGAAACCATAAGAGCAGAATTAGGTCACTCGGCCCATCGAGTCTGCTCCGCCATTCAATCATGACTGATATTTTTCTTATCCCCATTCTCTTTCTTTCCCCCTGAACCCCTTATTAATCAAGAACCTCTCTATCTCTGTCTTAAAGACACTCAGTGACCCGGCCTGCACAGCCTTCTGTGGCAGAGTTCCACAGATTCCCCACTCTCTGGCTGAAGAAATTCCTCCTCATCTCTGTTTTAAAGGATCGTCCCTTTAGCCTGAGGTTGCCTTCAAAGGAGAGGTGCAGAATGTAGTGTTACAGCTAGGGAGTAGAGAAAGAGCAACTTAGTGCAGGTAGATCCATTCAAAAGTCTGACAGTAGCAGGGAAGAAGCTGTTCTTGAGTCAGTTGGTACGTGACCTCAGACTTTTGTATCTTTTTCCTGATGGAAGAAGGTGGAAGAGAGAATATCCGGGGTGTGTGTGGGGTCCTTGATTATGCCGGCTGCTTTTCCCGAGGCAGCAGGAAGTGTAGACAGAGTCAATGGATGGGAGGCTGGTTTGTGTGATGGACTGGGCTAAATTCAAGACCTTTTGTAGTTTCTTGCAGTGTTGGGCAGAGCAGGAGCCCAGACCAAGCTGTGATACAACCAAAAAGAATGCTTTCTATGGTGTATCTGTAAAAGTTCGTGAGAGTCAGAATGGACATGCCAAATTTCCATATTCTTCTGAGAAAGTAGAGGAGTTGGTGGGGCTTTCTTAACTATAGTGTTGGCATGGAGGGTCCAGGACAGGTTGTTGGTGATCTGGACTCTTAAAAACTTGAAGCTCTCGACCATTTCGACTCCGTCCCCGCTGATGTCGACGGGGGTGGGGTGGGGTAGATAATGTCCATGACACTGAAGCCAACCGCAGCCTGACAAAGGAATTAAATTATCTCTTTCCTGTCATTTTATCAGAATTCAGAGTTCCAACTCATTTCCTGTTCTTTGATATGCAGAGTGACAGCGGTGAGATATGGAATTGTTCAAACAGCCGGTCCCACTCCCTGCCTGCCCCAGATAAGGCATGTCGCTGCTCCAAGGCGGATCAGCAGATTTCTTAACGCACCCCAGGGCTGCGTCCCAACCCGCTCCGAGTCTCACACAGCTAACTGACCTCGTGCCCACGGCCACACCCCGGGCATCTGGACTCCTTGTACAAACACGGAATTGGTACGGTGTAGGAAGCCGTTAGATGGATGGTGTGTGTCCCTGTACTCCATAGAAAGTCACTGTGTTCCATTCTCTTCCCTTTCCTCGGACTTCTCCCTGCATCCCGCACATTCCTCCATTTCCAGAACAGATTCCATTGAATCTGTCTCCACCGCTCTCTCGGACTGGGCATTCCCGATCCTAACCCCTCGCCCAGTGACAAGGTTTCTCCTTATGTCTCCATCCCTCTCTCCAGCTATATCTCTTTCTCTCTGTCTCTCTCCATCTCTCTCGCTCTCTCAATCTCTCTCTCCATCTCTCTCTCTCTGTTTCTCTCTCTCTCTCCATCTCTTTTTCTCTGTCCATCACCCTCTTTCTTTCTCTATATCTCTCTCCCTCTTGCTCTCCATCTCGCTCTCTCTTTCGCTCTCCATACCTCACTCTCTCCATCTCTCTCTCTCTATTTCTCACCATTTCTCTCTCTCTCTCTCTTTCTCTCCATCCCTCTCTATGTCTTGCTCTCTCTTTCTGCATCTCTCGCTCTCTCTGTTTTTCTCTCCCTCTCTCTTTCTCCATCTCTGTCTCCCTCTCAAATTTCTTTTTCTTCCCTTTGTCATCTCATTTCTCTCCCAGTCCCTCTCTCTGCCTCTCTCTCTGTCTCTGTCTCTCTCCCTCTCTCAATCCTCTCACTCTCCCTCTCTTTCTCCTTCCTCCTCCCTCCCTCTCTTGTTCTCCTCACCCTCTCTCTCACCACCTTTCCTCTCTCTCTCCCTCTTTTATCTGCTTTTCCCCTCTCTTGTCCCCTATCTTTCTCCCTTCCTCCCCCCCTCCCTCTGTCTCATCTTGTCTCCCTCACCCCTGTCTATCCGATCTCCCTTTCCTCCTCCCTTCTTCCCCACTCCCTTGCTTCCCCCATCGTTCACCTCTCCCACTCTCTCTCCCTTTCTGTCTCCCTTTCTGGCTCTCTCTCTCTCTGTCTCTCTCTCTCTCTCCCCCCAACTCCCGTCTCTCTCTCTCCCTCTTTCTCTCCCACTCCCCTGTCTCTGTCTCTCTCTCTCTCTCCCTCCTATTCCCTGTCTCTCTCGCTCTCTCCCACTCCCGTCTCAATCTCTCTTTCTCTCCACTCCCCTGTCTCTGTCTCTCTCTCTCTCTCCCCTCCTATTCCCCTGTCTCTCTCTCTCCCTCCTATTCCCCTGTCTCTCTCTCTCCTCCTACTCCCCTGTCCTCTCTCTCTCTCTCTCTCCCACTCCCGTCTCAATCTCTCTTTCTCTCCCACTCCCCTATCTCTCTCTCTCTCTCTCTCTCCATTCCCCTGCCTCTCTCTCTCTTTCTCTCTCTCTCTTTCTTTCTCCCTCTCTCTTTCTCTCTCTGCGATCCTACCTCCAGCAGACCGATGTAGCTAAATTTTTAATCATCCATCCAAATCTTCCTAAATGTCAAATTGGGTGACACAGTGGTTAGCACGGCTGCCTCACAGCACCAGGGACCTGGGTTCGATTCCCGGTTTGGGTCACTGTCTGTGCGGAGTCTATAAGTCCTCCCCCTGCCCACTAACACTATGCCACCATACCATCCTGGACTGCAGGACGAACCTCAATAAATTGAGCACCAAACCATTCTTCCATATTCACTGGAATTTAGAAGAGTGAGAGGGGACCTCTAAATTAAGAAACTTATAAAATTCTAACACCATTAGACAGAGTAGATTCAGAAAGAATGTTCCCAATGGTGAACTGCGGGGGTCAGAGTTTGAGGATAAGGGTTAAATCTTTTCGTACTGAGGTGAGGAGAAATTTCTTCACCCAGAGGGTGGTGAATGTGTGGAATTCGCTCCCGTACAAAGGAGTTGAGACCAAAACGTTGCCTGATTTCAAAAAGAAATTAGATGTAGAACAGAATCTCTACGATGCAGAAGGGGGCCATTTGGCCCAGTCCCTAACTGCACACATTTACCCTGCTCATCCCCTGACACTAAGGGGCAATTTAGCATGGCCATTCTACCCTAACTTGCACATCTTTGGACACTAAAGGACAATTTAGCATGGCCAATCCACCTAACCTGTGCTTCTTTGGACATTAAGGGGCAATTTAGCATGGCTAATCCACCTAACCTGTGCTTCTTTGAACACTGAGGGGCAATTTAGCATGGCCAATCCACCTAACTTGCACATCTTTGGACACTAAGGGGCAATTTAGCATGGCCAATCCGCCTAACCTGTGCTTCTTTGGACATTAAGGGGCAATTTAGTATGGCCAATCCACCTAACTTGCACATCTTTGGACACTAAGGAACAATTTAGCATGGCCAATCCGCCTAACCTGTGCTTCTTTGGACATTAAGGGGCAATTTAGCATGGCCAATCCACCTAACTTGCACATCTTTGGACACTAAGGGACAATTTAGCATGGCTAATCCATCTAACGTGTACACCTTCGGAGACAAGAATCCTACCTCTTGGGGTTAAAGGGATCAAGGGATATGAGGGGGAAGGCGGGGAGGGGTATCAGGATATTAATGATCAGCCATGCTGATAATGAATGGTGGTGCAGGCTCGTAGGATCGTAATGGCTGTCTCCTCCTTTGAGTTCCTACGTTCCCATTGGGATGTCAATGACAAGGGGATTGATGGCTCAGTGGAGATGGGTCAGGAGTATTGAAGTGATGGTCGAGACTTACAATTGTTGTGTTTCTGCATTTCACTCTTAGGAATGAGGCTGTTGAGAATGCTGTATCTGCAAATCATCTGTCTCCAATACTTCTTCAAGGATTCCTTATCTCTGCCCCAGTGCACCTCATATACCGATCTGGAAAGTAAGAGAGGAGCCAACTGTAGTCACCGGTCCCTTGTCTCCATCCCTCACCCTCTCCCACCGGATACAGAGATCCTCTTACTGAACTACAACAACCTCCCCTTCGTCTCGTTAAGCTCCTTCCAAAGCCTCCCGCACCTAAAAGACCTGGATCTCTCCCACAACCAGATTCAAATCCTTGACCCGGACTCTCCACTGCCCTTGGAAAAATTAGATCTCTCATCCAACTCTTTGACCAGAATTCCTGACTTCAGGAACCTCCGGAAACTCAAGAAGCTGGTCCTCGACCACAATCAGATTCCCGATCTCCCCGCGGGAGCGTTCGATGTCTTGGTGTCCCTGGAAGCGCTCAGCATCAAGGGGAACGCAATCCGGGTCATCCCCGATGGCATCTTTGAGAAGTTGGAGGAACTCACGCACTTAGTCCTGTCTGGGAACCGGATCGAGAGATTCCCCGGAAACTCTCTGGAAAACGCCGAGTATCTCGACTCCCTGGACCTCTCGAGCAACAATCTGAGTTCAGTTCCTGAAGACTTTGTGAGCATCTTTGCCCCTTACATCTATCTTTACAACAACCCCTGGCATTGCGATTGCGACACTGTGAGGAACTTTGCAGACTGGATTCAGGCTGTTGATGGCAATATTTACGATAGTACGGGGCTACCCGACTCCAGGAGCGTTGTTTGTTCCAGCCCGCCGGGACAGAAAGGGACCCCGATCATCGAATTCTCACCCGAGCGAATCTGTCACGTTGTGACGACCATCGGAACGACCCTTCAGACAGCCAGAGGCACAGAAAGATCCCACATATCCACTTCCACTGTCAATTTATTCAAGACATCTCCTCCTCCAGAGATTTGCGCCCCGTACACCGATCTGGAAAGTAAGAGAGGAGCCAACTGTAGTCACCGGTCCCTTGTCTCCATCCCTCACCCTCTCCCACCGGATACAGAGATCCTCTTACTGAACTACAACAACCTCTCCTCCGTCCCCTTAACCTCCTTCCAAAGCCTCCCACACCTCAAAGACCTGGATCTCTCCCACAACCAGATTCAACACTTTGACCCAGTCTCTCCACTCCCCTTGGAAAAATTAGATCTCTCGTCCAACTCCTTGACCAGAATTCCCGACTTCAGGAACCTCCGGAACCTCAAGAAGCTGGTCCTCGACCACAATCAGATTCCCGATCTCCCCGCGGGAGCGTTCGACGTCTTGGTGTCCCTGGAAGCGCTCAGCATCAAGGGGAACGCAATCCGGGTCATCCCCGATGGCATCTTTGACCCCTTGGGGAACTCAGACACTTAATCCTGTCTGGGAACCGGATCGAGAGATTCCCCGGAAACTCTCTGGAAAACGCCGAGTATCTCGACTCCCTGGACCTCTCGAGCAACAATCTGAGTTCAGTTCCTGAAGACTTTGCGAGCATCTTTGCCCCTTACATCTATCTTTACAACAACCCCTGGCATTGCGATTGCGACACTGTGAGGAACTTTGCAGACTGGATTCAGGCTGTTGATGGCAATATTTACGATAGTACGGGGCTACCCGACTCCAGGAGCATTGTTTGTTCCAGCCCGCCGGGACAGAAAGGGACCCCGATCATCGAATTCTCACCCGAGCGAATCTGTCACGTTGTGACGACCATCGGAACGACCCTTCAGACAGCCAGAGGCACAGAAAGATCCCACATATCCACTTCCACTGTCAATTTATTCAAGACATCTCCTCCTCCAGAGATTTGCGCCCCGTACACCGATCTGGAAAGTAAGAGAGGAGCCAACTGTAGTCACCGGTCCCTTGTCTCAATCCCTCACCCTCTCCCACCGGATACAGAGATCCTCTTACTGAACTACAACAACCTCTCCTCCGTCCCCTTAACCTCCTTCCAAAGCCTCCCACACCTCAGAGACCTGGATCTCTCCCACAACCAGATTCAACACTTTGACCCAGTCTCTCCACTCCCCTTGGAAAAATTAGATCTCTCGTCCAACTCCTTGACCAGAATTCCCGACTTCAGGAACCTCCGGAACCTCAAGAAGCTGGTCCTCGACCACAATCAGATTCCCGATCTCCCCGTGAGAGCGTTCGACGTCTTGGTGTCCCTGGAAGCGCTCAGCATCAAGGGGAACGCAATCCGGATCATCCCTGATGGCATCTTTGACCCCTTGGGGAATCTCAGACACTTAATCCTGTCTGGGAACCGGATCGAGAGATTCCCCGGAAACTCTCTGGAAAACGCCGAGTATCTCGACTCCCTGGACCTCTCGAGCAACAATCTGAGTTCAGTTCCTGAAGACTTTGCGAGCATCTTTGCCCCTTACATCTATCTTTACAACAACCCCTGGCATTGCGATTGCGACACTGTGAGGAACTTTGCAGACTGGATTCAGGCTGTTGATGGCAATATTTACGATAGTACGGGGCTACCCGACTCCAGGAGCGTTGTTTGTTCCAGCCCGCCGGGACAGAAAGGGACCCCGATCATCGAATTCTCACCCGAGCGAATCTGTCACGTTGTGACGACCATCGGAACGACCCTTCAGACAGCCAGAGGCACAGAAAGATCCCACATATCCACTTCCACTGTCAATTTATTCAAGACATCTCCTCCTCCAGAGATTTGCGCCCCGTACACCGATCTGGAAAGTAAGAGAGGAGCCAACTGTAGTCACCGGTCCCTTGTCTCAATCCCTCACCCTCTCCCACCGGATACAGAGATCCTCTTACTGAACTACAACAACCTCTCCTCCGTCCCCTTAACCTCCTTCCAAAGCCTCCCACACCTCAAAGACCTGGATCTCTCCCACAACCAGATTCAACACTTTGACCCAGTCTCTCCACTCCCCTTGGAAAAATTAGATCTCTCGTCCAACTCCTTGACCAAATTCCCGACTTCAGGAACCTCCGGAACCTCAAGAAGCTGGTCCTCGACCACAATCAGATTCCCGATCTCCCCGTGAGAGCGTTCGACGTCTTGGTGTCCCTGGAAGCGCTCAGCTCAAGGGAACGCATCCGGTCATCCCTGATGGCATCTTTGACCCCTTGGGGAACTCAGACACTTAATCCTGTCTGGGAACCGGATCGAGAGATTCCCCGGAAACTCTCTGGAAAACGCCGAGTATCTCGACTCCCTGGACCTCTCGAGCAACAATCTGAGTTCAGTTCCTGAAGACTTTGCGAGCATCTTTGCCCCTTACATCTATCTTTACAACAACCCCTGGCATTGCGATTGCGACACTGTGAGGAACTTTGCAGACTGGATTCAGGCTGTTGATGGCAATATTTACGATAGTACGGGGCTACCCGACTCCAGGAGCGTTGTTTGTTCCAGCCCGCCGGGACAGAAAGGGACCCCGATCATCGAATTCTCACCCGAGCGAATCTGTCACGTTGTGACGACCATCGGAACGACCCTTCAGACAGCCAGAGGCACAGAAAGATCCCACATATCCACTTCCACTGTCAACTTATTCAAGACATCTCCTCCTCTGGAGATTTGCGCCCCGTACACCGATCTGGAAAGTAAGAGAGGAGCCAACTGTAGTCACCGGTCCCTTGTCTCCATCCCTCACCCTCTCCCACCGGATACAGAGATCCTCTTACTGACTACAACAATCTCTCCTCCGTCCCCTTAACCTCCTTCCAAGCCTCCCACACCTCAAAGACCTGGATCTCTCCCACAACCAGATTCAACACTTTGACCCAGTCTCTCCACTCCCCTTGGAAAATAGATCTCTCGTCCAACTCCTTGACCAGAATTCCCGACTTCAGGAACCTCCGAACCTCAAGAAGCTGGTCCTCGACCACAATCAGATTCCCGATCTCCCCGTGAGAGCGTTCGACGTCTTGGTGTCCCTGGAAGCGCTCAGCATCAAGGGGAACGCAATCCGGATCATCCCTGATGGCATCTTTGACCCCTTGGGGAATCTCAGACACTTAATCCTGTCTGGGAACCGGATCGAGACATTCCCCGGAAACTCTCTGGAAAACGCCGAGTATCTCGACTCCCTGGACCTCTCGAGCAACAATCTGAGTTCAGTTCCTGAAGACTTTGCGAGCATCTTTGCCCCTTACATCTATCTTTACAACAACCCCTGGCATTGCGATTGCGACACTGTGAGGAACTTTGCAGACTGGATTCAGGCTGTTGATGGCAATATTTACGATAGTACGGGGCTACCCGACTCCAGGAGCATTGTTTGTTCCAGCCCGCTGGGACAGAAAGGGACCCCGATCATCGAATTCTCACCCGAGCGAATCTGTCACGTTGTGACGACCATCGGAACGACCCTTCAGACACCCAGAGGCACAGAAAGATCCCACATATCCACTTCCACTGTCAATTTATTCAAGACATCTCCTCCTCCAGAGATTTGCGCCCTGTACACCGATCTGGAAAGTAAGAGAGGAGCCAACTGTAGTCACCGGTCCCTTGTCTCCATCCCTCACCCTCTCCCACCGGATACAGAGATCCTCTTAATGAACTACAACAACCTCTCCTCCATCCCCTTAACCTCCTTCCAAAGCCTCCCACACCTCAAAGACCTGGATCTCTCCCACAACCAGATTCAACATTTTGACCCGGTCTCTCCACTCCCCTTGGAAAAGTTGGATCTCTCGTCCAACTCCTTGACCAGAATTCCCGACTTCAGGAACCTCCGGAACCTCAAGAAGCTGGTCCTCGACCACAATCAGATTCCTGATCTCCCCGCGGGAGCGTTCGACATCTTGGTGTCTCTGGAAGCGCTCAGCATCAAGGGGAACGCAATCCGGGTCATCCCCGATGGCATCTTTGACCCCTTGGGGAATCTCAGACACTTAATCCTGTCTGGGAACCGGATCGAGAGATTCCCCAGAAACTCTCTGCAGGACATCTCAGACCTCGACATCTTGGACATCTCGAGCAACAATCTGAGTTCAGTTCCTGAAGACTTTGCAAGCATCTTTGCCCCTTACATCTATCTTTACAACAACCCCTGGCATTGCGATTGCAACACTGTGCCCAATTTAAGAGAGTGGATTGAATACAACAATGGAAATATTTACGATAGTACGGGGCTATCCGACTCCAGGAGCGTTGTTTGTTCCAGCCCGCCGGGACAGAAAGGGATCCCAATCATCAAATTCTCACTCGAGCAAATCTGTCACGTTGTGACGACCATCGGAACGACCCTTCAGACAGCCAGAGGCACAGAAAGATCCCACATATCCACTTCCACTGTCAATTTATTCAGGACATCTCCTCCTCCGGAGATTTGCGCCCCGTACACCGATCTGGAAAGTAAGAGAGGAGCCAACTGTAGTCACCGGTCCCTTGTCTCAATCCCTCAGCCTCTCCCACCGGATACAGAGATCCTCTTACTGAACTACAACAACCTCTCCTCCGTCCCCTTAACCTCCTTCCAAAGCCTCCCACACCTCAAAGACCTGGATCTCTCCCACAACCAGATTCAACACTTTGACTCAGTCTCTCCACTCCCCTTGGAAAAGTTGGATCTTTCGTCCAACTCTTTGACTAGAATTCCTAACTTCAGGAACCTCTGGAATCTCAAGAAGCTGGTCCTCGACCACAATCAGATCCCTGATCTCCCCGCGGGAGCGTTCGACGACTTGATGTCCCTGGAGGAGCTCAGCATCAAGGGGAACGCAGTTCAGGACATCCCCGATGGCATCTTTGAGAAGTTGGAGGAACTCACGCACTTAATCCTGTCTGGGAACCGGATCAAGGGACTCTCCAATCACTCATTCCATAATCTGAGAAATCTGACAACCTTAGACATCTCTAACAACCAGATAAGGACAGTCCCTCAGGAGATTTTTGGGATAAATCCTGCACTTTGTCTCCTTCTCTCTGGGAACCCATTGCATTGTAGTTGTGATATTCAGTATTTGCTCAAATGGACGGAGTTGATGGAGAGAGCAAAGTCTTGTGGCAATAAAACTTTCGATGACAAAGGCATTATTTGCAAGACCCCCATTAGCATGGAAGGGCGACTCCTCTTTCAGCTTTCCCTGTCGGAACTATGCAAATCCAGCACGCCTGGATATGGGGCCCTGATGGTTCACAGCTACCCTCAGGCCACCAGTCGATCCCACCCGACCTCTGCCAGCCCCGAGGATGCAGCTCACCGCTGGGAGCGGGTGTTTGGCCTCCTCGAGGCACTGGACCTTTGGGGTTCGGACTGCTACCTGCTCTTCCTCCTGCACGGCCTCGCCCTCGCCCTGGTGCTGCTGGCCAACTGCCTCCTCCTGTTATCCGTCGCCCGCTTTCACCACAGATGCCTCGTGCCCATGAGGGAGCTGGCTGAGAGGCCCTTCGGCATCAAGCTGGTGCGGTATAGCCTGCTGCTGCCTGACCCTCGACAGATCTATCCAGCTCCCAGCACCGACAGCGAGCCAGGGTGGGGGGAGGAGGGCAGCGAGAAGGATGACGACTTAACCCTCAGCGGGAGGGGGAGCCTCCCGCCATCGTTTGAAGGCTCCTACTGACCACTTCATGCGTTTGTATTGGGAGATCAAACATAGGAACAGGAGTAGGCCCTTCGGCCCCTCAATCCTGTTCCGCCGTGCAATAAGAACATGCCAATCTGATTAGAGCCTTAAATTAGCATCCCCTTCACCCCTCCAAATCGTGATAACATTTTACCCCTGCTCCCCCTTGTTAATCAAGAGTCTATCTAACCCTGCCTCACAGACATTAACGTGTGTTCAGTTTCCGCAGCTTATTTTCATATTCATTAGCAGGACACGGGTGTCACTGGGTGGGACAGCGTTTATTGCCCATCCCTAGTTACCCTTGGAGGGCAGTTGAGAGTCAACCACATTGGCTGTGGCTCTGGAGTCACATTTGATTGGATTTGTTATTGTCACATGTATTGGGATACGGTGAAAAGTATTGTTTCTTGTGCACTATACAGACAGAGCATACCGGTCATAGAGAAGGAAATGAGTGTTTGCAGAATGTAGTGTTACTACAAATCAAATCCTTCTCCCGTGTACTCTATGAACGGTGTGCTTTGTCTGTATAGCGCACAAGAAACAATACTTTTCACTGTATCCCAATACATGTGACAATAATAAATCAAATCCTTCTCCCCGATGTACTCTATGAATGGTATGTAGAACAAGGATATCCTTCCTCAGATAAGGAGACCAAAACTGCACACAATACTCCAGGCGTGGCTTCACCAGCGCCCCGTACAATTTTACCAAAATATCCCTATCGCTGTACTCCCATGGGGTGAAGCGGGCAATTATATAACACAGCATTGTTCCCTATATATACCCCTAATTTAGGGTAAAATCGATAACTAATTAAACTCAATCAAACGAGCTGTGAGGTACAATAAAGGGACAGCTCCTTATAGAGGGTAACCATCTGAAACAAAAATCAGATTACAAATGAAAGAACAAAGAAATTTACAGCACAAGAACAGGCCCTTCGGCCCCTCCAAGCCTGTACTGGCCATGCTGCGCAACTGAACTAAAATCCCCTACACTTCCAGGGACCATATCCCTTCATTCCCATCCTATTCATGTATAAGACGCCCCTTAAAAGTCACTATCGTATCCTCTTCCAATACCTCCCCCAGCAGCGAGTTTCAGGCACCCACCATCCTCTGTGTAGAAACTTGCCTTGTACATCTCCTTTAAACCTTCCCCCTCGCACCTTAAACCTGTTCCCCCCCCCCCCAGTAATTGACTCTTCCACCCTGGGGAAAAAGCTTCTGATTATCCACTCTGTCCATGCCCCTCGTGATCTTGTAGATTTCTATCAGGTATCCCCCTCAACCTCCGTCGCTCCAGTGAGACCAAACCAAGTTTCTCCAACCTCTCCTTGTAGCCAATGCCTTCCATACCAGGGCAACATCCTGGTAAATCTTTTCTGTACCCTCTCCAAAGCCTTATGGTGACCAGAATTGAACACTATACTCCAAGTGCAGTTTAACTAAGGTTCTATAAAGCTGCAACATAACCCGCCAATTTTTGCACTCAATGCCCCATCCATTGAAGGCAAGCAAGCCATACCTTCTCCACCCGCACTGCCACTGTCAGGGACACGTGTACCTGGGCGGAACAGTGGCACAGTGGTTAGCACTACTGCCTCACAGCATCAGGGATCTGGGTTGGATTCCCGGCTTGGGTCACTGTCTGTGCGGAGTCTCCCCGTGTCTGCGTGGGTTTCCTCCGGGTACTCCGGTTTCCTCCCACAGTCCAAAAGAGACGCTGGTTAGGGCACATTGACCCAAACAGGTGCCGGATTGTGGGGACTAGGGGAATTTCACAGTCTTATTTGTGACTAATACATAAACTTTAACCGTGTACCTGTACACAGTTTAGACAAGTGCGAGGTGATGCATTTTGATAGATTGAACCAGGGCAGGACTTACTCAGTTAATAGTAGGGAGAGTTACAGAACAAAGAGATCGAGGGGTACATGTTCCTTGAAAGTGGAGTCACAAGTGGACAGAGTAGTGAAGAAGGCATTCGGCATGCTTGGTTTCATCGGTCAGAACATTGAATACGGGAGTTGGGATGTCTTGTTGAAGTTGTACAAGACATTGGTAAGGTCACACTTGGAATACTGTGTGCAATTCTGGTCATCCTATTATAGAAAGGATATTATTAAACTAGAAAGAGTGCAGGAAAGATTGACTCGGATGCTACCGGGACTTGATAGATTGAGTTATAAGGAGAGGTTGGATAGGCTAGAACATTTTTCTCTGGAGCGTAGGAGGCTAAGGGGTGATCTCATGGAGGTCTATAAAATAATGAGGGGCACAGATCAGCAAGAGAGTCAATATCTTTTCCCCAAAGGTAGGGGAGCCTAAAACTAAAGGGCATAGGTTTAAGGTGAGAGGGGAGAGATACAAAAGTGTCCAGAGAGGCAATTTTTTTCACACAGAAGGTGGTGAGTGTCTGGAACAAGCTGCCAGAGGTAGTAGCAGAGGCAGGTACAATTTTGTCTTTTAAAAAGCATTCAGACACATGGTTAAAATGGATGTGAGGGATATGGGCCAAACGCGGGCAATTGGGATTAGCTTCGAGGTTTAAAAAGCGAGTTCCAGGCACCTAGCATCCACTGTGTAGAAACTTGCCTAATATATTGCCTTTAAACTCCCTCTACACTGTTCCCATCAAACACTCCCAGGACAGGTACAGCACAGGGTTAGATACAGAGTAAAGCTCCCTCTACACTGTTCCCATCAAACACTCCCAGGACAGGTACAGCACGGGGTTAGATACAGAGTAAAGCTCCCTCTACACTGTCCCCCATCAAACACTCCCAGGACAGGTACAGCACGGGGTTAGATACAGAGTAAAGCTCCCTCTCCACTGTCCCCCATCAAACACTCCCAGGACAGGTACAGCACAGGGTTAGATACAGAGTAAAGCTCCCTCTACACTGTCCCACATCAAACACTCCCAGGACAGGTACAGCACGGGGTTAGATACAGAGTAAAGCTCCCTCTACACTATCCCCCATCAAACACTCCCAGGACAGGTACAGCACGGGGTTAGATACAGAGTAAAGCTCCCTCTACACTGTCCCCCATCAAACACTCCCAGGACAGGTACAGCACGGGGTTAGATACAGAGTAAAGCTCCCTCTACACTGTCCCCCATCACACACTCCCAGGACAGGTACAGCACGGGGTTAGATACAGAGTAAAGCTCCCTCTACACTGTCCCCCCCATCAAACACTCCCAGGACAGGGACAACACGGGGTTAGATACAGAGTAAAGCTCCCTCTACACTGTCCCCCCCATCAAACACTCCCAGGACAGGGACAGCACGGGGTTAGGTACAGAGTAAAGCTCCCTCTACACTATCTCTATCAACCACTCCCAGGACAGGTACAGCACGGGGTTAGATACAGAGTAAAGCTCCCTCTACACTATCTCTATCAAACACTCCCAGGACAGGTACAGCACAGGGTTAGATACAGAATAAAGCACAGGGGAATGTGCATACTCTATGCAGACAGTTACCTAAGCTGGGAATCGAACCCTGGTCCCTGGTGCATTGAGGCAGCAGTGCTAACCACTGTGCCGGCCCAACATAAATCTACAACTCACTCAATCCACTCAACGTAAATCCATATTTGTTGCAACATTTACTTTAACTCACTCTCTTCAATTCATTTACCTGCAACCTTTTTAATTCTAGTTTAACCTCAACTCATCAAATAGAAATTTTTGACTCCAATGAAATCCTGCCCACATCAGTGGGGATGAAGTAGAAGGGGTTGAGAGCTTCAAATTTTTAGGTGTCCAGATCACCAACAACATGTCCTGGTTTCCCCCCCCCCCACCCCACGCTGACACTATAATTAAGAAAACCCCACCAACGCCTCTACTTTCTCAGAAGACTAAGGAAATTTGGCATGTCCGCTACGACTCTCACCAACTTTTACAGATGCCCCATAGAAAGCATCCTTTCTGGTTGTATCATAGCTTGGTATGGGGCTCCTGCTCTGCCCAAGACCACAAGGAACTACAAAGGGTATTGAAGGAAGTGCGCAAGAAACAATACTTTTCACTGTATCCCAATACATGTGACAATAATAAATCAAATCAAATCCTTCTTTGAACAGTATGCTTTGTCTGTAGACCACGCAAGAAACAATATTTTTTCACTGTATCCCAATACATGTGACAATAATAAATCAAATCCTTCTCCTTCATGTAATCTTATGAACAGTATACTTTGTCTGTATAGCGTGCAAGAAACAATTCTTTTCACTGTATCCCAGTACATGTGACAATAATAAATCAAATCCTTCTCCCCTATGTACTCTATGAACAGTATGCTTTGTCTGTACAGCGCACAAGAAAAATACTTTTCACTGTATCAATGGTAACTCATGCGAAGTGGCCAAACTCTAGTTTAATTTTAGTTCCAATTTTCACTCTTTATCTTGAAGTTTTTTGACTGAATGCAAACTGGCCAGATTCCCGCTTCCCAGTATGAACCTTCGTCCTTCACTGAAGCTATCTTCAGGGCACACATTGCCCAGCACGTCTGGCGAGGCCAAAGGCTCAAAACCCTTCTTTTATCTGAAGCTCCGCACATCCTTCCAGAAAGTTCTCTGGGCGCCAGCCAGTGGAGCCATGGAAAACCGATGGCGACGTTCGATTACGGCCAGTGGTCTTAACTCGCCAGCAGCTCCCGAACGGTTCTACCAGGACGTCACATGAGGTACATACCCTCCCCAAGGGTGGTGACAAGACACTCAAGAGGGTGGCTAACACTGGTCTAAACAACTGTCCTTATTTGGCCAACAAAGGAATGCCAAGTGACCTTTCCAGGACAGAATGGGAATGGAGGGGTATAGAAAACGGATTTAAAATAGGGATCATGAGCCTTGGGAGTCCCTGGGAAGTGTGTAAATAGATGATGATATTGATGTACTTGTTTTTATCCTACAAGTACTTTGGTCCACCTTGTTGTCTAACAAGGGGCATACACGCGATGGGTCGTGAGAGGGCTGCTCTTGGATTTTTTTCGAGAGTATCCGAGTGCTTCACGTCGTTAGTGTACGCTTGACCTGGACCATTTGATGGGCAACACGGCAGCTCAGTGACTATCGCTGTGCTGTGCAGATACATGGATTTGGGCCTGTGTCTGTGGGAGTTTGTGCATTCTCCCCGTGCTTGCATGGGTTTTCTCCGGGTGCTCCGGTTTCCTCCCACATCCCAAAGATGTGCCCTTAGGCTAATTGGCAAAACAAATTCTCCCTAAATTGTCTCAAATTTGGTTTTTAATCTATAGATCTCTCAACATAGAGATCGCGGGTAGAGGTGGGAACATCGAGGTGGCGGCGCGGGCTCGTTGGGCCGAAGGGCCTGTTTCCCGTGCTGTTTTGTTCTTTGTTCTTAGGTCATGGAATAGCATGGGAACAGGCCTTTCAGCCCAATTGGTCCCTCCTTCAGCCCCCCCACACCCCCTTGGAGGAGGAGATCTCAGAGAAATGGGGTGGTTGAGGACTGAGGGAGTGCTGCATGGTTGGAGGTGTTGGGGGACATTCATGTTAAGCTGGAGGCCTCACTGCCCCCATTTTGAGGGAGAGCAAGCAAGTTCCCTCCCGATCTCAGAAGGGGTGAAGCAGTCACGTGCCGTTTGGGGGAGCTTTCTGCTCCCAAATTGGTCGGCAAATTTCCCACATTACCACGATGACTCCGCGCCGCCTGTGATCAGCTGTGAGGCACTCTCGGACATCCGGGGATCCGGGTTCGATTCCCGGCCTGGGTCACTGTCTGTGTGGAGTCTGCACATTCTCCCCATGCCTGCATGGGTTTCCTCCGGGTGCTCCCACACCACACCCGAGAATTAGGTGGATTGGCCATGCTAAATTATTCCTTAGTGTCCAAAGATGTGTAGGTTAGGTGGATTGGCCAAGCTAAATTGCTCCTTGGTGTCCAAAGATGTAGATTAGAAGGATTGGCCATGGTAAATTGCTCCTTAGTGTCCAAAGATGTGTAGGTTAGGTGGATTGGCCAAGCTAAATTGCTCCTTGGTGTCCAAAGATGTAGATTAGAAGGATTGGCCATGGTAAATTGCTCCTTAGTGTCCAAAGATGTGCAGGTTAGGTGAATTGGCCATGCTAAATTATTCCTTAGTGTCCAAAGATGTGCAGGTTAGGTGGATTGGCCATGCTAAATTGCCCCTTAGTGTCCAAAGATGTGCTGGTTAGGTGGATTGGCCATGCTAAATTGCCCCTTAGTGTCCAAAGATGTGCAGGTTAGGTGAATTGGCCATGCTAAATTATTCCTTAGTGTCCAAAGATGTGCAGGTTAGGTGAATTGGCCATGCTAAATTGCCCCTTAGTGTCCAAAGATGTGTAGGTTAGGTGGGTTGGCCATGCTAAATTGCCCCTTAGTGTCCAAAGATGTGCAGGTTAGGTGGATTGACCATGCTAAATTGCCCCTTAGTGTCCAAAGATGTGCAGGTTAGATGGATTGGCCATGCTAATTGCCCCTTAGTGTTCAAAGATGTGTAGGTTAGGTGGGTTGGCCGTGCTAAATTGCCCCTTAGTGTCCAAAGATGTGCAGGTTAGGTGGGTTGGCCATGCTAAATTGCCCCTTAGTGTCCAAAGATGCGCAGGTTAGGTGGATTGGCCATGCTAAATTGCTCCTTAGTTTCCAAAGATGTGCAGGTTAGATGGATTGGCCATGTTAAATTGCCCCTTAGTTTCCAAAGATGTGCAGGTTAGGTGGGTTGGCCATGCTAAATTGCCCCTTAGTGTCAAGGGGACTAGCAGGGGATTTTGTGGTTTTGGGATTGTGGTCAGTGTGGGTTTGATGTGCTGAATGGTGTCCTTCTGCGCTATTGGCATTCTATGATTCACACAGAGTCATAGAGGTTCACAGCATGGAAACAGGCCCTTCGGCCCAACTTGTCCGTGCTGCCTCTTTTTTTAAAATGGTTAAGCTAATCCCAATTGCCCACATTTGGCCCATATCCCTCTATACTTACCTTATCCATGTAACTGTCTAAATGCTTTTCTAAAAGATAAAATTGTAGCCGCCTCTACTACTGCCTCTGGCAGCTCGTTCCAGACACTCACCACCCTCTGTGTGAAAAAAATTGCCCCTCTGGACCCTTCTGTATCTCTCCCCTCTCACCTTAAACCCATGGCCTCTAGTTTTAGACTCCCCTACCTTTGAAACAATCACTCCAGGGTACAGTGGCACAGTGAGTTAGCGCTGCCGCCTCACAGCGCCAGGGACCCGGGTTTGATTCCTGACTCGGGTCACTGTCTGTGTGCAGTCCGCACATTCTCCCCGTGTCTGCGTGGGTTTCCTCCGGGTGCTCCGCCTTCCTCCCACAGTGCGAAAGGCGCGCTGGTTAGGATGCATCGGCCGTGCTAAACTCTCCCTCAGTGTTACCCGAACAGGACCGTGGCGACCAGTGGGATTTTCACAGTAACTTCATTGCAGTGTTAATGTAAGCCTTATTTGTGACGAATAAGTAAATTGTTTTTAAAAAAACACGGAGTTTGGCGTGGGGACCTTGTGTGGGGGAGGGAGGGAGGGCTGGGACAGGGGCAGGGTCCAGTGGGCAGGACTTCAAACTGGCACCAGTGGTCACGGGGGCAAAGTTCTCTTTGACAAACCCAGCTATAAGCGTCGGTGGAGAGGGAGAGAGAGAAGGCTCATCCAACTGAACCGGCAGGCAAATCGGATATGCCCGTGAGGTCTCCTGCACAGAATCCACTGGCCATGGGTTTTGGGATCTTGCTGTGCCTCATCCCCACTGTATTGGCAGTGGACGGTGAGTCCTAAGATCTACTAAGTCTACAAAGGCTTAACCACCACACCCCGTCCTCTGACCCCCCTTTCTTTGTCCATCCCTACCACCCCCGCCAAGGTGGAATTGTCCTATTCCCTATATTGGCCCCTTTCAACAAAGATGTGGGACTATTCCACTGCGAGAGGCGTCACATACCCAGTTTTGTCTCCAGCTAAATCTTTGGCTGTGCCCACACCCCCACTGCTGCTCCCTTGAGTGGGCACGGTTGGTATTTATTGCCCATCTCTTAATTGCCGCCCCCCAACCGCCCTTGAGAAGGTGGTTGGTTAGCCACCATCTTGAACCCACCTGAGGTGTAGGTGTGCACCCACCCTGCTGTCAGGGAGGGATTTTGACCCAGTGAAGGAACGGCTGTTACATTTCCAAGTCGGGATGGCACAGCGTGTTAGCGCTGCTGCCTCACAGCACCAGGGACCCGGGTTCGATTCCCGGCTGAGGTCACTGTCTGTGTGGAGTTTGCATGTGCTCCCAGTGTTTGCATGGGTTTCCTCCGGATGCTCCATTTTCCTTCCACAGTACCAAAGATGTGCGGGTTAGGTGGATTGGCCATGTTAAATTGCTCCTTAGTGTCCAAAGATATGCGGGTTAGGTGGATTGGCCATGTTAAATTGCTCCTTAGTGTCCAAAGATATGCGGGTTAGGTGGATTGGCCATGTTAAATTGCTCCTTAGTGTCCAAAGATATGCGGGTTAGGTGGATTGGTTATACTAAAATTGTCTCCTTGTGTCTAAAGATGTGCAGGTTAGATGCATTGGCCATGCTAAATTGTCTCTTAGTGCCCAAAGATGTGCAGGTTAGATGGATTGGCTATGCTAAAATTATGCCTTAGTGTCCAAAGATGTGCAGGTTAGGTGGATTGGCCATGCTAAATTGTTCCTTACTGTCCAAAGATGTGTAGGTTAGGTGGATTGGCCATGCTAAATTGTCCCTTAGTGTCCAAAGATGTGCAGGTTAGGTAAATTGGCCATGCTAAATTGTCTCTTAGTGCCCAAAGATGTGCAGGTTAGATGGATTGGCTATGCTAAAATTATGCCTTAGTGTCCAAAGATGTGCAGGTTAGGTGGATTGGCCATGCTAAATTGTTCCTTACTGTCCAAAGATGTGTAGGTTAGGTGGATTGGCCATGTTAAATTGCCCCTTAGTGTCCAAAGATGTGCAGTTTAGGTGGATTGGCCATGCTAAATTGCCCCTTAGTGTCCAAAGATGTGCAGTTTAGGTGGACTGGCCATGCTAAATTGCCCCTTAATATCAGGGAATTAAATGCAGAAGAAAATTGGAGCTGGAGAGGCCATTTGGCCCTTCCAGCCAAAGATAGCAGGATAAATTTGCGGTGTTAGACACATGGGGCTCGGGTGGGATGGCGTTTGGTGCAGAGCCGATGGGCTGAATGGTCTCCTACACTGTAGCGATTCCATGAGAACCAAGGTCATCATCTTGGTTAATGTTACCTGTGGGATCTTGCTGTCTGTGGACCGGCTTGACCATCCGGTGGTGTCGGTTGACTCACAGGTCCTTCAGGAGCCTTCACATCCCCTCGGCACGTCCAGCGGTGGTGGGTGCCATGTAAATCCTGGTCATTTTTCTTTCTTCTTCTTTTCGTGCCCCCACCAGTTGTGCTTTTGGACACTGAGTTGGAACAGGATGAACTCAACTGGCTGGTGACTCCTGCTAACGGGGTAAGGCCCAGACGGAGCGGATTAACATTCGGGTCTTGCAATACGATCGGGGAGGGGAGAGATGGGAGTATAAACAGACCTTGTTCAAATAAACTCTAGGGGGCGATCTTCCTCGTTCAGCCAGTCGGCACTCTACACTGAGTACCTTGCCACCGCCATCTTGGCACCCTGGCACTGCCCGCTGGGCACCCTGGCACTGTCAGCCTGACACATTGGCAGTACCTACTGGGCAACAGCCAATACAAGGGAACAGGGCCCAAGGGGGTGGGGCCTATAGGGAGGCAGACGGGGGGAGTGCTGAGCACCCTGCAATAGAGATCGGATGGGGGAGATCACGCACACTTTTCAATCAGCGATCAACGGCAAGTGGGAAGGGTGGGGGGAGTCAATCGGCTGACCTCTGTGGGGAAGGAGGTACACTGATCAGCCATGAGGCTAGCAATGGGGGACGAGATAGTACAGGTCTCTTTTCCCTGTGCCGTTGCATGGAACAGAGAGACCTGCGCGTGTGCAATTGCACCCACTGCTATCAGCTGCCGGCTTTCTGGTGAGCTTAAGCCCTGCTTCCTCCCCCCAACCCCCTGCTGGTGGGAAACAGATTTAACAAGATTTCCTTGCACATAAGAGTGGCATAGATTTGACTTATTGCCTCACCAAGATGATGGATCTGAAACTCCCCCATTTTTACGTCCGTTTGGGTTCTCTGCTCAGCAAACTGAACCTATTTATACTGAGTCTCTCTCACAACTACAGGAAGTAAAAGAATGTGGAATGAATTACAGTAACAGCAAGGAGATAACACAGGGGGGCAGGGAACACTTACATGACCTAAAATCTACCAGTTAACATCAATCCCAGTCTCTTATGGTCCACTGTTATTTGTCACCTTTATTAATGATTTGGGTGAGAATATAGGTGGCATGGTCAGTAAGTTTGCAGATGACACCAAGATTGGTGGCATGGTGGATGGTGAAGAGGGTTATCTCGGATTGCGACAGCATCTTGATTAATTGATGAATGGCAGATGGAGTTTAATTTCAATAAATGCAAGGTGATGCATTTTTGGTAGATCGAACACGGATATGGGCCATGCCCATGGGCAATTGGGACTAATAATTTAATTAAAAAGGGGACAGTACAGACAAGTTGGGCTGAATGGCCTGTTTCCGTGCTGTTAAACCTCTATGACTTCTATGACTCTGTGACTCTCAATGTCTCTACGATCTTTATGACCTCTATGACCCTATGACCTCTATGAGTCTATGACCTCTATAACTATGACCCTATGACCCCTGTGACCTCTATGACCCTATGATCTCTATGACCACTATAACTATGACCCTATGACCTCTATGATCCTATGACGTCTATGACTCTTTGACTCTTTCATCCTATGACCTCTGTGATCCTATGACCTCTATGACCTTATGACCTCTATGATTCTATGACCTTTATGACTCTATAACCCTGTGACCTCTATGACCCCTATGACCTCTATGACCCCGTGACTTTTATGACTCTATTTCTCCACATGAACCCATTGTGCTCTCCATTCTGGCCGGGGAGCTGTTGTGTTTAGAAGGGAAGAGAGTTGGGATGTCGGAAGGAGTGAAGAGTTTATTAATTTTGTTGCGTTCTCTTTCCCGTGGCAGTGGGAAGAAACGGTGGCCGTGGACAAAAATTTCAACACCATGAGGACTTACCGGGTTTGCAACGTGGAGGGCCCAAACCAGGACAACTGGTTACGGAGCGCCTACATCGCGAGGGGCGAGGCCCAGATGGTGTACGTCACCCTCAGGTTCACCGTGAGAGACTGCACCTCCATCGTCAGCGTGGGCGGCTCTTGCCGGGAGACCTTTGCCCTCTACTACCTGGAGGCGGACTCCGAGGGCGCCCCGGAGGCCAGCAGCGCCGCCAGGATGAAGGCCGCCTACACCAAGGCCCGAGACATCAGCGGCCAACACGTCTTCGCCCTCAGCGGCAGGGGCCAGGTCAACCGGGCCACCGTGCCCGTCGGGCCACTGGGCAAGGCTGGCTTCCGACTGGCGTTCCGCGACCGGGGAGCCTGCGTCAACCTCCTCAGCGTGCGGGTCTCCTACAAGAGGTGCCCGGCCACCGTCGCCAACCTGGCCAGCTTCCCCACCACGCCGGCGGGCCCCGGCCTGACCTCGCTGGCCATTGCCCCGGGCGTCTGCATCGCCAACGCGCAGGAGGTCTCCGTGCCCCTCAAGATGCACTGCACCAGCGAGGGAGACTGGGTGGTGCCCACTGGTAGTTGCAAGTGCCGGGCAGGGTACCAAAGCAACGAGGAACTCACCGAGTGCACAGGTAACGTGATCGCCAGCTAATCCACTCCCCCCTGGCACTTGCCCCCAGACCTTCCTGAGGTCTCTGGAATGGTGAGAATGTGGACACCGTTGGGATTGACCCTCCGTAATTGCCCCTTGAGAAGGTTGATTGATGATTGACCGTAATGAGGTCGCAGCAGAGAGACAATCCCTGTCTAGTCCAGGCACTAGATGGGTCGAATGGCCCATTTTTTTCCATAAGATATGGGAGCAGGATTAGGCCATTCGAACATGTGCCCTCATCCCCATTTTCCTGCCCTTTCCTCATAACCTTTCAACCCATTAAGAAATCTCTCCATCTTTCCTCCTTTAAATTTACTCACTGTCCCAGTATCCACCGTACTTCGGGGTAGCGAACTCCACTAAAAAAATAACGTTTATTTATTAATGTCGCAAGTCGGCTTACATTAACACCGCAATGATGTTACTGTGAAAATCCCCTAATAGCCACAGTCCTGGTACACGAAGGGGCCATTAACATGGCCAATCCAGCTAACCTCCACATCTTTGGACACAAAGAGGCAATTTAACATGGCCAATCCACCTAACCTGCATATCTTTAGACACTAAGGGACAATTTAGCATGGCCAATCCACCTAACCTGCACATCTTTGGGCACTAAGGGGCAATTTAGCATGGCCAATCCACCTAACCTGTCCATCTTTGGACACTAAGGGACAATTTAGCATGGCCAATCCATCTAACCTGCACATCTTTGGGCACTAAGGGAATTTAGCATGGCCAATCCACCTACCCTGTCCATCTTTGGACACTAAGGGACAATTTAGCATGGCCAATCCACCTAACCTACACACCTTTGGACACTAAGGGGCAATTTAGCATGGCCAATCCACCTACCCTGTCATCTTTGGACACTAAGGGACAATTTAGCATGGCCAATCCACCTAACCTACACACCTTTGGACACTAAGGGGCAATTTAGCATGGCCAATCCACCTACCCTGTCCATCTTTGGACACTAAGGGACAATTTAGCATGGCCAATCCACCTAACCCGCACATCTTTGGACACGAAGGGGCAATTAGCATGGCCAATCCACCTAACCTACACATCTTTGGACACTAAGGAGCAATTTAGCATGGCCAATCCATCTAACCTGCACATCTTTGGACTCTAAGGGACAATTCAGCATGGCCAATCCATCTAATCTACACATCTTTGGACACTAAGGAACAATTTAACATGGTCAATCCACCTAACCCACACATCTTTGGACACTAAGGGGTAATTTAGCATGGCCAATCCACCTAACCTGCACATCTTTGGATACTAAGGACAATTTAGCTTGGCCATCCACCCTACCTACACATCTTTAGACACTAGGGACAATTTAGCTTGGCCAATCCACCCTAACCTACACATCTTTAGACACTAAGGGGCAACTTAGCGTGGCCAATCCACCTAACCTGCACATCTTTGGACACTAAGGGACAATTTAGCATGGCCAATCCACCTAACCTACACACCTTTGGACACTAAGGGGCAATTTAGCATGGCCAATCCACCTACCCTGTCCATCTTTGGACACTAAGGGACAATTTAGCATGGCCAATCCACCTAACCCGCACATCTTTGGACACGAAGGGGCAATTTAGCATGGCCAATCCACCTAACCTACACATCTTTGGACACTAAGGAGCAATTTAGCATGGCCAATCCATCTAACCTGCACATCTTTGGACTCTAAGGGACAATTCAGCATGGCCAATCCATCTAATCTACACATCTTTGGACACTAAGGAACAATTTAACATGGTCAATCCACCTAACCCACACATCTTTGGACACTAAGGGGTAATTTAGCATGGCCAATCCACCTAACCTGCACATCTTTGGATACTAAGGGACAATTTAGCATGGCCAATCCATCTAACCTGCACATCTTTGGACTGTGGGAGGAAACGGGAGCACCTGGAGGAAACCCACGCAGATACGGGGAGAATGTGCAGACTCCGCACCGACAGTGACCCCAAGCCAGGAATCGAACCCAGGTGCCTGGCACTGTGAGGCAGCAGTGCTAACCCACTGTGCCAACCCACAGATTCACAACTCTTTGGGAGAAATATTTTCCCCTCACCTCTGTTTCAAATTTGCTACACCTTATTCTAAGACTGTGACCTCTCGCCCTGGAATATCCCACAAGAGGAAGTGTCCATTTCACGTCTACTTTATCCCCACCTTTTATCATCTTCTACACCTCAATTTGATCTCCCCTCATTCTTCCGAATTCCAGAGAGTGCAAACTGTTCAATCTCTCTTCATACGACAAATCCCTCTTCTCTCGAATCAATCTAGTCAGCTTCCTCTGAACTGTCTCTTACATCTTTCCTCAAGTAAGGTGACCAAATACTGCAGGTCCTCGTGAAGAGGGGGCAAAGGGCTCCAAATATTCACATGCCTCCGAATGCAAGGAGCCCCAGCCCTGAGACTGTGATCCCCTGCCCGCTGCTTCTAGAGAGAACTTACTCGCCCGCACTGTGCCAACCTTCTCCTCGTGGGTAACATGGATTAGTGCGTCAAACACTTTTGTGTACCCCCCGTGTTAACAGGCAGACAACATTCCATCGGCAATCATTCTCTACCGAATGCTTTCTTCCTCGATTTCTATCGATCCCACCAGCAGACAGAGTCTATTCCAAAAGGGTCTTTTATTCAGCAAACAACCGGGAGAAGGTGGGACTCGGTCCCACGGGGGAGTGGGGGAGAATGTGGGGCTTGCTCCCACGGGGAGTGGGGGAGAATGTGAGACTTGCTCCCACGGGGCAGAATGTGGGACTCATTCCTATGGGGGAGAATGTGGGACTCACTCCCACAGGGAGTGGGGGAGAACGTGGGACTCACTCCCATGGGGAATGCAAGAGAATGTGGGACTCACTCCCATGGGGGGAGTGGGGGAGAATGTGGGACTTGCTCGCACAGGGGGAATGGGGGAGAATGTGGGACTTGCTCGCACAGGGGGAGAATGTGGGACTTGCTCCCATGGGGGGAGAATGTGGGATTCGGTCCCACAGGGAGTGGGGGAGAATGTGGGACTCGCTCCCTCAGGGGACTGGAGGAGAATGTGAGACTCGCTCCCACGGTGGGAGTGGGGGAGAATGTGGGATTCAGTCTGGTGAGAGAATATGGTTTGTTCTGATGATTCAGTCTTAATTCCTTCACGAGAGAGAGGTACCAAACTTGAGTTGAATGTGGCCCTAGTGTCCACCTTACCGCAATGCACTGAACCGGATCCATTCCTTTCCAACAGCGATTGGAGACCCTCTCACTCAGGTGGCGTCGGAGCGAGGCCCTTCCCAGGAGGCTTTGGGCCCCTCCTCCTGCAGCCGATTGGAGGACCAGCTCCGAGCCAATCAGCAGCTGCTGCAAGAGCAGGCCAAGGTCTTGGCTCGGTTGACCCAGATGGTGGATGCTCTCAATGCCACCCTCCTTCGCACGCTGCCCAGAGACCACCTCCCACCCAGCCACTCACCACCGACCGATGGTACGGTCGCTCCGGGAACCAATGGCGGAGGAGAGAATTGAGGGAGCCACCAGGTGTCTGCAAGAACATGGGAAAAGGCCAATCCTCCTCGTCCACCTACATTCATGGCACTCGCTGGGAAAGGTACCGGGATCGCAAGGCAATTGTTTCTGGAATTCTTCCCTGACTCTCACTCCCACAAGTTCCAACCCAAGGTTGACTGTTGAGATCCCTGGTTCCCCTCAATGCCTTAAAACCCTAGAGTGCAGGAAGAGGCCCATTGAGTCTGCACTAATTCTCCGACAAACATCATTCCCCTCTGCCCATTACCCAACGCATGGCCAATCCACTTAACCTACATATCTTTGGACACTAAGGGGCAATTTAGCATGACCCATCCACTTAACCTACACAACTTTGGACACTAAGGGACAATTTAGCATGACCCATCCACTTAACCTACACATCTTTGACTAAGGGACAATTTAGCATGACCAATCCACTTAACCTACACATCTTTGGACACTAAGGGACAATTTAGCATGACCCATCCACTTAACCTACACATCTTTGGACACTAAGGGACAATTTAGCATGGCCAATCCACCTAACCTGTACATCTTCGGACACTAAGGGGTAATTTAGCATGCCCAATCCACTTAACCTACACATCTTTGGACACTAAGGGACAATTTAGCGTGGCCAATCCATCTAACCTGCACATCTTTGGACACTAAGGGGTAATTTAGCATGCCCAATCCACTTAACCTACACATCTTTGGACACTAAGGGACAATTTAGCGTGGCCAATCCATCTAACCTGCACATCTTTGGACACTAAGGGGCAATTTAGCATGGCCCATCCACCTAACCTACACATCTTTGGATACTAAGGAGCAATTTAGCATGGCCAATCCACTTAACCTACACATCTTTGGCACTAAGGGGCAATTTAGCATGGCCAATCCACTTAACCTACACATTGTTGGATACTAAGGGGCAATTTAGCATGGCCAATCCACCTAACCTGCACATCTTTGGACAATAAGGGACAATTTAGCATGGCCAATCCACCTAACCTGCACATCTTTGGACACTAAGGGACAATTTAGCATGGCCAATCCACCTAACCTGCACATCTTTGGACACTAAGGGGCAATTTAGCATGGCCAATGCATCCAATCTGCACATCTTTGGACACTAAGGGGAAATTTAGCACGGCCAATCCACCTAACCTGCACATCTTTGGACAATAAGGGACAATTTAGCATGGCTAATCTGCCTAAATTGTACATCTTTGGACACTAAGGAGCAATGTGGCCCCTTAATGTCCAGAGGAAACCAGATCACCCGGAAGAAATCCATACAGACATGGGGAAGAACGTGCAAACTTCACATAGGATCAAGCAGGAATCAAACCCAGGTCCCTGGTACTGTGAGGCAGCAGTGCTAACCACCATGCTACCGTGTCATCCCTCACAAATGCAGCCCTCCCTCAGTGAAAAAAACAGCTCAAAAATAAAATATGATGACACATCCATGAAAAATATTCACAACAGGTGTATTAATTTTGTGGAGTGTCGGGGATGGTGATGATCTGGGTATGAAAGTGGAGGAAATTCTCTACTCAGGTCTACTGAATACAGTCACTGGCTAACATTGTATGAGGTACACAAGAGGCATTTTTATCAGATGTGACGATCTCGAGAATCACCGCCTGACCCAATCTTTCATTAAAATGTCAAATTAGAATCGATTTAATCATTCTCCAAGTATAAGTTGAACAGAATAAGTATTTGACATCTTGCTGTGATAATTGGGTGTGAGGGAACAGGCCCCAACTCCCAGTGAAAGGGCCAGGCCTCAACTCCCAACGTGAGGGTCAGACCCCAACTCCCAGTGAAAGGGCCAGGCCTCAACTCCCAGTGTGACAAGACCCCAACTCCCAGTGTGAGGGCAGGCCCCAATTCCCTGGGTAAGCGACAGGCCCCAACTCCCAGTGTGACAAGGCCCCAACTCCCAATGCAAGGGCTAGGCCTGAACTTCAGTGAAAAGGGCTAGGCTTCAACTTCCAATGTGAGGGGTAGGCCCCAACTCCCAGCATAAGTGACAGGCTCCAACTCCCAGTGTGAGGGCCAGGCCCCAATACCCAGTGAAAGAACTAGGTCCCAACTTCCAGAATGATGAATAGATCCCAGCCCCAGTGTGAGGAACAGGCCCCAACTCCCAGTGTGAGGACGAGAACTCAACTCCCAGTGAAAGAACTACGCCCCAACTCCCAGTGTAAGGGGCAGAGCCCAATTCCTAATGAAAGGACTAGTCCCCAACTCCCAGTGTAAGGGACAGGCCTCAACTCCCAGCGTGAGGGACAGGCCCCAACTCCCAGCGTGAGGGACAGGCCCCAACTCCCAGTGTGAGGGACAGGAACCAACTCCCAGTGTTGAGGACGGGAACCAACTCCCAGCGGGAGGGACAGGCCCCAACTCCCAGCGTGAGGGACAGGCCCCAACTCCCAGCGTGAGGGACAGGCCCCAACTCCCAGCGTGAGGGACAGGCCCCAACTCCCAGTGTGAGGGACAGGCCCCAACTCCCAGTGTTGAGGACGGGAACCAACTCCGAGCGTTGAGGACGGGAACCAACTCCCAGCGGGAGGGACAGGCCCCAACTCCCAGTGTGAGGGACAGGAACCAACTCCCAGTGTGAGGGACAGGCCCCAACTCCCAGTGGAGGGACAGGCCCCAACTCCCAGTGTGAGGGACAGGCCCCAACTCCCAGTGTGAGGGACAGGCCCCAACTCCCAGTGTGAGGGACAGGCCCCAACTCCCAGTGTGAGGGACAGGCCCCAACTCCCAGTGTGAGGGACAGGAACCAACTCCCAGTGTGAGGGACAGGAACCAACTCCCAGTGTGAGGGACAGGCCCCAACTCCCAGTGTGAGGGACAGGAACCAACTCCCAGTGTTGACGACAAGGCCCCACCATTCAGGATGAGTTGAATGTGAGGCCAGGTTACTAGCTGTAAAGAAATTAAATCAAGACTCCGCAAGGTGACCAGCCCCCACCACATTCTCACATAGTCCGCACACAACGGGATGATTCAAACTGGTTCATCAACGGAAATAATTTGGACTCAAACTGTGATAGCACAATTACGATTAAAGTCAACCCCCCCCCCCCATTCATCTTGCCTAGATGTTTAAACTGCCAGAGTTTAAGAGGGAACTTTTCCCCGCATTGAGCACGAGACTCGGAAATAAAAGGGTAACGGCTACATTACCACCGTCCCCCTCCCCCCACCCCGGCACTGACCCCAAATGCCCATTGCTGTGGCCCCATAATCTCCAAACCGGGCGCCCAACCAATACAGTGGCGGGCAAACCCTCTGCCCGGTTCCCCCGCCCCAAACTGGCAAACTGACCCAATCCCCAGCCCGATTATCCCCAATATCCCCCCCCACACGATCGCTCCCATCACCAAAGCTTTACACCCACCCCCACCCCCACCCCATCATCTAACTGTGTACCCATCGAATGACACACCCAAGCCCCTGGCACCTGTGTTAAAAGTTTATTTATTAGTGTCACAAGTGAGGCTTACATTAACACCGCAATGAAGTTGCTGTGAAAATTCCCCTGGTCGCCCCATTCCTGTTTGGGTAACACCGAGGGAGAACTTATGCCCTAACCAGCACGTCTTTCAGACTGTGGGAGGAAATTGGAGCACCCGGAGGAAATCCACGCAGACACGGGGACTTCACACGTACCCAAACTGGGAATCGAACCTGGCACTATGAGGCAGCAGTGCGAACCACTGTGCGCCCTTGGGATTGGAGGGAATGCTGGGCATGTAGTTGTAACCTAATGCTACATTCGAATACATTTACAACACCATGCATTTACCCTGGCTGAGACTATGGGGTAATTTAACATGGCCAATCCACCGAACCTGCACATCTTTGACACTAAGGGGCAATTTAGCATGGCCAATCCACCTAACCTACACATCTTTGGACACTAAGGGGCAATTTAACATGGCCAATCCACCTAACCTGCACATCTTTGACACTAAGGGGCAATTTAGCATGGCCAATCCACCTAACCTGCACATCTTTGGACACTAAGGGGCAATTTAGCATGGCCAATCCACCTAACCTCACATCTTTGGACACTAAGGGGCAATTTACATGGCCAATCCACCTAACCTACACATCTTTGGACATAAGGGCAAATGGCCAATGACACTAAGGGGCAATTTAGCATGGCCAATCCACCTAACCTGCACATCTTAGGACACTAAGGGGCAATTTAGCATGGCCAATCCACCTAACCTGCACATCTTTGACACTAAGGGCAATTTAGCATGGCCAATCCACCTAACCTGCACATCTTTGACACTAAGGGGCAATTTAGCATGGCCAATCCAACCTTCCTAAGCAATTTAGCATGGCCACCACCTAACCTACACATCTTTGGACACTAAGGGACAATTTAGCATGGCCAATCCACCTAACCTGCACATCTTTGACACTAAGGGGCAATTTAGCATGGCCAATCCACCTAACCTGCACATCTTAGGACACTAAGGGGCAATTTAGCATGGCCAATCCACCTAACCTGCACATCTTTGACACTAAGGGGCAATTTAGCATGGCCAATCCAGCTAACCTGCACATGTTTTGGAGCATGGGAGTAATCCAGAGCACCCGGAGGAAACCCATGCAGACATGGGAGACAACGCATAGACTCCGCATAGACAGTCACCCAAGCCAGGAGTTGAACCTGGGTCCCTGGCGCTGTGAGACAGCCGTACTAACTATTGTGCTCCCTTCATCCATTGAGGCTGTTCGCACCACTCATTAAGATGATGGCCCATCTCAATCCTACTTTTACCCCCTCCCCTCCCCAACCTCCCCTTCATTCCCTCTGCTTCCACATGGGTCTCAGTGTCCAATATACACGATGGGCTGAGTGACCACAAAAGCACGACCCACACTGGGGGGGGCGGGGGGGGGGAGTTCCAAAGATTTGTGTCCCCTTTTGAGCAAAGAAATTTCACCCTGCATCCAAAATGGCTGACCCTGTCTCCTAGGACCATGAGGGCCCTCCCATATTTCGAGATGCCCCCACCCAAGGGAGGGCAGGCCTTTCCCCCTCAGCATTAACCTCACCCCCCCCAAGTGCCATCAACCCCTCATTCTGTCCGACACAAAGCTCCCGCTTGACTAGGCCGGGAGCCTTGGATTGAGGCCCTGAGATAGAAACTTTTCCGACTCCGAGTTGGGAGTTCTTGAATCGCTATGCCAGGAGGAGATCTCCCCTCCATCCCTCACCCCACCGACCTCCCCTCCAGCCTGAGGAATGTGACTGCTTCTGCCACCTTGGATGGTTACTGAGGTGAGAGGGTGAAGGGAGCTCTGGGGAGAGACCTGGGCCTTTGGGTGGTGGAGTCTGTCACGCCCTTGGTGACCGTCTGTGGCCTCCTCCACTTTCTTGAGATTGGGAGGCTCAGACCAGGCCCGTTAGCAGGGGCAGGCCGAGTGGGAGGCTGAGGCAAGGCCGACAGGTCGTGAATAGGGGCAGCAGGGATAGTAAAGGGGGCACGGGCTGAAAGGCAGTTTGATGGGCAGCTAATGGAGGTCCTTTCTGTTTGGCGCTTCAGTTTAGGGACATTTCCTCTCCACGCACTGTTTCCCGCCTTCTTCGTACTCCTGCTTAGAAATCCACATCTGCTGGAAGGTGCCCTGTGCAGAAACAGTTAGCTCAGCATGAGGAGATCAAACAGCCCCAACTAATGTGTTCCTTAAAACACTGACCCACTCACATCCCACATCCGTCGCTCCCCGCTCTCTCCCATATCCCTCAGTCTCCGTATCCCTCCTTCCCCGTATCCCTCGCTCCCTGCCCCCTCCCCATATCCCTCGCTCCCTGCTCTCTCCCATATCCCTCTCTTTCCATATCCCTCCCTCCCCGTATCCCTCACTCCCCACCCTCTCCCATATTCCTCACTCTTTATCCCTTGCCCCTTTTTCCCCCACTCCCTGCCCTCTCCCCATATCCCTCGCTCCCCATATCCCTCACTCTCTGTATCCCTCGCTCCCCATATCCCTCACTCTCTGCCCCCTCCCCATATCCCTCGCTCCCTGCCCTCTTCCATATCTCTTGCTTCTCGTATCCTCGCTCTCCGCCCTCTTCCCGTATCCCTCGCTCCCCACCCTCTCCCCATATCCTAATGTGGAAAAGTGTGAGGTAATGCACTATGGCAGGAATAATAAATGTGTAGAGTATAGGGCTAATGGTAGGATTCTTAGTAGTCTTGATGAACAGAGGGATCTTGGTGTGTATGTGCATAGATCCCTGAAAGTAGGCAGTCAAGTCGAGAAGGTTGTTAAGAAGGCATATGGAGTCTTAGCTTTTATTGGTAGGGGGATTGAATTTCGGAGCCGCAACGTCATGTTGCAACTGTACAAAACTCTAGTGCGGCCGCACTTGGAGTATTGTGTGCAGTTCTGGTCCCCACATTATAAGAAAGATGTGGAGGCATTGGAGAGGGTACAGAGGAGGTTTACCAGGATGTTGCCTGGTATGGAGGGCAGGTCTTATGAAGAGAGGCTGAGGGATTTGAGGTTGTTTTCGTTAGAAAGGAGGCGGCTAAGAGGGGACCTTATCGAAACATATAAGATGATTAGAGGTTTAGATAGGGTGGACAGTGATAGCCTTTTTCCTAGGATGGAGAAAGCTAGCACGAGGGGACACAGCTTTAAATTAAGGGTGATAGTTATAGGACGGATATCAGAGGTAGGTTCTTTACCCAAAGGGTGGTTAGGGAGTGGAATGCCCTGCCTGCGCAGTTGTAGATGCGCCAAGTTTGGTGGCGTTTAAGAGGTTAGTTGATAAGTTTATGGAAGAGAAGGGAATGGTTTAGTTTGGAGGGTCATTGCTTTTTATATTAGTCGGCGCAACATCGAAGGCCAAAGGGCCTGTTCTGTGCTGTAATGTTCTATGTTCTATGTTCTATATCCCTTGCTCCCCATCTCTCCCAGTATCCATCACTCCCCACCCTCTCCCCCTATCCCTCACTCCCCGCCCTCTTCCCCCTATCCCTCGCTCCCCGCCCTTTCCCCTATCCCTCGCTCCCTGCCCTCTTTCCCCTATCCCTCACTCCCCGCTCTTTCCCCTATCCCTCACTCCCCGCCCTCTTTCCCCTATCCCTCGCTCCCTGCCCTCTTTCCCCTATCCCTCGCTCCCCGCCCCTTTCCCCTATCCCTCAGGCTATGTATCTTGTCCACCTCTCAATCAGGTTTGTTCTGCTGAGGAATCACAGGTCAATGTTTACCCGGAGACAGTGATTGGTTAATAGATACTATGTACTCCAACATTTAGATATTGCAGCTCCGACACCACCAACAACCTGCCCTGAAAACTCTGCGCCGAACCCATTGTACTCACCAGAGAGGCAAGGATAGAGCCACCAATCCAGGGGCTGAACCTTCGCTCCACTGTGCTGTTATTGGCTATCAGTTTCAGCCGCATGCTCTGATTGGAGGAGAGGAGATGGCAAAATGAGGAATAACTAATAAGGATTGTCCACGTTCACCCTCTGACCCCCATTTGCCCTCTGACCCCTCATTCGCTTTGACCCCTGCCACCTCATTCACCCTCTGACCTCCCCCATTTGCCTTCTGACCCCCATTCCCCCTCTGACACCCATTCCCCCCGACACCCCATTCCTCTCTGACCCCCATTCACCTTCTGAACCCCCATTTGCTCTCTGACCCCCATTCCCCCCTCTGACCCTCCATTCCTCTCTGACCCCCATTCACCCTCTGACCCCCATTCACCCTCTGAACCCATTTACCCTCTGAACCCCCATTTGCTCTCTGACCCCATTCCCCCTCTGACCCTCCCCATTCCTCTCTGACCCCCCCATTCACCCTCTGACCCCCAGTCACCTTCTGACCCCCAGTCACCCTCTGACACTTCCCCCATCTATTTTCCCCAATGTTGGGAGGTCACTGCACTCTGCAAGAGCACAACCAAGAACTTATTACATGAGAATGAATAAATTAAACATTCCTGAGCATTGCAGTTGGTCATGTCTGCTTTCATGTTTTTGGGTAAAAAGTTATAGAATTAATAATTATTATTGCAATGATCTGCTATTTAAACCTCCCAGCAGTAGTGGTGCTGCAGTGCGGAGGACTCACCGCCTTGCTATTCAGACCTCCCCACCATTGATTGCGCTGCAGTGTGGGGGACTCACCGCATTGCTTTCAGTCCTCCCACCACGGGTGTCGCTGCAGTACGAAAGACTCGCCACCCTGCTATTCAGTCCTCCCACCACTGGTGTCGATGCAGCGTGGAGGACTCGCCGCCTTACTATTCAATCCTCCCACCATTAGTGTCGCTGCAGACTCACACCCCTGTTATTTATTCCTTCCACCACGGGTGTTGCTGCAGATTCACCGCCCTGCTATTTAGACCTCCCCTCACTCGTGTCGGTGCAGCGTGGAGGACTCACCGCCTTGCTATTTAGCCCGCCCACCACTGGTGTCGTTGCGGACTCACCGCCCTGCTATTCAGACCTCCCAAGCAATAGTGTCGCTGTAATATGGAGGACTCACTGCCCTGCTATTCAGGCCTCCCATCACTAGTGTCGCTGCACTGTGGAGGACTCACCGCCCTGCTATTCAGACCTCCCAGCACTAGAGTCGCTGCAGGGTGGCATAAAACCGTCTGTTTTGCCTGAGGATGAGCAACGCAGCGGCAGGTTGTTGAGCAAAATGTTTTAAAACCTTCCAATCAAGCGCCCTAGGGAGCTTAAACATAATAATTCTGGGGAAGAGGAAGAAAGGGGGCGTGAATGGAATGGGCTGCCAGCAAGAAGTTTATAAAATTTGCCAAATTGCCTCCCAGTGGTGACCCTCAGGATGGGCCTATTTGTCACAGGGTGGCCATTGGGGCTGGTTGGGTGTAAAGGTGCTTGTGGAACACTACATCATGTGTGTTAAAACAGAGCAAACGGTCCTTTATGCAAGAAGTCAACGGCCACACGAACCATGAGCAATGCCACCGGGAGGGCGGCAAAGAAAATTTGCTCACTAACTTCCGCCACGAAATCCAGCAGGATCTCCTTGGCACCAGAAGCTTCTACCGGAAGACCAGGCCGCGATTTTACCCGCTTGGGTCCAGCCTGAATTATGCCCCCTTTTAACTCATGCCCACTCCGTGATTCCAATCCACTCCCCGTCTCCCACGTGGAGCATGACATGCCACCCCAACTCCCACTCTTGCCATCCGTCAGGAGGGCGTGGAGCGGGCTGGCAAGGGAGTTCGGGCCTCATGCAGGTGGCGAAGGGAAGGAAAATCGGCCCCACAACCCCCAGCCGCCGTACTCACGGGAGGGGTTTTCTGCGAGAGTTCTCGGTTGAGCCTGTCCGTGAAGCCTTGAAGCAAAGTGTTGCCCCCAGTGACGATCACACTGCCATACAGTCCCTACAGGGAGATAAGAGTGGCAGATTACCCAGATGACCAGCTCACTCCCTCTGCCCCAACATCCCCCAATCACTTTCTCCCACTAAAACGGGGCCAAACAAATTTTACTTATTTATTTATTAGTGTCACATGCAGGTTTACATTAATACTGCAATGAAGTGACTGTGAAATCCCATCGTCGCCACTTGTTAAAGTTTATTAGTGTCACAAATAAGGCTTACATTAACATTGCAATGAAGTTACTGTGAAAATCCCCCAGTTGCCACAGTCTGGCGCCTGTTGAAGTTTATTTATCAGTGTCACAAGTCAGCTTACATTAATACCGCAATGAAGTGTTACTGTGAAATCCCCTAGTCGCCACACTCTGGTACCTGTTTGGGTAACACCGAGGGAGTATTTAGCGTGGCACAGTGGTTAGCACTGCTGCCTCACAGCAGCAGGGACCCAGGTTCGATTCCCGGCATGGGTCACTGTCTGTGTGGAGCCTGCATGTTCTCCCTGTGTCTGCCTGGGTTTCCTCCGGGTGCTCAGGTTTTCTCCCACGGTCTGAAAGACGTGCTGGTTAGGTGCTAAATTCTCCCTCAGTGTTACCAGAAGTGCGGTGACTGGGGGTATTTTCATAGTAACTTCATCGCAGCGTTAATGTAAGCCCTACTTGTGACACTAACGAATAAACTTCAAACTTAAATTCTCGCTCAGTGTTATCCGGACAGGCGCTGGGGTGTTGCAAATAGGTGATTTTCACAGTAACTTCATTGCAGTGTTAATGTAAGCCTATTTGTGACAATGAAAAATAAATTACACTGCGGGAGAACTTAGCACAGCCAATGCACCCTAACCAGCACGTCTTTCAGATTGTGGGAGGAAACTGGACAAAACCCACGCGGACACGGGGAGAACGTGCAGACTCCGCACAGACAGTGAGCCAAGACCGGGAATCGAACCTGGATCCCTGGCACTATGAGGCAGCAGTGCTAACCACTGCTGATTGGCAAGTTCATAAGTCACCCAGTCTGGGTCTGACATACTAGGAGGAAGCAACATTGAGGATGACCAAACCTCTGACACCATTCTTTCTCCTTGAGCAAGCAAGTGGCTCCGGAACGCAGGAAGATTGGACAACAGGTCAGTCGGAAAACTACTAGAGATTCTGTTGCGGAGGGAATGAATACTCATGATGAGGTGTGGATTATGAAGGGATAGGTTGGGCCTGTAATCATGGGATATTGTTTTTATTTGTTCTGGAGATTTTGTCTTAGCATTTATTACCCATTCCTAATTATC
The DNA here is from genome assembly GCA_024679065.1 of Sphyrna mokarran. Taxonomy (NCBI): domain Eukaryota; kingdom Metazoa; phylum Chordata; class Chondrichthyes; order Carcharhiniformes; family Carcharhinidae; genus Sphyrna; species Sphyrna mokarran. Next base: position 16,080,479 of record JAGIQG010000037.1, read on the forward strand.
CCTGAAACTCAGTGGGTTTACGAAACTGTTTCAGAGAGGGATTTAAACATTGTACACACTGCTGTGGGAATGGAGACCAAGTAAAGATGACAGATTTCCTTCCCGAGTGGACAATGATTAGTGAACCAGATGGTTTTCTCCGATAACGTGGTCCTCAGACTTTTAATTCTGGATTTTTATTGAGTTCAAATTTTGCCATCAGCAGTGGTGGGATCCGAACCTGTGACTCCAGGTAATTATTACCCCGGATCCCTCTAGATTACTAGCGGTAATACCACTACACCACAACCTCCCCAGGAATGAGAATGAGAAGGAGGTGATTGGAATGTTTAAGACTCTGTACTTTCTCTTGTTACATAAGTTGTGGTGCACGGTGGCACAGTGGGTTAGCGCTGCTGCCTCCCAGCGTCCTGGACCCAGGGTTCGATTCCTGGCTTGGGTCACTGTCTGTGTGGAGTCTGCACCTTCTACCCCATGTCTGCTTGGGTTTCCTCTGGGTGCTCCAGTTTCCTCCCACAGTCCAAAAAACATACAGGTTAGCTGGACTGGCCAGCTAACTTGTCTTAGTGTCCAAAGATGTGCAGATTAGTGGGATTGGCCATGCTAAATTGCTCCTTAGAATCAAAAGATGTGCGGGTTAGAAGGATTGACCATCTAAATTGCCCCTTAGTGTCCCAAGATGTAGATATTAGGTGGATTGGCCATGCTGAATTGCTCCTTAGTGTCCAAGGATGTGGATGTTAGGTGGATTGCCCATGCTAAATTCTCCCTTAGTGTCCAAGGATGTAGATGTTAGGTGGATTGCCCATGCTAAATTCTCCCTTAGTGTCCAAGGATGTAGATGTTAGGTGGATTGGCCACGCTAAATTGCTCCTTCGGGTCCAAAGATGTGCGGGTTAGTGGATTGGCCATGCTAAATTGCTCCTTCGGTCCAAAGATGTGCAGGTTAGGTGGATTGACCATGCTAAGTTGCCTCTTAAAGTCCACAAATGTGTAAGATAGGGGAGATTGGCCATGCTAAATTTCCCCTTAGTGTCCAAAGATACACTGGTTGGGTGGATTAGCCATGCAAAATTGTCCCTTGGTGTCCAAAGATGTGCAGGTTCGGTGGATTGGCCATGCTACATTGCCTCTTAATGTTCAAAGATGTGCAGCATAGTGGGATTAGTGGGGTAAGTAAGTGGGAGAGAGTCTGGGTATGATGGAGTGTTGGAGAGTTGGTGCATACACAATGGGCAGAATGGCCGCCTTCTGCACTGTCGGGATTCTGTGATGGTATGAAATGCGGCGTTTGTGCTGATGTGTCTGGAACAGAAATAGCTCCAATAAGGTGTCTCTGTCTCTCTCTGTGCAGCGATAGATACATGATGGGACGTGAAATGTGGCAGCCTCTTAAAGATAACGTGGGGTGGGCTGTAAATCCTGTTGGGTGCTTGCTGTTTTAAATGGGAACTAATCTCTTTCAGGGGTACAGGTTCCTGGCTCTGCGGCAGAATGAGAGGGTAAAGTCAGGAAAACCAGGGGGGGGGTTAAATCCTTCAGACACGACCCACAGGTCAGTGTCCCCCCAGTAGACTCACCGGCCGAATATCGATATCGCACATCCCAATGCTGGTGGTGACAACGTGACTGACCCCCAGCATTGTGTTCCCCGACAGACCCTGTGGAACACACAGGCAAGAGGTCAAAATATAACATAGCACAGGCATAGCCCAATCCATCACACAAAGCAGCCTCCCATCCATTGACTCTGTCTACACTTCCTGCTGCCTCGGGAAAAGCAGCCGGCATAATCAAGGATCCCCACACACCCCGGACATTCTCTCTTCCACCTTCTTCCTTTGGGAAGTCTGAGGTCACATACCAACCGACTCAAGAACAGCTTCTTCCCTGCTGCTGTCAGACTTTTGAATGAACCTACCCTCGCATTAAGTTGATCTTTCTCTACACCCTAGCTATTACCGTAACACTACATTCTGCATCCCTCCTTTCCAACTCTACGAACAGTATGCTTTGTCTGTATAGCGCGCAAAAAATAACACTTTTCACTGTATCCCAATACATGACAATAATAAATCAAACCTTCTCCCTATGAATTCTATGAACAGTATGCTTTGTCTTTATTAGCGCAAAAAATAATACTTTTCACTGTATCCCAATACATCAAATCAAATCCTTCTCCCCTATGTACTCTATGAATGGTATGTTTTGTTTGTATAGTGTGCAAGAAACAATACTTTTAACTGTGTCTGAATACATGTGACAATAATAAATCAAAAATTTTATTCATTACTGGGATATGGATGTTGCTGGCTGGGCCAGCATTTATTGCCCATTCTCTAGTTGCCTCTTGAGAAGGTGGTGGTGAGCTGCCTTCTTGAATCACTGCAGTCTGCATGCTGTGGGTTGACCCACAATACCGTTAGGGAGGGATTTTGATCTGGACAAAGGAAGGGCTAATATATTTCCAAATCGGGATAGTGAGTGGCTCAGAGGGGAACTTGCAGGGTGTTGGTGTTCCCCAGGTTTCTGCTACCCCCTTGTCCTTCTAGATGGTAGAGATGAAGGGTTTGGAAGGCACTGCCTAAGGAGCCTTGCTGAGTCGCTGCAGTGTTTCTTATAGATGGTACACACAGCTGCGTGGGGGTGGTGGAGGGAGTGTGTGTTTGTGGACAGGATGCCAATCAAATAGATAGGCCCCATCGTTGATAGAGGGACAGGCCATTCTCACCACCTCAAATCCACTTTTGCCTCCCATTTCCTGTCTTGTGATTGCAGCCCAGTCCCTTCGGAACACAGCCTTCGGACCCTTCGGAACCCCTTGTGGACACAGACCAGTCTCTAGCAACGTAGCCCCGTCCCTTATGAATGTAGCCCAGCCTTTAGCAACATAACCCAACTCTTAGCAATGTAGCCCAGCCACGTGTGAACATGACCAGTCCCTTGCGAACACAGCCCCAGCCCCTTGTGAACGCACCCCAGCCCTTTGTGAACGCAGCCCCAGTCCCTTGCGAACACAGCCCCAGCCCCTTGTGAACGCAGCCCCAGCCCCTTGTGAACGCAGCCCCAGCCCCTGGCGAACGCAGTCCCCGCCCCTTGCGAACGCAGTGCCAGCCCCTTGCGAACGCAGCCCCCGCCCCTTGCGAACGCAGCCCCCGCCCCTTGTGAACGCAGCCCCAGCCCCTTGTGAGTGCAGCCCCAGCCCCTTGCAAATGCAGCCCCAGCCCCTTGCGAACGCAGCCCCAGCCCTTTGCGAACGCAGCCCAGTCCCTTGTGAACGTAGCCCAGTCCATCATGCAAACCAGTCTCCCATCCATTGACTCTGTCTACTATTCCCACTGCCTCGGGCAAGGCAGCCAGCTAGTTAGGTTGGCCATGCAAAATCGCACAACCTTATTGCATTGAGTGTTAGACAGTGCGATCCTCAAATCCTTCTCAATCGCTCGAACTAGCATGAACAATGCCAGGGGGGGTGTGCGGAGGTATAATTATCAGTACTGATGGTTGAGGCTCTTGCAGTCGCTCAGAGGAGCTAGTTTGCATGGTCTTTCTGTAACTCCACAATAATGATTCTTCCCGACACGGGTTTCGACAGCCTGGCAGCTCCCAGCTACAGCCCAAGCCCTTACCTTAACATTGGAGGGGTCGAACAGGCCTTCCGGTATCCGTAGCCTCTCAGCTCCGTAGTCGCAGTTGTACCCGTTGGGCATCTCATAGTGGATGGTGGGCATTTGGGCAGCAACCCTGGGCGGAGCGAAAGGAAGGAGCAGAGTTAGGGGGTGGCATGGTTTGCGGAAGAATGGCCAACTCACAGAGAAATATTAACATTGTCGCACAGAAGAGACCATCTCTCAGGCCTGTACCTTCAGCCTGTCTCCTAGGCCTGTCCCTTAGGCCTTCTGTTAGGCCTGTCTCTCAGGCCTGATTCTCAGGCCTTGCCTCCTAGGCCTGTCTCCGAGACCTTTCTCCCAGGCCTATCTCCAAGGCCTTTCTCTCAGGCCTGTCTCCGAGGCCTTTCTCTCAAGTCTGTCTTATAGGCCTTTCTCTCAAACCTGGATCTCAGGCTCAACCCTCAGGCCTGTTCCATAGACTTGTTTCTCAGGCCTTGTCTCTTAGGCTTGTTTCTCAGGACTGTCTCTTAGGTCTGTTTCTTAGGCCTGACCTTTAGACCTGTCTCTCAGGCTTGTCCCTTCGCTTATATCCCAGGCCTGTCCCTTGGGCCTATCTCACAGGCCTGTCTCCCAGGCCTGTCCCTTGGGCCTATCTCACAGGCCTGTCTCCCAGGCCTGTCCCTTAGGCCTATTTCACAGGCCTGTTTCTCAACCATGTCTTCCAGGCCTGTTTCTCAAACCTGTCTCCTGGGCTTGTCCCTTAAATCAGTCCTGGGCTTGTTTCTTAAGCCTATCTTCCAGTCCTGTCTCTTAGGCTTCTTTCTCAGCCCTGTTTCTTAGTCCTGTCTCCCAGTCTAGACTCTAAGGTCAGACCCATTATCAAAGTTTATATTTGCAAGGTTTGCCTCCAAGGCGAAACTACTAGGCCAGGCCCACCTCCAAGAACTATTTCCTGAGAATAACTCCCAGGCCAGTTCCATCTTCCAAGGCCAGCTTTCCCTTCGACTCTTCTCTCAGGTCAAACCTGTTTCTTGGGCCTGCCTCACCTCATTCTACCTCAGCATTGCCCTGGCTTTCCAGCTCCTTTGTACCACTCTGGAGTAATGGCAAGAATGTGGGATGAGTCCAACTGAAAGCCCCTACCTCTCTCAGAATCAGGTGGGGAGTCTAATTTGACGAGAGAAACAAGAACATCGAGAACTAATGTCTATAACTAATTGTAAGGTCCTTCAGGGAGGGAAATCTGCCGTCTTTACCCCGGTCTGGCCTACATGTGACTCCAGAGCCACAGCCAACGTGGTTGACTCTCAACTGCCCTCCAAGGGATGGGCAATAAATACTGGCCCAGCCAGCGACACCCATGTCCCACTCATGAATTAAAAAAACCATTGTTAATGCTATAGGAACTAGAAGTAGGCCATTTGGCTCTTTGAGCCTGCTCTGCCATTCAATCAGCTCTTGTCTGATCTCCCCCTGGTCTCAAATCTCAAATCAGGCCCCTTCTCCCTTTAACCCATTTTTTAATCAGAAATCTATCCATCTCCTTCTTGAAGCAATTTAATGATTCAGATTCCGTCGCGCTGTGGGACAGTGAGTTCCACAAATCCATCCCACCCTCTGTGAGAAGTAGTTCCCCCTCATCTCAGTTTTAAATCTACCGCCTCTCAATCTACACCCTGTGACCTCTTGTTCGACATGGCCCTACACGAGGGGGAATATTTGGTCCACATTCATTCTATCAATCCCTTTTAGTATTTTCTATCGCTCGATCAGATCCCCACTCATCCTTCTAAACTCCAGTCAGTACAAGCCCCAAACTGTTTAACCTCTCCTTGTACGTGAACCCACTACAACTCTCGCCAACCTTTACAGATGCACCATAGAAAGCATTCTTTCCGGTTGTATCACAGCTTGGTGTGGGGCTCCTGCTCTACCCAAGACCGCAAGGAACCACAAAAGGTCATGAACGTAGACCAATCCATTGCGCAATCCAGCCTCCCAGCCTTAGCCCCATCACTATCCATACACTTACTGTTCATCGTACGGTGAGTCCGACACTTGAAGTACGGAAGCTTGGAAATCCTGGATAACCTCCTAACCGCCCAGAAAGAGAGAAGGGCATTGTTAATCATCTCTCTCTGGACTGAGTGCGCACAATGAAGAATTTCCCCTTCAACCAAAAGTGGGAAAAGGTCGTGAACAAATCCCAGTCCATCACACAAACCAGCCTCCCATCCATTGACCCTGTCCCGCTGCCTCGGGAAAAGCAGCCAGCATAATCAAGGACCCCACGCGCTCTGGACATTCTCTCTTCCACCTTCTTCCATTAGGAAGAAGATACAAAAGTCTGTGGTCACGTACCAACCAACTCAAGAACAGCTTCTTCCCTGCTACTGTCAGACTTATGAATGGACCGACCTCGCATTAAGTTGATCTTTCTCTGCACGGAAGCTATGACTGTAATACTACATTCTGCACTCTCTCCTTTCCTTCTCTGTGAACGGCATGCTTTGTTTGCATAGGGCGCAAGAAACAATATTTTTCACTGTATCCCAATACATGTGACAATAATAAATCAAATCAAATCCTTCTCCCCTGTGTACTGTATGAACGGTATGCTTTGTCTGTATAGTGCACAAGAGACAAAAATTTTCACTGTATTCCCATACATGTAACAATAATAAATCAAGTCAAATCCTTTTTCCCTATGTACCCCATGCTTTGTATAGTGTGTTAGAAACAATACTTCTCACTGTATCCCACTACATAAGACCATGAGAAAAAGGATCAGAATTTGGCCATTCAGCCCATTGAGTTGCTCTGCTATTTGATCATGCCTGATGAGTTTCTCAAACCCAATCTCCTGCCTTTTCCCATAACCTTTGACCCCACCCCCTTACCAATCAAGAACCTATCTATCATTGTCTTAAAAACATTTAGTGAACCGGCCTCTTCTGTGGCAAAGAGTTCCACAGATTCACCACCCTCTGGCTGAAGAAATTGCTCCTCATGTTGGTTCTAAAGAGCCGTTTGAGGCTGTGTCCTCGGGTCCTAGTCTCCGGCACGTGACAATAATAAATCAGATCAAGTGTACTCCTCCCTGTCTTGCACAGAAGCCAAGACCCCCGCAGAGGATTGGGGGAGTGGAGGGTGGGAATGTCTCTGCAACTCTCCTTCTCTGTCCCCATCTGAGGGAGACAATGGAGGTGGAGCTACCCCAGCATGCATCGCAGCTGGGAAAGCCCTCTATCATTCCCTATAGGGGCAAAGCTCCCCACCTTCCCTGCCACCCAGGATGAATAACCATGGAGGGGCGATTACGAAAAAGATCGCCTTTCTACTTCTTGTGGGTTGTTAAAGAAGGAACGCCGGAGGCCAAAAAAGAAATGACAGACCACTCGCCGTCAATTGCTCCAAAGCGAGAAGTCTTCGGGTCTTCCAATCAACCTTGGGGGAGGAAAGATGGCCAGCTATTGGGGTGGGGAGTGGGTTTAACCTTGGCTGGGTTCACACACTGGCCCAGCTCACCTCGCCTTCGCAACCTCACCTCCTCCCCCCACCTGAAGTGTGGTGACCCTCAGGTGAGATTGTCATCAACCACCCACCCCCACCCCCGAACTCAAAGAGGCCCCTCTGGTCCATGGCGACCTAATCTTTGCTGTAAATCGTCCAATTGTGGGGAGAGGAGGAGGCGGGGGGGGGAGCAATTGAAGTTCTTCCCCTTTTCCAATTGGCCGTGAGGAGGTGAAGATGGGGTTTTCAGGCAGCCAGTGGTGTGGTTGGTTGGGGTGGGACAGGCAGAAGCAAGAGGGTGAGGTGACGAAACCTCCAGGAATCGGCTGCCCCGAATTTGTGCTTGCCCCCTCCCCCACCCCCTCACCCGAGGGGTAGCTCTGACCTACATTGCACATGTAGTTGTGCCAGGACTTGGTGACGTGAGAGATCTTCTCCTTCTTCTTCCAGTTTGGAGACGCACCTTCACGCACGGGTTCCTGCGCCAACAAGGAAGATGAAATCTGATGAGCCGTTTCTCGTCACATTGTGACCATCGACACCCTCGGCCCAAACTCAACTGCTCCCCTCGGGTCAATCTTTCTGCATGGCTTATTATAGGACTATGGTGGGCAGACTGGTTATAACTCACTTCCGCATATCTGTTACTGTATGTATAAATCACCCCGAGCCCCTCGATTAGATTTCAGTCTGAAACTTACTCTCGGGTATCGGTTATTCTATACATAATCCACCCCAAACACCTCGATTAGATTCCAGTCTGTAACTCACTCCCAGGTATCTGCTGTTCCATATTTAAAACAAACTGAACCCCTCGATTAGATTCCAGTCTGTAACTCACTCCCGGGTATCTGTTATTCTATACATAATCCACCCCAAACACCTCGATTAGATTCCAGTCTGTAACTCACTCCCAGGTATCTGCTGTTCCATATTTAAAACAAACTGAACCCCTCGATTAGATTCCAGTCTGTAACTCACTCCCGGGTATCTGTTATTCTATATATAAACCACTCCGAACCCCTCGATTAGATTCCAGTCTGTAACTCACTCCCGGGTATCTGTTATTCTATATATAAACCCTCCTGAACCCCTCGATTAGATTCCAGTGTGTAACTCACTCCCGGGTATCTGTTATTCTATATATAAACCACCCCGAACCCCTCGATTAGATTCCAGTCTGTAACTCACTCCCGGGTATCTGTTATTCTATATATAAACCACCCCGAACCCCTCGATTTGATTCCAGTCTGTAACTCACTCCTGGGTATCTGTTATTCTATATATAAACCACCCCGAACCCCTCGATTAGATTCCAGTCTGTAACTCACTCCCAGGTATCTGTTATTCTATATATAAACCACCCCGAACCCCTCGATTAGATTCCAGTCTGTAACTCACTCCCGGGTATCTGTTATTCTATATATAAACCACCCCGAACCCCTCAATTAGATTCCAGTCTGTAACTCACTCCCGGGTATCTGTTATTCTATATATAAACCACCCCGAACCCCTCGATTAGATTCCAGTCTGTAACTCACTCCCGGGTATCTGTTATTCTATATATAAACCACCCCGAACCCCTCGATTAAATTCCAGTCTGTAACTCACTCCCGGGTATCTGTTATTCTATATATAAACCAACCCGAACCCCTCGATTAGATTCCAGTCTGTAACTCACTCCCGGGTATCTGTTATTCTATATATAAACCACCCCGAACCCCTCGATTAGATTCCAGTCTGTAACTCACTCCCAGGTATCTGTTATTCTATATATAAACCACCCCGAACCCCTCGATTAGATTCCAGTCTGTAACTCACTCCCGGGTATCTGTTACTCTATATATAAACCACCCCGAACCCTTCGATTAGATTCCAGTCTGTAACTCACTCCCGGGTATCTGTTATTCTATATATAAACCACCCCGAACCCCTCGATTAGATTCCAGTCTGTAACTCACTCCCGGGTATCTGTTATTCTATATATAAACCACCCTGAACCCCTCGATTATATTCCAGTCTGTAACTCACTCCCGGGTATCTGTTATTCTATATATAAATGATCCTGAACCCCTCGATTAGATTCCAGTCGGTAACTTATTCCCGGGTATCTGTTATTGTATATATAAACCACCCCAAACCCCTGTATTAGATTCCAGTCTGTAACTCACTCCTGGGTATCTGTTATTCTATATATAAACCCTCCTGAACACCTCGATTAGATTCCAGTGTGTAACTCATGCCCGGGTATCTGTTATTCTATATATAAAGCATTCTGAACCCCTCGATTAGATTCCAGTCTGTAACTCACTCCCTGGTATGTGTTATTCTATATATAAACCACTCTGAACCCCTGGATTAGATTCCAGTCTGTAACTCACTCCTGGGTATTTGTTATTCTATATATAAACCCTCCTGAACCCCTTGATTAGATTCCAGTCTGTAACTCGTGCCCGGGTATCTGTTTTTCTATATATAAACCACTCTGAACCCCTCGATTAGATTGCAGTCTGTAACTCACCCCTGGGTATCTGTTATTCTATATATAAACCCTCCTGAACCCCTCGATTAGATTCCAGTCTGTAACTCATGCCCGGGTATCTATTATTCTGTATATAAACCACCCCGAACCCCTCGATTAGATTCCAGTGTGTAACTCACTCCTGGGTATCTGTTATTCTGTATGAAAACCACCCTGAACCCCTGGATTAGACTCCAGTCTGTAACTCACTGCCAGATATGTGTTACTCTATATATAAACCACCCCGAACCCCTTGATTAGATTCCAGTCTGTAACTCACTCCCTGGTACATGTTATTCTATATATAAACCACTCCGAACCCCTCAATGAGGTTACAATCTGTAACTCACTCCCAGGTATCTGTTATTCTATATATAAATGATCCTTAACCCCTCGATTAGATTCCAGTCTGTAACTTATTCCCGGGTATCTGTTATTGTATATATTAACCACCCCAAACCCCTGGATTAGATTCCAGTCTGTAACTCACTCCTGTGTATCTGTTATTCTATATATAAACCGTCCTGAACCCCTTGATTAGATTATAGTCTGTAACTCATGCCCGGGTATCTGTTATTCTATATATAAACCACTCTGAACCCCTCGATTAGATTGCAGTCTGTAACTCACTCCTGGGTATCTGTTATTCTATATATAAACCACTCCGAACCCCTCGATTAGATTCCAACCTGTAACACACTCCCGGGTATCTGTTATTCTATATATAAACCACCCCGAACCCCTCGATTAGATTCCAGTCTGTAACTCACTCCCGGGTATCTGTTATTCTATATATAAACGATCCCGAACCCCTCGATTAGATTCCAGTCTGTAACTCACTCCCGGGCATCTGTCATTCTATATATAAACGATCCCGAACCCCTCGATTAGATTCCAGTCTGTAACTCACTCCCACGTATTTGTTATTCCAGATATAAACCACCCCGAACCCCTGGATTAGACTCCAGGCTGTAACGCACTGCCGGATATCTGTTGTTCTATATATAAACCACCCTGAACCCTTCGATTAGATTCCAGTCTGTAACTCACTCCCGGCTCTTTGTCATTGTATATATAAATGATCCTGGACCCCTCGATTAGATTCCAGTCTGTAACACACTCCCGGGTATCTGTTATTCTATATATAAACCACCCCGAATCCCTCGATTAGATTCCAGTCTGCAACTCACTCCCGGGTATCTGTTATTCTATATATAAACCACCCTGAACCCCTCGATTAGATTCCAGCATGTAACTCACTTCCTGGTATGTGTTATTCTGTATATAAACCAATCCGAACCCCTCGATTAGATTCCAGTCTGTAACTCATTCCCGGGTATCTATTATTATATATATAAACCACCCTGAACCCCTCGATTTGATTCTAGTCTGTAACTCACTCCCTGGTGTGTGTTATTCTATATATAAACCACTCCGAACCCCTCGATGAGATTACAATCTGTAACTCACTCCCGGGTTTCTGTTATTCTATATATAAATGATCCTGGACCCCTCGATTAGATTGCTGTGTAACTTATTCCCACGTATCTGTTATTGTATATATAAACCACTCCAAACCCCTCGATTAGATTTCAGTCTGCAACTCACTCCTGTGTATCTGTTATTCTATATATAAACCACTCCGAGCCCCTCGATTAGATTTCAGTCTGCAACTCACTACTGGGTATCTGTTATTCTATATATAAACCACACCGAACCCCTCGATTAGATTCCAGTGTGTAACTCACTCCCGGGTATCTGTTATTCTATATTTCAAGCACCCCGAACCCATCGATTAGATTTCAGTCTGTAACTCACTCCCGGATATCTGTTATTCTATATATAAACCACCCCGAACCCCGCGATTACATTCCAATCTGTAACTCATTCCCGGGTATTTGTTATTCTATATATAAACCACCCTGAACCCCTCGATTAGATTCCAGTCTGTAACTCACTCCCGGGTATCTGTTATTCTATATATAAACCACCCCGAACCCCTCGATTAGATTCCAGTCTGTAACTCACTCCCGGGTATCTGTTATTCTATATATAAACCACTCCAAACCCCTCGATTAGATTCCAGTCTGTAACTCACTCCCGGGTATCTGTTCTTCTATATATCAACCACCCCAAACCCCTCGATTCGATTCCAGTCTGTAACTCACTCCCGGGTATCTGTTATTCTATATATAAACCACCCCGAACCCCTCGATTAGATTCCAGTCTGTAACTCATTCCCGGGTATCTGTTATTCTATATATAAACCACCCCGAACCTCTCGATTAGATTCCAGTCTGTAACTCACTCCCTGGTATGTATTATTCATTATATAAACCACTCCGAACCCCTCGATTAGATTCCAATTTGTAACTCATTTTCGGGTATCTGTTATTCTATATATAAACCACCCCGAACAACTCGATTAGATTCCAGTCTGTAACTCACTGCCGGATATCTGTTATTCTATATATAAACCACCCCGAACCCCTCGATTAGATCCCAGTCTGTAACTCTGTCCCGGGTATTTGTTATTCTATATATGAACCACCCCAAACCCCTCGATTAGATTCCAGACTGTAACTCTCTCCCTGGTATGTGTCATTCTATATATAAACCTCTCCGAACCCCTCGATTACATTCCAATCTGTAAGTCATTCCCGGGTATTTGTTATTCTATATATAAACCACCCTAAACCCCTTGATTAGATTGCAGTGTGTAACTCACTCCCGGGTATCTGTTATTCTATATATAAATGATCCTGGACCCCTCGATTAGATTGCTGTGTAACTTATTCCCACGTATCTGTTATTGTATATATAAACCACTCCAAACCCCTCGATTAGATTCCAGTCTGTAACTCACTCCTGTGTATCTGTTATTCTATATATAAACCACTCCGAGCCCCTCGATTAGATTTCAGTCTGCAACTCACTACTGGGTATCTGTTATTCTATATATAAACCACCCCGAACCCCTCGATTAGATTCCAGTGTATAACTCACTCCCGGGTATCTGTTATTCAGTATATATACCACCCCGAACCCATCGATTAGATTCCAGTCTGTAACTCACTCCCGGGTATCTGTTATTCTATATATAAACCACCCCGAACCCATCGATTAGATTCCAGTCTGTAACTCATTCCCGGGTATCTGTTATTCTATATATATACCACCCCAAACCTCTCGATTAGATTCCAGATATATAAACCACTCCAAACCCCTCGATTAGATTCCAGTCTGTAACTCACTACCTGGTATGTGTTCTTCTACATATAAACCACTCCGAACCCCTCGATTAGATTCCAATTTGTAACTCATTTCCGGGTATCTGTTATTCTATATATAAACAACCCCGAACAACTCGATTAGATTCCAGTCTGTAACACACTCCCGGGTATCTGTTATTCTATATATAAACCACCCCGAATCCCTCGATTAGATTCCAGTCTGTAACTCACTCCCGGGTATCTGTTATTCTATATATAAACCACCCTGAACCCCTCGATTAGATTACAGTCTGTAACTCACTCCCGGGTATCTGTTATTGTATATACAAATGATCCTAAACCCCTCGATTAGATTCCAGTCTGCAACTTATTCCCGGGTATCTGTTATTGTATATATAAACCACCCCAAACCACTGGTTTAGATTCCAGTCTGCAACTCACTCCTGGGTATCTGTTATTCTATATATAAACCACCCCGAACCCCTCGATTAGATTCCAGTCTGTAAATCACTCCTGGATATCTGTTATTCTATATATAAACCACCCCGAACCCCGCGATTACATTCCAATCTGTAACTCATTCCCGGGTATTTGTTATTCTATATATAAACCACCCTGAACCCCTCGATTAGATTCCAGTCTGTAACTCACTCCCGTGTATCTGTTATTCTATATATAAATGATCCTAGACCCCTCGATTAGATTGCTGTGTAACTTATTCCCACGTATCTGTTATTGTATATATAAACCACTCCAAACCCCTCGATTAGATTCCAGTCTGTAACTCACTCCTGGGTATCTGCTATTCTATATGTAAACCACTCCGAACCCCTCAATTAGATTCCAATCTGTAACTCATTCCCGGTTATCTGTTCTTTTATATATAAACCACCCGAACCCTCGATTAGATTCCAGCCTGTAACTCACTCCCGGGTATCTGTTATTGTATATATAAATGATCCTGAACCCCTCGATTAGATTTCATCTGTAACTCACTCCCTCGTATGTGTTATTCTATATATAAACCACCCCGAAACTCTCGATTAGATTCCAGTCTGTAACTCACTCCCTGGTATGTGTTATTCTATATATAAACCACTCCGAACCCCTCGATTAGATTCCAATCTGTAACTCATTTCCGGATATCTGTTATTCTATATATAAACAACCCCGAACAACTCGATTAGATTCCAGTCTGTAACTCACTCCCGGGTATCTGTTATTGTATATATAAATGATCCTGAATCCCTCGATTAGATTCCAGTCTGTAAGTTATTCCCGGGTATCTGTTATTGTATATCTAAACCACCCCGAACCCCTGGATTAGATTCCAGCCTGTAACTCATTCCCGGGTATCTGTTATTGTATATATAAATAATCCTGAACCCCTCGATTAGATTCCAGTCTGTAACTTATTCCCGGGTATCAGTTATTGTATATCTAAACCACCCCAAACCACTGGATTAGATTCCAGTCTGTAACTCACCCCTGGGTATCTGTTATTCTATATATAAACCACTCCGAACCCCTCGATTAGATTCCAGCCTGTAACTCACTCCTGGGTATCTGTTATTCTATATATAAATGATTCTGAACCCCTCGATTATATTCCAGTCTGTAACTCACTCCCTGGTATCTGTTATTCTATATATAAACCACCCCGAACCCCTCGATTAGATTCCAGTCTGTAACTCACTCCCGTATATTTGTTATTCTATATATAAATAATCCTGAACCCCTCAATTAGATTCCAGTCTGTAACTCATTTCCGGGTTTCTGTTATTCTATATATAAACCACCCCGAACCCCTGGATTAGACGCCAGTCTGTAACTCACTGCCGGATATCTGTTATTCTATATATAAGCCACCCCGAACCACTCGATTAGATTCCTGTCTGTAACTCACCCCCGTGTATCTGTTATTGTATATATCAACCACCCCGAACCCCTCGATTAGTTTCCAGACTGTAACTCACCCCCTGGTATGTGTTATTCTATATATAAACCAATCTGAACCCCTCGATTAGATTCCAATCTGTAACTCATTCCCGGGTACCTGTTATTCTATATATAAACCACCCCGAACCCCTCGATTAGATTCCAGTCTGTAACTCACTCCCTGGTATGTGTTATCCTATATATAAACCACTCCGAACCCCTCGATTAGATTCCAATCTGTAATTCGTTCCCGGGTATCTGTTATTCTATAGATAAACCACCCAGAACCCCTCGATTAGATTCCAGTCTGTAACTCACTCCTGGGTATCTATTATTCTATATATAAACCCTCCTGAACCCCTCAATTAGATTCCAGTCTGTAACTCATGCCCGGATGTCTGTTATTCTATATATAAACCACTCTGAACCCCTCGATTAGATTGCAGTGTGTAACTCACTCCCGGGTATCTGTTATTCTATATATAAACCACCCCGAACCCCTGGATTAGACTCCAGTCTGTAACTCACTGCCAGGTATCTGTTATCTATATATAAACCACCCCGAACCCCTCGATTAGATTCCAGTGTGTAACTTACTCCCGGGTATCTGTTATTGTATATATAAAGCACCCCGAACCCGTCGATTAGATTCCAGTCTGTAACTCATTCCCGGGTATCTATTATTCTATATATATACCACCCCGAACCCCTCGATTTTATTCCAGTCTGTAACTCGCTCCCGGGTATCTGTTATTCCATATATAAACCACCCTGAACCCCTCGACTAGATTCCAGTCTGTAACTCACTCCCTGGTATGTGTTATTCTATATATAAACCACTCCGAATCCCTCGATTAGATCCCAGTCTGTAACTCT
Source organism: Sphyrna mokarran (assembly GCA_024679065.1). Lineage (NCBI taxonomy): Eukaryota > Metazoa > Chordata > Chondrichthyes > Carcharhiniformes > Carcharhinidae > Sphyrna > Sphyrna mokarran. The sequence goes on from JAGIQG010000037.1 coordinate 16,096,171, forward strand.
GTCCCGGGTATCTGTTATTCTGTATATAAACCACTCCGAACCTCTCGATTAGATTCCAGTCTGTAACTCTGTCCCGGATATCTGTTATTCTATCTATAAACCACTCCGAAACCCCTGGATTTGATTCCAGTCTGTAACTCACTCCCGGGTATCTGTTTTTCTAGATATCAACCATCCCGAACCCTCGATTAGATTCCAGTCTGTAACTCACTCCCTGGTATGTGTTATTCTATATATAAACCATCCCGAACCCCTCGATTATATTCTAGTCTGTAACTCACTCCCTGGTATGTGTTATTCTATATATAAACCATCCCGAACCCCTCGATTAGATTCCAGTCTGTAACTCACTCCCTGGTATGTGTTATTCTATATATAAACCATCCCGAACCCCTCGATTATATTCTAGTCTGTAACTCACTCCCTGGTATGTGTTATTGTGTATATAAACCATCCCGAACCCCTCGATTATATTCTAGTCTGTAACTCACTCCCTGGTATGTGTTATTGTGTATATAAACCACCCCGAATCCCTTGATTAGTCAGTAACTCACAGCTCTGGCTCTGCGCCTTTGTTCCCCGTGGGTCGCCTACCTTCGAGGCGATGGTATAGGGGGGCGTGATTTCCATATTCATCTCCTGGAACAGCTCACGACACTGCATCGAGATGAAGTCACCAGCCAAAGGCGATTTGACAATCCCTGTTGGAGGGGAGAGGGAGAGGAGGGAGGAAAAGTGAGAATTGCACTGTGTCCCAGCAACACTTTGCTGCAATACCCTGGCAGAGTGAGTGGGTGTTTGCTGTGGGGGTGTGGCGTTGGATGCCTGTCAGGTGAATGACCTGCATTCAACAGCGTGACAGAGGCACAGTGCACAGAGTGGTTAGCACTGCTACCTCACAGCGCCAGGGTTCAATTCCAATTGCAGCTAAGGAGGCTGAGGAGGGATAGTTTACAAAATTATCAAAGATGTGACAGCGCCTCAAAAGAAGGGGGAGGAGGCAGTTTAGATCAGAGTTGAGGAGGATCCTCTTCACTCAAAGGGTGGTGAGTCTCTGGAATTCTTTGCCCGTTGAAGTGGTGGAGGCTACCTTGCTGAATATATTTAAGTCACGGGGTAGACAGCTTTCTGATAGACAAGGGGGTTAACAGTTATGGGGAGAAAGCGAGAAAGTGGAACTGATCCATTTCAGATCAACCATGATCTTATTGAAGATTTGAAGGGCTAGATGGCATACTCCTGCTCCTACTTCTTATGTTCTTATGTTACGTTGTTGTCAGGTTAAAAGGGGAGAGCTTAAAGATGTGAGAGGGAAGTTTTTTTTTACACAGAGGATGGAGTGCCTGGAACGTGCTACCAGAGGAGATGGCAGAAAAAGATCCAATAATAATGTTTAAGAGGCATCTTGGCAACCGTGAAATAGGTAGGGAATAGAGAAGTTTATTTGTATCTCAAGTACGTTTATATTAACACTGCAATGAAGTTAGTATGAAAATCCCCTAGTCGCCACATCCCTGCATCTGTTAGGGTAACACTGAGGGAAAATTTCGTGTGGCCAATGCACCCTAACCAGCACGTCTTTCAGACTGTGGGAGGAAACCGGAGAAGGCCCATGCAGACACGGGGAGAACATGCAGATTCCATACAGACAGTGACCCAAGCTGGGAATCGAACCAGGATCCCTGGTGCTGTGAGGCAGCAGTACTAACCCACTATGCCACCGTCACTGTCTGTGTGGAGTCTGCACATGCTCCCCGTGTCTGCGTGGGTTTCCTCCAGGTGCTCCGGTTTCCTCCCACAGTCCGAAAGACATGCTGGCTAGGGTGCATCGGCCGTGCTAAATTCTCCCTCAGTGTTACATGGAACAGGTAGTGGAGTGACAGGGAGCTTTTCACAGTCACTACCTTGCAGTGTTAATGTGAGCCTACCTGTGACACTAATAAATAAACTTATTGTGGGAGGTCCGTTGTGGTGGGGGGGGAACCGGTTCTATGACTGTTGTTCAGGGGTAAGTGTTGACCCTCGGGGTGGCCAGAAGCCAAGGCAAGAGGACGGACGGGAGAGAGAGAGAAACAAGTTGCAGGCTGGCTGGCGTCGAAACAAGAAAGGAAGTGAAAGCTCCCCAACCTTGCTGGAGGACGTAGCCATCGTGCACCGGGATGGCGGTGGTGTGCGTCGCGCCACTGTCCAGTACAAGACCGGTGGACCGTCCATTGGCGAAACTGTGATGGCCACAGGAGTGGGGTGGGCGGGGGGGGTGGAGGGGAGAAGGCAGTCAAGGAAAGCCACAGCTAAAGCAACAAAACCACTGTAAAGAGTCACACCATGGACGGACAGGATTAATAATCACACAAGCTGCTACGAGAAAAGTAAAGGAATCTTCAAGCACCAAAGACTTTAGTCTGGGCGAATTTATTAATTTGGTGAACTGGTGCGGTGACAATAATCTCTCCCTCAACGCCAACAAAACGAAGGAGATTGTCATCGACTTCAGGAAGCGTAAAGGAGAACGTGCCCCTGTCCACATCAGCTGGGAATCATGATGTGGAGATGCCGGCGTTGGACGAGGGTAAACACAGTAAGAATTCTCAACACACCAGCTAAAAGTCCATCAGGTTTATTTGGTAGCAAAAGCCACTAGGTTTCGGAGCGCTGCCCCCTTCGTCAGGTGAGTGGGGAGTTCTGAGACTGCCAACCTGAAACTCCCACTCACCTGACAAAGGGGAAGCACTCCAAAAGCAAGTGGCTTTTGCTACCAAATCAACGTGTTGGACTTTAACCAGCTGTGGTGTGAGACTTCTTGCCATACATCAACGGGGACAAAGCAGAAATGGTTGAGAACTTCAAGTTTTTAGGTGCCCAGATTACCAAAACCTGTAACCACCCCCCGCCCCTCACCAACACTATAGTTAAGAAAGCCCACCAATGCCTCTACTTTCTCAAAAGACTCAGGAAATTTGGTACGTCAGCTACAACTCTCACCAACTTTTATAAGTGCATCATAGAAAGCATTCTTTCTGGGTGTATCACAGCTTGGTCAGGCTCCTGTTCTGACCAAGACCACAAGGAACTACAAAAGGTCGTGAATGTAGCCCAGTCCATCACACAAAGCAGCCTCCCATCCATTGACTCTCTCTTCATTTCCCGCTGCCTCAGGGAAAAGCAGCCAGTGTATTCAAGGACCCCACGCACCCTGGACATTCTCTCTTCCACCTTCTTCTGCCGGGAAAAAGATACAAAAGTCTGAGGTCACGTACCAACCGACTCAAAAACAGCTTCTTCCCTGCTGCTGTCAGACTTTTAAATGAACCTACTTTGCATTAAGTTGATCTTTCTCTACACCCTAGCTATGACTGTAACACTACATTCTGTACTGTCTTCTTTCCTTTTCCATGAATAGTATGCTTTGTCTGTATAGCGTGCAAGAAACAATACTTTTCACTGTATCACAACACATGTGACAATAATAAATCAAATCAAATCCTTCTCCCCCGTGTACTCTATGAACAGTATGCTTTCTCTGTATAGTGCACAAGAAACAATACTTTTCACTGTACTCCAATAAATGTGACAGTAATAAATCAATTCAAATCTGGATCTGAAAGGAGTGACTGATAGCCACAGATACAAACTAGGACATCACTGATAACTTGTAATGATGATGCATTAGGTCAGCTGACATGATTAAGTCTTCACGCTGATTGGACTTCACAATTCTGCAATTGTGCAGTGATTGTGATTGGTTTTAATATCTGTACAGTATGCATGATGTAACCTTAATCAATAACTGTGAGTGGATAGAGATAACTCCTTGTACTTTGATTGGTATTTGTAGTCAAATTTGAAACTAAGGCTAGAATTTTATCCCCCCCGGCATGGGAATCGCAGTGAGGGGAACGGACCTCGCCCATTCTGCTGACCTCAGGCATGGTATTATGGGATGAGCAAGGCCGTAAGCTCCCCTCCTTCAACTGCTTGTGTATTCCAGAATTCTGTGACCTGTGACTTTACAGGATCCTCACTATAGCTTGCATTAAGAGTTTAAAGAGAACTCTGAAACTTCATCTGCTTACTTGAAGGGAACAAAGTTGTGATCGACTCAGGGATTGAACGTCAAAGCCCACAACAATCTTACTGAATGTTGAGGGGCTGAAAGGCCTCTTGCTGCCTCAACAGATACTGGAATTGACTGCCCTGCCAGGAGACAGTGGCATTGGGGTATTATCACTGAACTGGCGATCCAGAAGCCCCAGGCTAATGGTCTGGAGGGGGGAAGGGCTGAAGGGACAAGGGTTGAAATCCTACCACAGCCTCTGGGAGAATTTAAATATGATTGATAAAATCTGGATTGGGAAACTTGTCTCAGTAGCGGTGACCATGACGGATACCGTGGATTCTCCTGAAAACTAATCTGGTTCACCCATGTCCTCTTTAAGGAAGGAAATCTGCTGTCCTTACCCAGTCTGGCCTACATCAAGCCCACAGCCAATGTGGTTGACTCTTAACTGCTGGGCAAGGCACACGTTGGGCAATTAGGGGTGTCCTAGTCGGCAACACCTTGAAAGATTAAATTTAAAACAGGGTTTGCACAGACATCCCAGAGCCTCGAAGTGGTGCGCACTGCCTCGGGTCAACGCGGGGCGAAGGGGGGAGCCCCGGGAGAGCGCGCGGCGCTTCTTTGCGATGATCTGAAGGATACGCGGTGAGCACAGCAGTCTTGCACAGGAAGAAGGCGGGAATGTTGTAGTGTTCAAACATCAACTCGGTTAGCTTCTCGCGTTTCGCACGAGTGTTCCACTGCAATGGAGGAGGAGGAGGCTGTGTAAGGCAAAGGTCCCAACAACAACAGCAACCTGCATTTACATAGCCACTAGGAATCCGAGTGGGCGAGTAACTCACCTCCCCAAAGATTGTCCGCCATCTGAAGGACACAAGTCAAGAGTGTGATGGAATACTCCCCGCTTCCCTGGATGGGCGCGGCTCCCAACAACACTCAAGAAGCTCGGCACCATCCAGGACAAAGCAGCTTGATTGGCGCCCCATCCACAAACACTCACTCCCTCCACCACCCACGCATTCCTGTGTACCATTGACAAGATGCACTGCAGCGACTCACCAAGGCTCCTTAGACAGCACCTCCCAAACCCACCACCTCTACCTTCTAGAAGGGCAAGGGACAGCAGATACCTGGGGAACACCACCACCTGCAAATCCCCCTTCATGCTGCTCACCATCCCAACTCGGAAATATATTGGCTGTTCCTTCACCGTCTCATTCCCATGGGGCTTGGAATTCCAACGAAGGGACATTGCCACCTGCTGCCCATCCTGGACAGGTACAGCACGGGGTTAGATACATAGTAAAGCTTCCTCTACACAGTCTCCCCCCATCAAACATTCCCAGGACCCGTACAGCACGGGGTTAGATACAGAGTAAAGCTCCCTCTACACTGTCCCCCCATCAAACATTCCCAGGACAGGTACAGCACGGGGTTAGATACAGAGTAAAGCTCCCTCTACACTGTCCCCCCATCAAACATTCCCAGGACAGGTACAGCACGGGGTTAGATACAGAGTAAAGCTCCCTCTACACTGTCCCCCCATCAAACACTCCCAGGACAGGTACAGCACGGGGTTAGATACAGAGTAAAGCTCCCTCTACATTGTCCCCCATCAAACACTCCCAGGACAGGTACAGCACGGGGTTAGATACAGAGTAAGCTCCCTCTACACTGTCCCCTCATCAAACACTCCCAGGACAGGTACAGCACGGGGTTAGATACAGAGTAAAGCTCCCTCTACACTGTCCCCCCATCAAACACTCCCAGGACAGGTACAGCACGGGGTTAGATACAGAGTAAACCTCCCTCTACACTGTCCCCCCATCAAACACTCCCAGGACAGGTACAGCACGGGGTTAGATACAGAGTAAAGCTCCCTCTACACTGTCCCCCCATCAAACACTCCCAGGACAGGTACAGCACGGGGTTAGATACAGAGTAAAGCTCCCTCTACACTGTCCCCCATCAAACACTCCCAGGACAGGTACAGCACGGGGTTAGATACAGAGTAAAGCTCCTTCTATACTGTTCCCCCATCAAACACTCCCAGGACAGGTACAGCACGGGGTTAGATACAGAGTAAAGCTCCCTCTACACTGTATCCCCATCAAACACTCCCAGGACAGGTACAGCACGGGGTTAGATCCAGAATCAATTTATGGCCTGTCCATGTTGTGTCTCTGATGCGTTGTGGCATCCTGCTTACCGGTGCCTCCGACATGAGAACAGGGTGCAGGTTTGGCTCAGATTTGATGTGTTTGGAGTAGGTGTGATCCAGAATCGCTTGGAAGCAATCCCAGTCCTCAACTGTGGGAGAATACAGCAGAAAGGACACTGTAAACACAGCAGCATGTTCAGGAGAGATTCAGATACACAGAGACAGAGAGATACAGACTGAAACAGAGATAGGGCGAGACAGAGGGAGAAAGACCCAGGGAGATGGAGAGGCAGACAGAGAGAGACAGAGACAGAGACAGTGAGACTGAGAGAAGCAAAGAGAAGTACGGAGAGAGAGAGAGAAGAAAAGTGAAACAAAGGCAGAGAGAAACAAAGAGAGCAGAGCGAGACAGTGAGAGGAAAAAGAGAGAGAATCAGAGAGAGAGAGACACAGAGAGAAAGAGAATACACACACGCGCATACACACATAAGCAGAGAGAGAGAGAGAGATAGGGAGAGACAGAGAGAGAGGGAGAGACAAAGAGAGAGAGACAGACAGACACGAGATAGAGGGGGAAACAGACAGAGGGAGAAACAGAGGCAGAGAGTAAGAGAGAGAGACAGAAGCAGGAGAAAAACAGAGACAACATAGAGATAAAGAGAGAGAGAAACAAAAAAATAGAGGGACAGAGAGAGGGAGAAACAGAGAGAAACACACACATGCACACAGAAAGAGAGAAAGAGAGCATGAAAGAGAGAGAGAAGGGGAGATAAGAGGATAGAGAAGATAGAGAAGGAGAGAGCAGGAAAAAGAGAGAGGAAGAGAGCAAAAGATTGAGAGAAAGTGAGAGAGAAATGGAGAAAAAAAGAAGGGAGGGAGCAAAAAGCAAGGAGACAGAGATGGAAATAGAGGAGGATTGTAAAAGGGTGACAGATAAAGCGTGAAGAAGAGAGATCAGAGTTAGTCATGAACAAAGAGAGAGGGAGAAAGAGGGTTTATTGAAACCTGGAAAATAAACACAGGAACTGAGAGAACAGAGAGAGCTGAAGGAGATAAAGCACAGAACAAGAACATAGAGAGATTTGCAGAAAATAAGCAGATAAAAAAGGCAATTGAACTCCAGATGACTTCTGCCAGTAATTAACTTCACACCGAACTGGCCTTTGTGACCTAAAGGGGGCAGCATTTTCGCGGCCGGCTATGACCATTGGTGTCCAGTCCCCACACATCAAACCTCGAGGGCACTGGGGAGAGCGAGATTCAGCAGGGAAAGTCGATAGACAGATATCTGTGGATCCAGGGCGACAGAGGAACAACTCAAGGGGGCTGACAGAGGCATGTGGGGCCAGATAGATCCTTCTGACTTGTATGGTTCTCGGCGCGGGCTCATTGGGCCGAAGGGCCTGTTTCCCGTGCTGTGTTGTTCTTTGTTCTTTGTATACATCAATTGACTGAACAACGGGGGAAGCCAGCTCCTGTTTCTTATTCAGCAATAAGTACAAATTGGGATCAGAGTTTTCTCTCTCTACATCGAGTTTACATCGACAACAATCTCACACAGGTCCTATCCCCATAATGACATATTTTTACTCTGCTAATCCGCCTGACACTAAGGGGCAATTTAGCATGGCCAATCCTCCTAACCTACACATCTTTGGACATTAAGGGGCAATTTAGCATGGCCAATCCATCTAACCTGCACATATTTGGACACTAAGGGAAAATTTAACATGGCCAATCCACCTAACCTGCACATCTTTGGACACTAAGGGAAAATTTAACATGGCCAATCCACCTAACCTGCTCATCTTTGGACACTAAGGGGCAATTTAGCATGGCCAATCCACCTAACCTGCACATCTTTGGACATTAAGGGGCAATTTAGCATGGCCAATCCCACTAACCTGCACATCTTTGGACACTAAGGGGCAATTTAGCATGGCCAATCCACCTAACCTGCACATCTTTGCTCATTAAGGGCAATTTAACATGGCCAATCCCCCTAACCTGCACATATTTGGACACTAAGGGAAAATTTAGCATGGCCAATCCACCTAACCTGCACATCTTTGGACACTAAGGGGCAATTTAGCATGGCCAATCCACCTAACCTGCACATCTTTGGACACTAAGGGGCAATTTAGCATGGCCAATCCACCTAACCTGCACATCTTTGGACACTAAGGGGCAATTTAGCACGGCCAATCCTCCTAACCTGAACGTCTTTGGACACTAAGGGGCAAATGAGGATGACTAATCCACCTAACCCATACAACTTTGGACTGTGGGAGGAAAACCGGAGCACCCGGAGGAAACCTATGCAGACCCGGGGAGAAGGGAGGAACGTGCAGACTCCACACAGACTGGATTCGAACCTGAGTTCCTGTGAGGCAGCAACGCTAACCACTGTGCCACCATGCTGACCCTTTCTGATGGGGTTAGGGGTCAACTGGAGGTTCGACATAAAATGGTCCAGGTGCTCTCTGGATTAATCTTGACCATGGAAGGGGTTCAGAGGGGAAATAGTCTTCTCACCTTTCCCAACATAGATACTTCTTTTTGCAAAGGGAGTGCAGAGGAATACAGAGGTCCTCCCACAGTTGAGACCATATCTGGGACACCGTTCACAGTTTTGGCCTTCACTTCTTGAGAAAGATTCGATTTGTGTTGGAGACGGGACAGGGAATGGTTCACTAGATTGGTCCTTGGGTTGTCCTGGAATGGGAGACTGAACAAATTGCGAGTATGTTCTCCAGAGAGTAGAAGAATGAGAGACAATCTCGATGGAATCTCTCAAATGTGGAGGGGCCTTGTCAGGGTGGAGCCTGAGAGATTGTTTCCCTGGGAGAATCTAAAACTTTGAGGTGGTGTGGGGATGTGGGGCGGTGGGGGGGGGGGGGGGGGGGGGGGCACAGTCTCAGGATAAGGGGGTGGCCATTTTGGATCGCAATGAGGAGAAATATCTTCCCTCAAAGGGGTTGTCAATCATTGGAACTCTCTTCCCGCGATGATTGTAGATGGTCCACGGTAGAATATATTTAAGGAAGGGATGGACAGATTTTGGTCTTGGGATAGGGGATACGGGTGGGAAAACGGAGTAGCAGGCCCAGGATCGGTCACTGAATGGTCAAGCAGGATGGATGGACCAAATGGCCTACTCCTGCTCCTATTTCTTCTTGATTAACTGGTTCTCTATTGTCCGTGGATAACGGAATGGGTCTACCCAATGAGGAAGGGAGTCTCTGCATGGGTGTGGGACGTAGGTGTCGCTGGCTATCCAGTATTTATTGCCCATCCCTAGTTGCTTTTGGAGGGCATTTGAGAGTCAATCACATTGCCATGGCTCTGGAGTCACGTGTAGGCCAGACTGGGGTAAGAATGGCAGATTTCCATCCCTGAAGGGAACCAGGTGGGTTTTTCCGACAATGGGTCATCAGTAGATTCTTAATTCCAGATTTTTTTAAATTGAATTCAAATTCCATCATCTGCCGTGGCGGGATTCGAACCCGGGTCCACCAGAACATTAGTGTTTCTGGATCAATAGTCTAGCGATAATACCATGAGGCCATCGCCTCCACTTCATAAGGCACAAAGCGCGCACAGGCTGCGTAGACCCAAAGCCTCCACTCGGTTTTGTGGCTGTTGGAAGCTTTGAATTACCGATCTTCGTATGGGGCTGAGGGCCCACCTGCATTGCCCCCATTCCCGAAGGAGCAACTTGTGGCTCAGTCACTGGAGGCCAGGCCGAAGGCTTTGAAACCTCATGTTCCCCAGCCCTCCCTGTCCCCTCCGCCCCCATCAGTCACTCACTCATTGCGTTTTTCAGAGGGGAGATGACCTCCACACCTTCCCGAGGGACGTGGAGGGAGTTGGTGTCAATGTAGTACGTCTTCCCCGACTTGGCATCCTTCTCCCCGTCGATCTCCATGGCCGCCTCGTCATGGTTAATGAGGCCCACTGTGGTGGGGAAGTCAGCCTGGAGGAACAACGAAGGCAGGAGAAAAATAATACCAGCTGAGCTTTCCAGGAGCAACATCTCAGAGAGGTTTCGAGTAACAAAACTATGTATCTGTTAGTCACAAGTGAGGCTTAAATTAACACTGCAATGATGTTACTGTGAAAATTCTCCTCATCGCCACATTCCTGCGCCTGTTTGGGTAATACAGAAGGAGAATTTTGTGTTTCGGACTGTGGGAGGAAACCGGAGCACCCAGAGGAAACCCACGCAAACACAGGGAGAATTGCAGATTCCACACAGGCAGTGACCCAAGCTGGGAATTGAACCCGGGATCCTTTCGCTGTGAAGCAGCAGTGCTAACCACTGTGCTACCGTGCCCCCAGCCCATAGAGACGTTGTGAGAGGTTTTGAATACAGGATGTGTTGTTGCAATGATACAGGGCCTTGGTTAGGCCACACCTAGAGTAATGTGTGCAGTTTTGGTCTCCTTTTCTGAGGAAGGATGTTTGTGCTCTCTTGAGAGTGCGTCAAAGATTTACCTGATTCCCCCATGCTGTACTTGTCCCGGGTTCCCGTTTTGATGGGGTAACAGTGTAGCGGGAACTTTACTCTGTATCTAACCCCAAAGTGTACTTATCTTGGGTACACTACGAGGTTAGAAACAGTGTAAAGCTTCTTCTGCACTATCCCCATCAAACACTCCCAGGACAGGGAAGCACAGGGTTAGATACAGAGTAAAGCTCCCTCTACACTGTCCCCCATCAAACACTCCCAGGACAGGTACAGCACGGGGTTAGATACAGAGTAAAGCTCCCTCTACACTGTCCCCCATCAAACACTCCCAGGACAGGTACAGCACGGTTAACAAGAAAGTCCCCACTGTCCCCAAACCTCCAGGACAGGAACACAGGTTAGATACAGAGTAAAGCTCCCTCTACACTGTCCCCATCAAACACTCCCAGGACAGGACACAGGTTACACTGTCCCATCAAACACTCCCAGGACAGGGAAGCACAGGGTTAGATACAGAGTAAAGCTCCCTCTACACTGTCCCCATCAAACACTCCCAGGACAGGGGCAGCACAGGGTTAGATACAGAGTAAAGTTCCCTCTACACTGTCCCCATCAAACACTCCCAGGACAGGGACAGCACAGGGTTAGATACAGAGTAAAGCTCCCTCTACACTGTCCCCATCAAACACTCCCAGGACAGGTACAGCACGGGGTTAGATACAGAGTAAAGCTCCCTCTACACTGTCCTCATCAAACATTCTCAGGACATGTACAGCACGGGGTTAGATATAAAGTAAAGCTTCCTCTACACTGTCCTCCATAAACGTTCCCAAAGCAGGTACAGCATGGGATTAGACACAGAGTAAAGCTCCCTCTACACTGTCCCCCATCAAATGCTTCCAGGACAGGTACAACATGGGATTAGATACAGAGTAAAGCTCCCTCTATACTGTCCCCCATCAAATGCTTCCAGGACAGGTACAGCACGGGATTAGATACAGAGTAAAGCTACCTCTTTACTGTCCCCATCAAACACTCCGAGGATAAGGACAGCACAGGGTTCGATACAGAGTAAAGCTCCCTCTACACTGTCCCCCACCAGACACTCCCAGGACAGGTACAGCACGGGGTTAGATACAGAGTAAAGCTCCCTCTACACTGTCCCCATCAAACACTCCCAGGACAGGTACAGCATGGGGTTAGATATAGAGTAAAGCTCCCTCTACACTGTCCCCATCAAACACTCCCAAGACAGGTACAGCACGGGGTTAGATACATAGAACATAGAACACTACAATACAAACAGGCCCTTCGGCCCATGAGTTGTGCTGATCACATCTATATCTACCAATCCACATACCTATCTATAACCCCCTATCCCATTCATTCCCATATACTCATCCAGAAGTCTTTTAAAAGACCCCAGCAAGTTCGCCTCTACCACCTCCGATGGCAGCCGATTCCATTCACTCACCACCCTCTGAGTGAAAATCTTACCCTGAACATCCCCTCTGTATTTGCTTCCCTGCACCTTAAATCTGTGTCCTCTCGTAGTGACCATTTCAGCTCGGGGAAATAGCCTCTGAGAATCCACGCTATCTATTCTTCTCAACATTTTATAAAGAGTAAACTTCCTCTGCACTGTCTCCATCAAACACTCCCAGGACTCATAGACAGAGGTAAGCGTTACTTCTCTCAATGTAAAATAATGCTCCCACAATATCCAATCTCAGAATTCCTCTCTCAGAGCATTGTCTGTGCTATCGAGATTGTTCTAGGTAGAATTCCCAATCTCAGCCCAAGTGTACGTACCAGCTTGTACTTCCATCAGACACTTCCTGAGCAATAGGAGGGGAGCGTAGTGGGCAGGAGTGTGGGCTGAGCAGCAGACTTTAGTGCGGCTGCACTTGGAGTATTGTGTGCAGTTCTGGTCCCCGCATTATAAGAAAGATTTGGAGGCATTGGAGAGGATACAGAGGTGGTTTACCAGGATGTTGCCAGGTGTGGAGGGCAGGTCTTATGAGGAGAGGCTGAGGGATTTGAGGTTGTTTTCGTTAGAAAGAAGGCTGCTAAGAGGAGACCTTATTGAAACATATAAGATGATTAGAGGTTTAGATAGGGTGGACAGTGATAGGATGGAGAAAGCTAGCACAAGGGGACACAGCTTTAAATTAAGGGGTGGTAGTTATAGGATGGATATTAGAGGTAGGTTCTTTACCCAGAGGGTGGTTAGGGTATGGAATACTCTGCCTGCGGCAGTTGTAGATGCGCCAAGTTTAGGGGCATTTAAGAGGTTAGTAGATACGTTTATGGATGAGAAGGGAATGGTTTAGTTTGGAGGGTCATTGCTTTTTCCTAATTGGTCGGTGCAACATCAAAGGCCAAAGGGCCTGTTCTGCGCTGTAATGTTCTATGTTCTATGTTTGGTTGGTGGAGCTGGGCATGGCTAAGGCACTATGCAGAGACAGAAGTGGGAAGTGGCACCTTGGGTCTTACCGTACCTTGGGACAATCTTCCCCTGCGTAGCCAGCACGAACGGTGTAGGAACCGATGTCAAACACAAGAGCTCCGACTTCATCTGCAGAGTGGTGAGAGATGATATGGTTAGACATGGCACCGGGAGGCACAGGGCATTGGTTCACAGTGATGCCTCCCTCACCAACCTCTGTAAACTCCTTACAGTGTAGGAGGTCATTCAGCCCATACAGTCTGCACCAATCCATCTTTTTATCTTACGCAGGCCTTTACCCCAACAAATTTACTTCTTAATCTGACTAAGTTGCACATCTTTGGACCCTAAGGGGCAATTTAGCATGGCCAATCCACCTAACCTGCACATCTTTGGACACTAAGGGGCAATTTAGCATGGCCAATCCATCTAAGTTGCACGTCTTTGGACATAAAGGGGCAATTTGGCATGGCCAGTCCCCCCAACACGCACATCTTTGGCCACTAAAGAGTAATTTAACAGGACCAATCCACCTAACCGACAAGTCTTTGACACTAAGGGGCAGTTTTAATGCAGCCAATCCACCCAACCTGTATATCTGTAGACATTAAAGGGCAATTTAGCATGGCCAATCCACCTAACCTGCACATCTTTGGACATTAAGGGCAATTTAGCATGGCCAATCCACCTAACCTGCACATCTTTGGACACTAAGGGGCAATTTAACATGGCCAATCCACCTAACCTACACATCTTTGGACACTAATGAGCAATTTAGCATGGCCAATCCACCTAACCTGCACATCTTTGGACTTAAGGCAATTTAGCATGGCCAATCACCTAACCTGCATATCTTTGGACACTAAGGGGCAATTTAGCATGGCCAATTCACCTAACCTGCATATCTTTGGACACTAAGGGGCCATTTAGCATGGCCAATCCACCTAACCTGCACATCTTTGGACACTAAGGGACAATTTAGCATGGCCAATCCACCTAACCTGCATATCTTTGGACACTAAGGGGCCATTTAGCATGGCCAATCCACCTAACCTGCACATCTTTGGACACTAAGGGGCCATTTAGCATGGCCAAATGGAGCACTAAGGAGGTGGATACAATTTTGTCTTTTAAAAAGCATTTGGACAGTTACATGGGTAAGATGGGTATAGTGAGATATGGGCCAAACAAAAGTAATTGGCCTCAGCTGAGTGGTTAGAAAAAGGACAAGCATGGACAAGTTGAGCCAAAGGGCCTGTTTCCACACTGTAAATCTCTATGTTGTTTGTCCATCATCATCGTTGAGGACCTTGGTACCATTAGTCATTTTGAGGCTGTATGAGTGTATACTTTGGAGGCTTGGGGACAATTTAGCATGGCCAATCCATCTAACCTGCACATCTTTGGACACTAAGGGACTATTTAGCATGGCCAATCCATCTAACCTGCACCATCTTTGGACACTAAGGGACAATTTAGCATGGCCAATCCACCTAACCTGCACATCTTTGGACACTAAGGGACAATTTAGCATGGCCAATCACCTAACCTGCATATCTTTGGACACTAAGGACAATTTAGCATGGCCAATCCACTAACCTGCACATCTTTGGACACTAAGGACAATTTAGCATGGCCAATCCACCTAACCTGCACATCTTTGGACACTAAGGGACAATTTAGCATGGCCAATCCACCTAACCTGCACATCTTTGGACACTAAGGGCAATTTAGCACGGCCAATCCATCTAACCTGCACATCTTTGGACACTAAGGGCAATTTAGCATGGCCAATCCACCTAACTGCACATCTTTGGACACTAAGGACAATTTAGCATGCCAATCCACCTAACCTACACATCTTTGGACACTAAGGGACAATTTAGCAGGCCAATCCACCTAACATACACATCTTTGGACACTAAGGGGCAATTTAGCATGGCCAATCCACCTAACCTGCACACCTTTGGACATAAGGGGCAATTTAGCATGGCCAATCACCTAACCTGCACATCTTTGGACACTAAGGGCAATTTAGCATGGCCAATCCACCTAACCTGCACATTTGGACACTAAGGGGCAATTTAGCATGGCCAATCCACCTAACCTGCACATCTTGGACACTAAGGGACAATTTAGCATGGCCAATCCACCTAACCTGCACATCTTTGGACACTAAGGGGCAATTTAGCATGGCCAATCCACCTAACCTGCACATCTTGGACACTAAGGGGCAATTTAGCATGGCCAATCACCTAACCTGCACATCTTCGGACACTAAGGGGCAATTTAGCATGGCCAATCCATCTAACCTGCACATCTTTGGACACTAAGGGGCAATTCAGCATGGCCAATCCCCCAAACCTGACATCTTTGGACACTAAGGGGCAATTTCGCATGGCAATCCACCTAACCTACACATATTTGGACACTAAGGGGCAATTTCACATGGCCAATCCACCTAACCTGCACATCTTTGGACACTAAGGGGCAATTTCGCATGGCCAATCCATCTAACCTGCACATCTTTGGACACTAAGGGGCAATTTAGCATGGCCAATTCATCTAACCTGCACATGTTCGGACACTAAGGGGCAATTGAGCATGGCCAATCCCCCAAACCTGCACATCTTTGGACACTAAGGGGAAATTTCACATGGCCAATCCACCTAACCTGTCTTATGTTCTGTGGGAGGAAGCAGGAGAACCCAGAGGAAATCCACACAGATACGGATGGGGAGAATGTGCAAACTGCATACAGATAGTGACCCAAGCCGGGAATCGAACCTGGGTTCCTGGTGCCACGCTGCCCCATAGGTGTGGAATCAGCCGTTGTTCTCGGCAGGGCAAAGGTCGGTGGGCAGTGTTTGTTTCCGAGGTGCGTGGTCCTTTCACTGAATGAAGGGACAGGCCCGGGGTGAGGATGGGGGGGTTTCGCTGAATGGTCTCTTCCGACGAGTGGGCTGCCTTTCTCCATGTGGGGCAGGAGGGGCTGAATGGTCTGTTTTTTTATTTCAGCCAATCCCTCAGCAGGTCCGAACTCTGGGAATCAGTCAGGACAGATATTCCCCAATCCGGGAATGAGGCAGTCCTTTGTGTAGCTAAGAAAGTATCAGTGATCATTGTGTGGATCCAGCATCCATTGTCAAATGTAGGCAGAGTGTAGAGAGCGGAGAAATTATTAATCCATTCCCCTCACACCCAGCCCCCCTCACACACACACACACACATACAATTCCAGAGCCCAAAATAACCCCCCCTCCACCCCCCGTGCCCCTGAACATCAGTGGCTCAGGAAAATTTAACTGCACCTCTCTGCGCCCTACAATAGACATATTAAATACAGCTTACTTGTACCTCCTTCCAATGCATCACTCCTCCGTCAATGTCACCCAACCCCACATTTATTCAGAAAGGAATGAGATGCAGACAGGATTTAATTTGCTGTTAAATTACCTCCTCCATAAACGCCACCACTCATTGTTGATCCCTTCTGTGTGTCCCCAGACCGAGAGGCTGTGGTGTCACAGGTTCGCTCACCGACACATGGGCAGAAGCAAACGCCGACAAATGATAGAGCAGACGAAAACAAGATCTATTTCCTCTCTCTCTCTCTCTCTCCCTCTCGTTCTCTCTCGCAGACTCTCCCAGCTCCTCCCCGACACCAATCCAGTTCCACAATGCCAAGGAATGTTAAAGGGACAGCTTGCTCGGGATTCGTACGCAATTCTAGCTAATAAATGGTCCACGATGATTTACTAAACACTCCTTCACGGTAACACTCTCTGATGGCCACACATGTAACACTCTCCGAAATACTCCACAGCCCATCATGGTAACATTCTGATATACCCCCCCCTCACAACACCCCACAGTAACACTCTCTGACTCACTGTAACACTGATATACCCCACACCCCTCCTCAATGTAACACTCTCTGACCCCACAAACACTCCACACGCTCCATCACTGAACACTCTGATATACCCCACACCCTCACTGTAACATGACTCACACCCCACACACCCTCACTGTAACACACTCTGATATACCCCACACCCCTCACTGTAACACTCTCTGATATACCCACACCCCCCTCACTGTAACACACTCTGATATACCCCACACCCCTCACTGTAACACTGATATACCCACACCCCCTCACTGTAACACTCTCTGATATACCCCACCCCCTCACTGTAACACTCTCTGATATACCCACACCCCTCACTGTAACACTCTTGTATACCCACACCCCCCTCACTGTAACACTCTCTGATATACCCCACAACCCCCTCACTGTAACACTCTCTGATATACCCCACAACCTCCCTCACTTAAACAGCTAATATACCCCCCCCACTGTACCATCTCTATAACACCCCCTCACTGTAACACTCTCTGATATACCCCACACCCCCTCACTGTAACATTCTCTGATATCCCCCACCCTGTAACACTCTCTGATATACCCCACACCCCTCACTGTAACACTCTCTGATATACCCCACACCCCCTCACTGTAACACACTCTGATATACCCCACACCCCCTCACTGTAACACTCTCTGATATACCCCACACCCCTCACTGTAACACTCTCTGATATACCCCACACCCCCTCACTGTAACACTCTCTGATATACCCCACACTCCTCACTGTAACACTCTCTGATATACCCCACCACCCCTCACTGTAACACTCTCTGATATACCCCACACCCCCTCACTGTAACACTCTCTGATATACCCCACACCCCCTCACTGTAACACTCTCTGATATACCCCAGACACCCTCAGTGTAACACTCTCTGATATACCCCACACCGCCTCACTGTAACACTCTCTGATATACCCATCACCCCCTCAATGTAACACTCTCTGATATACCCCACACCCCCCCACTGTAACACTCTCTGATATACCCAACCCCCTCACTGTAACACTCTGATAACCCCACACCCCTCACTGTAACACTGATATACCCCACACCCCCCTCACTGTAACACTCTCTGATATACCCCAACCCCCTCACTGTAACACTCTGATATACCCCACACCCCCTCACTGTAACACTCATACCACCCCCCACTGTACATCTGATATACCCACACCCCTCACTGTAACACTCTCTATATACCCCCACCCCCTCACTGTAACACTCTGATATACCCCACACACCCACCCCCTCACTGAACACTCTCTGATATACCCCACACCCCCCACAACACCCCCCACAAACCACCCACACCCACAACACCTCTGATATACCCCACCCCCCCCATGTATACACACACTCTGATAACCCACACCCCCCCTCACTGTAACACTCTGATATACCCCACACCCCCCTCACTGTAACACTGATATATCCCACACCCCTCACTGTAACACTCTGATATACCCCACACCCCTCACTGTAACACTCTGATATATCCCACACCCCTCACTGTAACACTCTGATATACCCCACCCCCCTCACTGTAACACTCTGATATATCCCACACCCCTCACTGTAACACTCTGATATATCCCACACCCCTCAATGTAACACTCTGATATACCCCACCCCCCTCACTGTAACACTCTGATATATCCCACACCCCTCACTGTAACACTCTGATATATCCCACACCCCTCACTGTAACACTCTGATATACCCCACACCCCTCACTGTAACACAACCCCCCCCCACAACACCTCTGATATACCCCACACCCCCTCACTGTAACACTCTGATATACCCACACCCCCTCACTGTAACACTCTGATATACCCCACACCCCCTCACTGTAACACTCTGATATACCCACACCCCCTCACTGTAACACTCCTGATATACCCCACACCCCTCACTGTAACACTCTGATATACCCCACACCCCTCACTGTAACACTCTGATATACCCCACACCCCTCACTGTAACACTCTGATATACCCCACACCCCTCACTGTAACACTCTGATATACCCCACACCCCTCACTGTAACACTCTGATATATCCCACACCCCTCACTGTAACACTCTGATATACCCCACACCCCTCACTGTAACACTCTGATATACCCCACACACCCTCACTGTAACACTCTGATAATCCACACACCCCTCACTGTAACACTCTGATATACCCCCACCCCCCTCACTGTAACACTCTTGATATACACACACCCCCCCTCACTGTAACACCTCTGATATACCCCACACCCCCTCACTGTAACACTCTCTGATATACCCCACACCCCCTCACTGTAACACTCTCTGATATACCCCACACCCCCTCACTGTAACACTCTGATATACCCACACCCTCACTGTAACACTCTCTGATATACCCCACACCCCCTCACTGTAACACTCTCTGATATACCCCACACCCCCTCACTGTAACACTCTCTGATAAACCCCACACCCTCTCACTGTAACACTCTCTGATATACCCCACATCCCCTCAGTGTAACACTCTCTGATATACCCCACACCCCCTCACTGTAACCCTCTCTGATATACCCCACACCACCTCACTGTAACACTCTCTGATATACCCCACACCCCCTCACTGTAACACTCTCTGATATACCCCACACCCCCTCACTGTAACACTCTCTGATATACCCCACACCCCCTCACTGTAACACTCTCTGATATACCCCACACCCCCTCACTGTAACACTCTCTGATATACCCCACACCCTCACTGTAACACTCTTGATATACCCCACACCCCCTCACTGTAACACTCTTGATATACCCCACACCCCTCACTGTAACATCTCGATATATCCCACACCCCTCACTGTAACACTCTGATATACCCCACACCCCCCACTGTAACACTCTGATATACCCCACACCCCTCACTGTAACACTCTGATATACCCCACACACCTCACTGTAACACTCTGATATACCCCACACCCCTCACTGTAACACTCTGATATATACCACACCCCTCACTGTAACACTCTGATATACCCCACACCCCTCACTGTAACTCTCTGATATATCCCACACCCCTCACTGTAACACTCTGATATACCCACATCTTTTTTGACACTAAGGGGCAATTTTCTCGCATGCCATCCACCTAACCTACACATCTTGGACACTAAGGGGGCAATTTCACCTGGCCAAGTCCACCTAACCTGCACATCTTTTGGACAACTAAGGGGGCAATTTCGCAAGGCAATCCATCTAACCTACCTGACATCTTTGGACACTAAGGGGCATTTATCATGGCCATTCGTCCTTAACATGCACATTTTCGGACTACTAAGGGGCAATTGGGATGGCCAATCCCCAAACCTGCACATCTTTGGACACTAAGGGGAAATTTCACATGGCCAATCCACCTAACCTGTCTTATGTTCTGTGGGAGGAAGCAGGAGAACCCAGAGGAAATCCACACAGATACGGATGGGGAGAATGTGCAAACTGCATACAGATAGTGACCCAAGCCGGGAATCGAACCTGGGTTCCTGGTGCCACGCTGCCCCATAGGTGTGGAATCAGCCGTTGTTCTCGGCAGGGCAAAGGTCGGTGGGCAGTGTTTGTTTCCGAGGTGCGTGGTCCTTTCACTGAATGAAGGGACAGGCCCGGGGTGAGGATGGGGGGGTTTCGCTGAATGGTCTCTTCCGACGAGTGGGCTGCCTTTCTCCATGTGGGGCAGGAGGGGCTGAATGGTCTGTTTTTTTATTTCAGCCAATCCCTCAGCAGGTCCGAACTCTGGGAATCAGTCAGGACAGATATTCCCCAATCCGGGAATGAGGCAGTCCTTTGTGTAGCTAAGAAAGTATCAGTGATCATTGTGTGGATCCAGCATCCATTGTCAAATGTAGGCAGAGTGTAGAGAGCGGAGAAATTATTAATCCATTCCCCTCACACCCAGCCCCCCTCACACACACACACACACATACAATTCCAGAGCCCAAAATAACCCCCCCTCCACCCCCCGTGCCCCTGAACATCAGTGGCTCAGGAAAATTTAACTGCACCTCTCTGCGCCCTACAATAGACATATTAAATACAGCTTACTTGTACCTCCTTCCAATGCATCACTCCTCCGTCAATGTCACCCAACCCCACATTTATTCAGAAAGGAATGAGATGCAGACAGGATTTAATTTGCTGTTAAATTACCTCCTCCATAAACGCCACCACTCATTGTTGATCCCTTCTGTGTGTCCCCAGACCGAGAGGCTGTGGTGTCACAGGTTCGCTCACCGACACATGGGCAGAAGCAAACGCCGACAAATGATAGAGCAGACGAAAACAAGATCTATTTCCTCTCTCTCTCTCTCTCTCCCTCTCGTTCTCTCTCGCAGACTCTCCCAGCTCCTCCCCGACACCAATCCAGTTCCACAATGCCAAGGAATGTTAAAGGGACAGCTTGCTCGGGATTCGTACGCAATTCTAGCTAATAAATGTCCCCCACGATAACACTCTCTAATATACTCCACACCCCTTCAATGAAACACTCTCTGAAATACTTCACACTCCTTCAATGTAACACTCTTTGAAATACTAAACACTCCTTCACGGTAACACTCTCTGATGTATGCCACATCCTCCCAATGTAACACTCTCCGAAATACTCCACAGCCCATCATGGTAACATTCTGATATACCCCACACCCCCCCCTCACTGTAACACTGATATACCCCACAGACCCCTCACTGTAACACTCTCTGATATACCCCACACCCCTCACTGTAACACTCTGATATACCCCACACCCCTCACTGTAACACTCTGATATACCCCACACCCCTCACTGTAACACTCTGATATACCCCACACCCCTCACTGTAACACTCTGATATACCCCACACCCCTCACTGTAACGCTCTGATATACCCCACACCCCTCACTGTAACACTCTGATATACCCCACACCGCCCCTCACTGTAACACTCTGTATATACCCCACACCCCCTCACTGTAACACTCTCTGATATACCCCACACCCCCTCACTGTAACACACTCTGATATACCCCAAACCCATTCACTGTAACACTGTCTGATATACCCCACACCCCCTCACTGTAACACTCTCTGATATACCCCACACCCCCTCACTGTAACACTCTCTGATATACCCCACACCCCCTCACTGTAACACTCTCTGATATACCCCACACCCCCTCACTGTAACACTCTCTGATATACCCCACACACCCTCACTGTAACACTCTCTGATATACCCCACACCGCCTCACTGTAACACTCTCTGATATACCCACACCCCCTCACTGTAACACTCTCTGATATACCCCACACCCCCCCCACTGTAACACTCTGATATACCCACACCCCCCCTCACTGTAACATTCTCTGATATACCCCCCCCCACTGTAACACTCTGATATACCCCACACCCCCTCACTGTAACACTCTCTGATATACCCCACAACCCCTCACTGTAACACTCTCTGATATACCCCACACCCATTCACTGTAACACTCTCTGATATACCCCACACTCCCTCACTGTAACACTCTCTGATATACCCCACACCCCCTCACTGTAACACTCTCTGATATACCCCACACCCCCTCACTGTAACACTCTCTGATATACCCCACACCCCCTCACTGTAACACTCTCTGATGTACCCCACACCCCCTCGCTGTAACACACTCTGATATACCCCTACCCCATTCACTGTAACACTGTCTGATATACCCCACACCGCCTCACTGTAACACTCTCTGATATACCCCTAACCCATTCACTGTAACACTGTCTGATATACCCCACACCGCCTCACTGTAACACTCTCTGATATACCCCACACCCCCTCACTGTAACACACTCTGATATACCCCACCACACTCACGTAACACTCTTGATATACCCCACACCCCCTCACTGTAACACTCTGATATACCCCACACCCCCTCACTGTAACACTCTGATAACCCCACACCCCCTCACTGTAACACTCTCTGATATACCCCACACCCCCTCACTGTAACACTCTCTGATATACCCCACACCCCCTCACTGTAACACTCTGATATACCCCACACCCCTCACTGTAACACTCTGATATACCCCACACCCCCTCACTGTAACACTCTGATATACCCCACACCCCCTCACTGTAACACTCTGATATACCCCACACCCCTCACTGTAACACTCTGATATACCCCACACCCCCTCACTGTAACACTCTGATATACCCCACACCCCTCACTGTAACACTCTGATATACCCCACACCCCTCACTGTAACACTCTGATATACCCCACACCCCTCACTGTAACACTCTGATATACCCCACACCCCTCACTGTAACACTCTGATATACCCCACACCCCTCACTGTAACACTCTGATATACCCCACACCCCTCACTGTAACACTCTGATATACCCCACACCCCTCACTGTAACACTCTGATATATCCCACACCCCTCACTGTAACACTCTGATATACCCCACACCCCTCACTGTAACACTCTGATATACCCCACACCCCTCACTGTAACACTCTGATATACCCCACACCCCTCACTGTAACACTCTGATATACCCCACACCCCTCACTGTAACACTCTGATATACCCCACACCCCTCACTGTAACACTCTGATATATCCCACACCCCTCACTGTAACACTCTGATATACCCCACACCCCCTCACTGTAACACTCTGATATACCCCACACCCCTCACTGTAACACTCTGATATACCCCACACCCCCTCACTGTAACACTCTGATATACCCCACAACCCTCACTGTAACACTCTGATATACCCCACACCCCTCACTGTAACACTCTGATATACCCCACACCCCCTCACTGTAACACTCTTGATATACCCACACCCCCTCACTGTAACATCTCTGATATACCCCACACCCCCTCACTGTAACACTCTCTGATATATCCCACACCCCCTCACTGTAACACTCTCTGATATACCCCACACCCCCTCACTGTAACACTCTCTGATAACCCCCACACCCTCACTGTAACACTCTCTGATATACCCCACACCCCCTCACTGTAACACTCTCTGATATACCCCACACCCCCTCACTGTAACACTCTCTGATATACCCCACACCCCCTCACTGTAACACTCTCTGATATACCCCAGACCACCTCACTGTTACACTCTCTGATATACCCCACACCCCCTCAATGTAACACTCTCTGATATACCCCACACCCCCTCACTGTAACACTCTCTGATATACCCCACACCCCCTCACTGTAACACTCTCTGATATACCCCACACCCCCACTGTAACACTCTTGATATACCCCACACCCCCTCACTGTAACACTCTGATATACCCCACACCCCTCACTGTAAACACTCTGATATACCCCACACCCCTCACTGTAACACTCTGATATACCCCACACCCCTCACTGTAACACTCTGATATACCCCACACCCCTCACTGTAACACTCTGATATACCCCACACCCCTCACTGTAACACTCTGATATACCCCACACCCCTCACTGTAACACTCTGATATATCCCACACCCCTCACTGTAAACACTCTGATATACCCCACACCCCTCACTGTAACACTCTGATATACCCCACACCCCTCACTGTAACACTCTGATATACCCCACACCCCTCACTGTAACTCTCTGATATACCCCACACCCCCTCACTGTAACACTCTGATATACCCCACACCCCCTACTGTAACACTCTCTGATATACCCCACACCCCCTCACTGTAACTCTCTGATATACCCCACTCCCTCACTGTAACACTCTGATATACCCACCCCCTCACTGTAACACTCTGATATATCCACACCCCCTCACTGTAACACTCTGATATACCCCACACCCCTCACTGTAACACTCTGATATACCCCACACCCCTCACTGTAACACTCTGATATACCCCACACCCCTCACTGTAACACTCTGATATACCCCACACCCCTCACTGTAACACTCTGATATACCCCACACCCCTCACTGTAACACTCTGATATACCCCACACCCCTCACTGTAACACTCTGATATACCCCACATCCCCTCACTGCAATGCTCTTTGATATGCATCACATCCCCTCACTGTAACACTCTCTGATATACCCCCACCCCCTCACTGTAACACTCTCTGATATACCCCCCACCCCTCACTGTAACACTCTCTGATATACCCCCACACCCTCACTGTAACTCTCTCTGACATATCCCTCAGCCCCTCACTGTAACACTCTCTGATATATCCCTCACCCCTCGCTGCTGTCAAGTTCTCTGTGGATCCTGTATGTGATATTTTCTTACTTGTTAAACCGTGGTCACGTTCCAGATTCTACGTAAGCGTTGTTTTCAGCCCTACATCTAAGCTGTGTGTTCTGTCCTCTCTCTGTGTTTTTCCCTCTCTCTGACCAGCGAGCAAGAATCTAAAACGTTAACTGATTGATAATCAGCCGTACATCATCCTGTTTAGCAGCAGCAGGCAACCTCTGGTCCCAGTAGATGAGCGTGGTGCACAGCGGGTTAGCATCACCGCCTCACAGTGCCAGGGACCCGGGCTGGATTCCCGGCTTGTCTGTGTTGAGCGTGCATGTTCTCCCCGTGTCAGCTTGGGTTTTCTCCTTGCGCTCCTGTTTCCTCCCACAGTCTGAAAAACGTGCTAGTTAGGCTGCATTGCGAAATTCTCCCTCAGTGTTACCCTCTGGAGTGTGGGGGATTTTCACAGTGACTTCATTGCAGTGTTAATATCATTAATGGTACGTTGCGACAGTAATAAATAAATTTAAACTCTGGGTTCTGAGTTCTGCAGCACCAGACATCTTGTTGACTGTCGCCCATATTCCACTGATTCCCATCCGTGTAATTCTTTTTTCAAGCCAGTTTGGCTGAAGCGATTCGCGCATTACAAGGACAAGTGAAGTGAGGTGCGCGCAGGTTGCTCACAACATTGACAGCGAGAGCCGTGCTGTGTCCAAACTGTCAATTGTTCTATTTTTAACCATTTGAAGCTGACAACATTTGCATTAATATAGAAACCATTCAGTATTTCCTCTAACTGGGTTATGAAATATTCAGCGTGTATTAAATGCGCTGAATCTTATCCATGGGCTCACGGTGAGCAAACAAGCCCACTTCTAATCCCGTGGCCCGCTGAGATGAAGGAGGGCCACTCGAGTGTCCACTCACCAAGCTTGGCTGCTCATTACTGATCTATGTTTAATACCCGTTTTGAGTCACGGTCTGTGCGGAGTCTACATGTTCTCTCCCCCGTCTGTGCGGGTTTCCCTCGGTGCTCCAGTTTCATCCAACACTCCGAAGATATATGGGTTAGGTGGATTGGCCATGCTAAATTGCCCTCTTTGTTTCCAAAGATGTGCAGGTTAGGTGGATTGGCCATGCTAAATTGCCCCTTAGTGTCCCAGGATGTGCAGGTTAGGTGGATTGGCCATGCTAAAATGCCCCTTAGTGTCCCAGGATGTGTAGGTTAGGTGGATTGGCCATGCTAAAATGCCCCTTAGTGTACCAGGATGTGTAGGTTAGGTGGATTGGCCATGCTAAATTGCCCCTTAGTGTCCAAAGATGTGTAGGTTAGGTGGATTGGCCATGCTAAATTGCCCCTTAATGTCCAAAGATGTGTAGGTTAGGTGGATTGGCCATGCTAAATTGCCCTCTTCGTTTCCAAAGATGTGCAGGTTAGGTGGATTGGCCATGCTAAATGGCCCCTTAGTGTACTAGGATGTGTAGGTTAGGTGGATTGGCCATGCTAAAATGCCCCTTACTGTCCCAGGATGTGCAGGTTAGGTGGATTGACCATGCTAAATTGCCCCTTAGCGTCCAAAGATGTGTAGGTTAGGTGGATTGGCCATGCTAAATTGCCCCTTAGTGTCCAAAGATGTGTAGGTTAGGTGGATTGGACATGCTAAATTGCCCCTTAGTGTCCCAGGATGCGTAGGTTAGGTGGATTGGACATGCTAAATTTCCCGTTCCTGTCCCAGGATGTGCAGGTTAGGTGGATTGACCATGCTAAATTGTCCTTTCCCTGTAAGTCTCATTTTTACCCTGAAAATTTAGCATGGCCAATCCACCTAACTTGCACATCTTTGGACACTAAGAGACAATTTAGCATGGCCAATCCACCTAACCTGCACATCTTTGGACACTAAGGGACAATTTAGCATGGCCAATCCACCTAACCTGCACATCTTTCGACACTGAGGGACAATTTAGCATGGCCAATCTACCTAATCTGCACGTCTTTCGGAGTGTGGGAGGAAACCAGAGAAACGCACGCAAACACGGGGAGAACATGCAAACTCCATACAGACAGTGACCCAAGCAACGAATCAAAGCAGAATCCCTGGCACTGTGGGGCAGCAGTGCTAATCATGTGCCACCATGCCATTATGTAGGTCGCTCAAACTGGGGGCTATTCTCCTCTTGCGTGCTTCACGTTTTGTCACCATCTAAGAGCTTTTCCCATTGGACATTTGAAAGATCCTGAACAGTGAAGTTGCGTTGTGGAGGTGTTGGGACAGGAGAGGAAGGGGGATTGGTGATATCATGAATCTAGCTCACACAACGACCCCCTCCTTCCCTTCCCACTGGGCAACTAAAAATGGTGGCCTGCAAGAGTGGGAGTCAGTGATGGAGGGGATATCACTAGCATGATGGGCAGAGTGCCTCCCCCACCCTGCCTCCCCAGTGAACATTGCCAGATCCCATCCAATGGGCTTCCCCTGGCAGACCCGACGAGGGGTGAAGTCGGAGGGCAAGAAATAGCCACTGGGCACAGTTGATTGGAATTCACCCCCCTCCCCTCAATCCAACCGAACCCACAGACCAGGAAGATCTCTGATTGGCTCTTCTGGCTGAGACCTGCTTTGATGGACAGTCCTAGCAACCCCATCCACACTCCCCCCACCCCCACAACACCACTCCCTCCCCAAAACACCCTACTCCCTCCCCCCACCGCCCCCTCACCAATCCAACAGTGTGGGGTTTCCACAGGCAGTGTCAAGGGCTCACTCAAGCCAGTCCTAGCTGGTGTTGTAGAAAGAGACAGCAGGGTTGAGGAGAGACGGCTGAGAGAGAGACAGAGAGAGAGAGAGAGATAAAAAGAGAGACAGAGACAAAAACTGAGAGAGGGAGAGACATCAGAGAGAGAGAGAGAGACAGACAGACAAAGACAGAGAGAGACAAAAAGAGAGAGGGAGAGGGAGACACACACAGACACAGAGAGAGGAAGAGACATCAGATAAAGACAGAGAGAGAGACAAAAAGAGAGAGAGGGAGAGACATCGGAGAGAGAGAGAAAGACAGAAAGAGAGAGAGCAGGAGAGACATCAGATAGAGACACAGAGAGAGTGAGAGACAGAGACTCAGAGAGCAAGAGAAAAAGAGAGACAGAGAGAGAGAGACAGGCAGAAAGGGAGGCAGACAAACAGAAAGAGTAAGAGACAGAGAGTGAGAGGCGGAGAGAGAAAGAGAGCAACAGAGAGAGAGAGCAAGAGAGACAGAAACCGAGAGAGCAAGAGAGGCAAACAGACAGGAAGAGAGACAGGCAGAAAGGAAGACAGAAAGAGACAAAAGGAGTAAGAGACATAGAGTGAAAGACAGAGAGTGAGAGGCGGAGAGAGAGGGAGCAACAGAAAGAGAGACAGACTGACACATCAGAGACAGCGAGAGAGACAAAGAGAGAGAGGGGGAGAGAGAGACAAAGAGAAAGAGACAAAGAGAGAGAGAGACAGAAATAGACAGGGACAGAGAAAGGCAGAGAGAGAAATAGACAGAGAGAGAGAGATAGAGAAAAGCAGAGAGAGAGAGAAAGATACCTTCAGTGTCACATACACAAGATTTTCATCAGTGCTCCTTCACAAGAGGAAGAATCTTCCGGTGATCAAGGTAACACTCTTGCATTGATATGGTTCGAATTCCTCTATTGCCATCCATTTCCAGATTTGCCTCCCACACATCTCCCATCGTTTGTGTAAGTGTGTGTATATGTGTATAGTGATAGTGTATGTGTATGTGTGAATACGTGTATGAGTGTGTGTGTATGTATATGGTGATAGTGTATGTGTGTATGTGAATACATGTATGAGTGTGTGTGTGTGTTTGTGAATGTCTGGGTGTTTGTGTGTGTGTATGTGTGTGAGAGTCTGTATATGTGTGTGTGTGTGTGAGAGTGTGTGTGTGTATGTAAGTGCATGAGTATGAGTGTTGTGAGTGTGATTGCGTGACTGTGTGTGAGTGTGAGAATGAGTGTGTGCGCAAGTGAGAGTTTGTATGTGTGTGTGTGTGTTTCTGTGAGTGTGTGTGTGTGAGAGTGTGTGTATGTATAAGTGCATGAGCATGTGTATGAGTGTTAGTGTGATTGTGTGACTGTGTGTGTGAGAATGAGCGTATGAGTGTGTACTCAAGTGAGAGTTTGTGTGTGTGTGAATGTGTGAGAGTGTGTGTGTAAGTGTTTGTGTGAGTGTGTGTGAGAGAGTGTATGATTGTGTGTGTGTGTGTATGAGGTGTGTGCCTGTGTGTGTGATTGTGTAAGTGTGTGTGTGAGTTTGTGTGTATGTGTCTGTAGGTGTGTGTGTGTGAGAGAGTGTGTGTGAATGTGTGTGTGTGTGAGTGTATGTGTCTACGTGTGTGGTGTGTGAGTGTGTGTGTCTGTGTTTGTGAGTGTGTATGAATGAGTGTGTATGTGTGTGTGTGGGTATGAGTGTGTGGTGAGTGTGTATCTTTGTGTGTATGGTGTGTCTGTATGTGCGTGAATCTATGTGTGTATGTGTCTGTATGTGTGTGTGATTATGTGTGTGTGTGTTTGTGAGTGTGTGTGCCTGTGTTATAAGTATGAGAGTGTATGTGTGTGAGTGAATGTGTCTGTGTGTGTGTGTGTAAAGGTGTGTGTGAGTTTGTGTGTCTAAGTGTTGTGTGTTGTGTGTGTGTGTGTGTGTGTGTGGAGTGAGTGTGGATTTGTGGGGAGAGGGGGAGTTTGTGCTGGGGCAGAAATGGTAAATTCTCCCCCCCCTTGATGAGTGAGTGAGTGGGGAGGTGTGCAGAGGAACATGAGTAGACTGGCAGGACACTGTCTGTGTGACAGTGTGTGAATGATGGACTCTCCCTGCGATTCCCCCATTTCCCTGCTGTTGGTTAATGATTATCTCAGCGCTCTACTCCCTGCCCTCCCCGTATTGTGTCGCTGATGGTTATTGTGACAGCGAGGGAGGCATCATCTTGCAATATTCCCAGCATCACAGACTCACTGTTAACTGTTTGTGGTCCTCCCTCTGTCTGTCTGCCTGTCTCTCTCTTTTCTTCTCTCTTTTCTCTCCCTTTCTCTGTCTCTCACTACTGTCTCTCTGTCTCCCCCTCTGTGTCTCTCTTTGTTTGTCTGTCTGTCTGTCTCTCTCTCTCTCTCCCTCCCTCCCTCTTCCTATCTCTTTCTCTCTCTCTCTGTCTCCCCCTCTATGTCTCTCTTTGTCTGTCTGTCTGTCTGTCTCTCTCTGTCTCTATCTCTATCTCTCTTTTTCTGTCTCTGCTTTTCTCTGTGTGTCTCTTTCTTTCTCTCTGTCTCCCTGTCTCTCACTCTTTCTCTCTCTCTCTCTCTATCTTTCTCTCTGTCTCCCTGTCTCTCTCTATCTTTCTCTCTCTCTCTCTCTTTCTCTCTGTCTGTCTGTCTCTCTCTCTCTTTCTCTGTCTCTGTTTTTCTCTGTGTGTCTCTCAGTCTCTGTCACCCTCTATCTTTCTCTCTCTCTCTCTCTCTCTGTCTTGGTCTCTGTCTGCATCTCTCGTTCCTGTCTCTCTCTCTCTGTTTCTCTCTCTCTCTCTGTGTTTCTCTCTCTTTGTGTCTATCTCTCTGTCTCTCTCTCTCTATCTCTCTCTTTCCTCTCTCTTGCTCTTTCTTTCCTTTCCTGTCTTTCTCTATCCTCTCCCTTTCTGTTTCTACATTTCTCATTCCCTCATTTTCTCCCTTTTCCCCCTCTCTTTCTCACTCTTTCTTTCTCACTCCCTCTTTCTCTCCTCTCCCTCTCTCTCTTTCCCTCGCCCACTCTCTTTTTTTCCTTCCCTCCTCTTTCACTCCCTCCCTCTTTCCCTCCATACCCCTTTCCCTCTCTCTGCCTTTCCCTCTTTCTTTCCCTCTCCCTCTCTCTCTGTTTCATTCTCTCTTTTTCTCCCTGAATCTTTCTTGCTCCCTCTTTTTCCCTCTCTCTTCCCCTCTTGCTGCTGAGCAGAAGGTTATTGGTGCAAGCCCTACTGCAGGGCCGTCAGTGCTGACACCAGGTTGTTATGCCCAGTGCCAGTGCAGAGGGGGTTCTACACTGTCTGAGGCACCGTCTTTTAGAGGAGACAGAGAACAGAGCCCCAGTCCATCCCTCTGGGGTGAGGAAAAGCTGCAGGGAGAGGAAGGACCGTCTTCAGATATCATGGGACAGTCTTCGCTCTCAAACAACCTCCCCTGCACTGGTTATTCCCTAAAACTCCATCATGAGAAACTTATAAAACTCTAACAGAGTGGATTCACAAAGCATGTTCCCGATGATGAGGGGAGCCCAGAAACAGAGGGTCATAGTTTGAGGATGAGGGGTAAACCTTTTAGGAGAAATGAGAGGAGAAATTTCTTCATCCAGAGGGTGGGGAATGTGTGGAATTCACTCCCACAGAAAGTAGTTGAGGCCAGAATGGTAGTTGGGTGTCACAGTGGCATAGTGGTTAGCACTGCTGCCTCAGTGTGCCACAGACCCAGGTTCAATTCCCGGTTTGGGTCATGTCAATGCGTAGAGTACGTAGGAGAGAAGGATTTGATTAAATTTAATTATTGTTACGTGTCTTGGGATACAGTGAAAAGTATCGTTTCTTGTGCGCTATACAGACAAAGCATACTATTCATAGAGTACATAGGGGAGAAGGATTTGATTTGATTTATTATTGTCACATGTATTGGGATACTGTGAGAAGTATTGTTTCTTGCACGCTATACAGACAAAGCATACCGTTCATAAAGAAGGAAAGAGAGAGTGCAGAATGTAGTGTCATAGCAAGGGTGTAGAGAAAAATCAACTTAATGCAAGGCAAGTCCATTCAAAAGAACAAAGAACAAAACAGCACGGGAAACAGGCCCTTCGGTCCAACGAGCCTACGCCGCCATCCCGATGTTCCCACCTCTACCCATGATCCCTGTCTATGTTTATAGGTCTATGGATTGAAAGCAAATTTGAGACAATTCAGGGAGAATTTGTTTTGCCAATTAGCCTAAGAGCACATCTTTGGGATGTGGGAGGAAACTGGAGCACCTGGAGAAAACCCACGCAAGCACGGGGAGAATGCGCAAACTCCCACAGACACAGGCCCAAATCCCTGTATCTGCACAGCACAGCGATAGTCACTGAGCTGTCGTGTTGCCCATCAGATGGTCCAGGTCAAGCGTACACTAACGATGTGAAGCACTAGGATACTCTCGAAAAACAAGAGCAGCCCTCTCACGACCCATCGCGTGTATGCCCCTCGTTAGACAACAAGGTGGACCAAAGCACCTGTAGGATAAAAACAAGTACATCAATATCATCATCTATTTACACACTTCCCAGGGACTCCCAAGGCTCATGACCCCTATTTTAAATCAGTTTTCTATACCCCTCCATTCCCATTCTGTTCATGTGCCCATCTAAGTATCTCTTAAATAACTCCAGAATACCTGCCTCCTCCACTTTACTTGGCAGCGCGTTCCATACCCCCACCATCCTCTGTGTGAAAAAACTCCCTCTAGCATCCAAATTATACCTTACCCCCCTCACCCTAAGCCCATGACCCCTCGTGCTATTTGAGTCCATCCTAGGAAAAAGCTTAACCCTGTTTACTCTATCTATACCCCTCATAATCTTGTACACCTCTATTAGATTTCCTCTAAGTCTACATCTTTCTAAGGAAAACAGTCCCAATTTCTCCTCGTAACTCAGACCTTCCATACCAGGCAGCATCCTGGTAAACCTCCTCTGCACTCTCTCCAGAGTCTCCACGTCCTTCCGGTAGTAAGGCAACCAGAACTGGATGCAGTATTCCAAATGAGGTCTAACCAACGTTTTATACAACTGCAACATTAAAGGCCAGCTCTTGTACTCTATACCCCTTCCTATAAAGGCTAGCATACCATATGCTTTCTTCACAACCTTCTCCATCTGCTCTGGCACCTTCAGAGACTTGTGCACCTGCACCCAGGTCCCTCTGCGTTTCTATACTCTTAATAAGTCTACCCTTTATCATATACCTCCCCTCTACATTCTTTCTCCTGAAATGTATCACCTTGCATTTATCAGGATTGAATTCCATCTGCCATCTATCTGCCCAAGCTACCAGCCTATCTATGTCCTGCTGCATCGCCTGACAATGCACCTCACAATCCACAAGTCCAGCCATCTTTGTATCGTCTGCAAACTTGCTGATCACTCCACTTACTCCCTCTTCCAAGTCATTTATATATATAAATATATATATATATATACAAATAGAAGAGGTCCCAGTACCGAGCCCTGCGGCACACTACTAGTGACCGACCTCCAACTAGAAAAACACCCTTCCACTATTACTCTCTGTCTCCTATTACTAAGCCAGTTACTTATCCATCTAGCTACCTGTCCTTGTATCCCATTAGCCTTGACCTTTTCAACTGACCTCCCATGAGGGACTTTGTCAAATGCCTTACTAAAATCCATATAGACAACATCAACGGCTCGCCCTTCGTCCACTGTTTCTGATAGCAGCAGGGAAGAAGCTGTTCTTGAGTCGGTTGGTACGTGACCTCAGACTTTTCTATGTTTTTCCCGAAGGAAGAAGGTGGAAGAGAGAATGTCCGGGGTGCGCAGTGTTCTTAATTACGCTGACTGCTTTCCCTGAGGCAGCAGGAAGTGTAGACGGAGTCAATTTTTTGATGGGAGGCTGGTTTGTGTGATGGATTGGGCTACATTCACGATAGTTCCTTGTGATCTTGGACAGAGCAGGAGCTGTGTACAACCAGAAAGAATGCTTTGTATAGTGCATCTGTAAAAGTTGGCGAAGGTCGTAAACAGACATGCTAAGTATTTTAGTCTTCTGAGAAAGGAGAGGCGTTTGTGTGCTTTCTTAACTATAGTGCCTTACATTTCTTAACTAACTTCGTTGCAGTGTTAATGTGAGCGTAATAGGGCTTGTGACTAATGGGGCATTGAGTTCAAAAATTGGCAAGTCATGTTGCAGCTTTATAGAACCTTAGTTCGGCCGTGCTTGGAATATAGTGTTCAATTCTGGTCGCCCACACCACCAGGAGGATGTGGAGACTTTGGAGAGGGTACAGAAGAAATTTACCAGGATGTTGCCCTGGTATGGAAGGCATTCGCTATGAGGAGAGGTCGGAGAAACTTGGTTTGTTCTCACTGGAACGACAGAGGTTGACGGGTGACCTGATAGAAGTCTACAAGATTATGAGGGGCATGGACAGAGTGGATAGTCAGAAGCTTTCTCCCCAGGGTGGAGGAGTCAATTACTAGGGGGCACAGGTTTAAGTTACAAGGGGCAAGGTTTAAAGGAGATGTATGAGGCAGGTTTTTTTCACACAGAGAGGGGTGGGTGCCTGGAACTCA
This sequence comes from Sphyrna mokarran, assembly GCA_024679065.1. Lineage (NCBI taxonomy): Eukaryota > Metazoa > Chordata > Chondrichthyes > Carcharhiniformes > Carcharhinidae > Sphyrna > Sphyrna mokarran. Next base: position 16,130,894 of record JAGIQG010000037.1, read on the forward strand.
CTGCCAAGGGAGGCAGTGGAAGCAGATACAGTAGTGACTTTTAAGGGGCATCTTGAGAAATACATGAATAGGACGGGAATAGAGGGATTTGGTCCCCGGAAAGGTAGGGAGTTTTAGTTCAGTTGGACAGCACGGTCAGTACGGGCTTGGAGGACTGGTTCCTGCGCTGTAATTTCCTTGTTTGTTCCACTAAATAAACATTACTTTTACTGACTTTGATTGATTGAAGGGGTATGAGAAGGGAAACTCAGGCTGCAGTGGGAATAATCAGGTCTGGCAAAGGTAAAGCATGGGCACGATGGGATGAATGGCCTCCTTTTTTTAATTCATTCATGGGACATGGGCGCTGCTGGTTGGGACAGTATTTATTACCCATCCTTAATTGCCCTTGGAGGGCAGTTGAGAGTCAACCACTGAGGTTCTGGTGTCACATGTAGGCCAGACCGAGGTAAGTACGGCAGATTTCCTTCCCTAAAGTGAACCCGATGGGTTTTCCCGACAATGGGTCATCAGTAGGTTCTTAATTCCAGATTTTGTTTTTTCATTCATTTAAATTCCACTGTCTGCCATGGTTGGATTCGAACCCGGGTCCCCCAGAACATTAGCTGAGTTTCTGGTTTAAGAGTCTGGTGACGAGACCTCCAGGCCATCACCTTCTTCTTTGCCCTAACCTGCGATGATTCCAGGATTATGGATTCTAGTAGGAACAGAGAATGGGCACGAGTAGCACGCAACCACCATCGCACAGAGACAGAAAATGCTGGGAAAATCTCAGCCGGTCTGACAGTATCCATGAGGAGAGAACAGAGCCAGCGTTTCGAGTCTAAAAATAAAGAACAGATCAGGCCCTTCGGCCCCCCCAAGCCTGCCATGCTACCCAACTTAACTAAGACCACCTATCTTTCCGGGGACGATATCCTTCCATCCTATTCATTTATTTGTCAAGACGCCCCCTAAAAGTCACTATCGGGTATATGATAAAGGGGTATAGAAAACTGATTTAAAATAGGGATCATGAGCCTTTGGAGTCCCCGGGAAGTGTGTAAATAGATGATGATATTGATGTACTTGTTTTCATCCTTGTTTTGATATTGATGTACTTGTTGTCTAACAAGGGGCATACACGCGATGGGTCGTGAGAGGGCTGCTCTTGGATCTTTTTTCGAGAGTATCCTAGTGCTTCACGTCGTTAGTGTACGCTTGACCTGGACCATTTGATGGGCAACACGACAGCTCAGTGACTATCGCTGTGCTGTGCAGATACATGGATTTGGGCCTGTGTCTGGGGGAGTTTGCGCATTCTCCCCGTGCTTGCGTGGGTTTTCTCCGGGTGCTCCGGTTTCCTCCCACATCCCAAAGATGTGCTCTTAGGCTAATTGGCAAAACAAATTCTCCCCAAATTGTCTCAAATTTGGTTTTTAATCCATAGATCTATAAACATGGACAGGGATCGCGGGTAGAGGTGGGAACATCGGGGTGGCGGCGCGGGCTCGTTGGGCCGAAGGGCCTGTTTCCCGTGCTGTTTTGTTCTTTATATCCGCTTCCACTATCTCCCCCAGCAGTAAGTTCCACCCATCATGCTTTGTGTAAAAAAAAACTTGCCTCGTTTATCTCTTTAAACCTTGCCCCTCACACCTTAAACCTGTGCCCCCTATTAATTGACTCTTCCACCCTGGGAAAAAGCTTCTGACTATCCACTCTGTCCTTGCCCCTCATAATCTCGTCGACTTCTAGATGACTCTTTGTCTGCTACCAACATCGATTAGTCCGCGAGACAGCTAGACATGAGGCGAGGGAAGCCTCCAAGGGTGGAGAACTAAGACGCAAACTAACCAACACCTCCCAAGCCTCATAACCCTCTCGCCTCAAAATGTTATCACTGTTGGTGATCAGAGGCAGCTGGGATTTGCATGCCTTTTGCATCAAGATATACAAATTTCATCACCGCACCTGGAAAACCCATTTCCATATTGCGTCGGCTTGCCGAGGAGTACACAGAAGCCATTCATGCCAACTCACGGCAGGTCAGAGTTTCCAACCATGAAGCAGCTGGCAATTTGAATCCCAATTCTGGCTGAGTGCAGGAGCCAGAGTCTCCGAATTCTGCCTGGGTGGGTGTAGGAGGGCCTCCCTGAGTGAAGTGACTTTAGGGCCTAACTATTCAAAGTGATTTTTGGACCTAGCTCTTCAAAATGATTTTTATAGCCTGACTAGTCAAAGTGATTTTAGGGCCTAACTATTCAAAGTAGTTTTAAGGCCTATCCATTCGAGATGATTTTATAGCCTAACCAGTCAAAGTGATTTTAGGGCCTAATTATTAAAAGTGATTTTAGGGCCTAACTATTCAAAGTGGCCATTCAAGATGATTTTATAGCATAACTAGTCAAAGTGATTTTAGGGCCTACCTATTCAAAGTGATTTTAGGGAATAATATTCAAAGTGATTTTAGGGCCTGACTATTTGAGGTCATTTTTGGGAATAATTATTCAAAGTGATTTTAGGGAATAATATTCAAGGTGATTTTAGGGAATAACTTGTCAAAGTGATTTTAGGGCCTGACTATTTGAGGTGATTTTTGGGAATAATGATTCAAAGTGATTTTCGGGCCTAACTATTCAAAGTGATTTTTAGTCCTAGCTTTTTAAAGTGATTTTTCACGCCTAACTATTCAAAGTGATTTTTCAGGCCTAACTATTCAAAGTGAATTTAGAGCCTACCTAGTTCAATTGATTTTAAGACCTAACTATTCAAAATGATTTTAGGGCCTTCCTATTCAAAGTGATTTTCTGCCTAACCATATGAAATGATTTCAGGGTTGTCTTAATCCAAAGATTGATGTATTCAGTGAGTTTAGGACCTACCCCATGTGATTTTCCTATCAATCCTTCTGCTTTCTCTCCCCTGGTCATCACTATGTCCCAGGGAAGATTGTGTCATTCCTGGAGACTTCAGGCATATCCTAGAGGATTAGTAATGACAATACCCATGGACACAAGGGTCCATGGTACACGGCTGCCACTCATTTGGTGCAAAGTGGCAGTGAGGCATAGGGAGAGCTGTGGATGATTGTCACAGAGTAGGGGGTGCTCCTCTGAAGGTCAAGGGGGAAAGGCTGTGACGGCGAGGTCAAAGGGTGTGAGCAGGAGGTCAAAGAGCAAAGGTTGTGCGTGAGACAGCAAAGAGCAGATGGCGTTCATGGTCAATCAGAGAGAAAGGGGAGAGGCTGTGAGCTGGAGGTCAAAGGGGAGCTGGCGTGCGTAAGAAGCAAAATGGAGGGCTTGCGTGCACGATGAGCGGGAGGTCAAAAGGGAGAAGGCGTGAGTGTGAGGTCACTGGGGGGAGAGCATGAGTGCAGGTCAAAGGGGAGAGCGCATGAGCGGAAGTTCAGATGTAAAGAGGCGTGAGCAGAGGTCAAAGGCAGTCAACGTGAGCATGAGGTCACTGGCAGAGAGGGCATACGCAGGAGGTCAAAGAGGAGAGGCTATGAGGTGGTGGTTCAAGGGGGGAGGGTGTGAGCAGGAGGTCAAAGGGTAAAGGGCAGACATAAGTGGCGGCGGGCGGGCAGGTCGGGGGGAAAAGGTGTGTGAGAGGGAGGTCAAAGTGCACTTGGCTGAGGGAGGGCAGTTAAATGGGATAGAGTGTGAGAGGGAGGTCAAAGGGCGGGGAAGGTGTGAGCTGGAGAGTGAGGGGGAGAGGATTGGTTATGAGGGTCAAGGGGAGAGGGTGTAAGCGGGGGTTAAAGGGGAGGCCTTGTGAGCGAGAAAGGCAGAACTCAAAGGCTGTGTGATTTACGGTTTGTAGTCTTACAAAACAGTTCCCTTTTACATGATATAAATAGCTTATTGAGGAAGCATGACCTCAAATCAGTTGGCATCCTCCCTTTCTTCGTCTGAGAGAGAAGGAAAAGCAGTGGAACTGCTGGGAGGAGCTAGGTGTTGGACACACTGGCTCTTTGTTTCCCTCTGTAATTCTCTCTTTTTTGTCCCTTTCAACTTGCCCTCAATCTGGGCAGTATCAAACTCTCTTGTCCTCTTCCCCTCAGTCTCTGTTTTTTTTCCTCTCTTTCCCCCATTCTATGTCTCTCTCTCTTTCTATCACCCTCTTCTCCTGTATCTTTTGTGCCTTTCTCTCTCTCTCTCTCTCTCATAGGGCCATAGAGGTTTACAGCAAGGAAACAGGCCCTTGAATCCAACTTGTCTGTGCTACTGTTTTTTTTAAATCCCTAAGCTAATCCCAATTGCCTGTGTTTGGCCCGTATCCCTCTATACACATCTTACCCATGTAACTATCCAAATGCTTTTTAAAAGACAAAATTGTACCTGCCTCTACTACTGCCTCTGGCAGCTCGTTCCAGACACTCACCACCCTCTGGGTGAAAAAATTGCCCCTCTGGACCCTTTTGTATCTCTCCCCTCTCACCTTAAACCTGTGCCCTCTAGTTTTAGACTCTCCTACCTTTGGGGAAAAGATATTGACTCTCTAGCTGATCTGTGCCCCTCATTATTTTATAGACCTCTCTAAGATCACCCCTCAGCCTCCTACGCTCCAGAGAAATAAGTCCTGGTCATAGAGGTTTACAGCACAGAAACAGGGCCTTTGGCACAACTTGTCCGTGCTGCTCCTTTTTTTAAAATCCCTAAGCTAATCCCAAATGCCAGCATTTGGCCTGCATCCCTCTATACCCATCGTACCCATGTAACTGTCCAAACACTTCTTAAAAGACAAAATTGTAGCCGCCTCTACTACTGCCTCTGGCAGCTCATTCCAGTCACTCACCACCCTCTGTGTGAAAAAAATTACCCCTACGGACCCTTTTGTATCTCTCCCCTCTCATCTTAAACCTGTGCCCTCTAGTTTTAGGCTCCTCTACCTTTGGGAAAAGATATTGACTATCTGGCTGACCCTGTGCCCCTTATTATTTTTTAGACCTCTGTAAGATCACCCCTCAGCCTGCTACACTCCAGGGAAAAAAGTCCCAATCTATCCAGCATCTCCTTATAACTCAAACCATCAAGTCTTGGGAGCATCCTAGAGCCAGCACTTATTGCCCATCCCTAGTTGCCTTTGCCACTGAGTGGCTTGCCAGGCCACCTCAGAGGGGCAACTGGGAGTCAACATGCATTGTCTGTATGTGTTCCCTCCGGGTGCTCCGGTTTCCTCCCACAGTCTGAAAGAATGTTCTGGTTAGGATACACTGGGCCATGCTAATCTCTCCCTCAGTGTTACCCGAACAGGCGCCAGAGTGTGGCAACTAGGGGATTTTCACAAAAATGTCATTGCGGTGTTAATGTAAGCCAACTTGCGACACTAATAAATAAAGCTTAAATCTTGTATTGCGAACGAGGGCACCATTTTTTTTCCTCACTGGGGCGTGAAATTCTCTTCCTTGGTGAGGTCCCTGAAGAGAGTCAAAGGTGACGAAGGGAATGAGCTGGAATATAGAGATCAGACTATTGCAGGAAAGGACAACTAGACTGGCGAGAGGCCCTCCTTCGTCTCTGCGGGCCGTGAGATTGGACTGGGGTTTGTTCACTCACTGTGACCCCATGAATAAGATTAAATACGTTTAATATGCACCGAATATTTTATCACCAGTCAGAGAAAATGTGGAATGGCTCCTATATTAGTGGATGAGTCATCAACTTCACGTGGTGAAGAATAATATTGACGCTTTTGACACAGAGGAAGCGCACGGCTCTCGCCGTCAATATTCATACAATCCTTACAGTGCTGAAGGAGGCCATTCCACCCATCAATCTGTATTGATCATAATCCCACCCAGTCTGTTTTCCCGTAACTCTCATTTACTCCAGCTAGTCCCTCTGATGCTAAGGGGCATGGCCAGTCCATCTAACCTGTACATCTTTGGATACTAAGGAGCAATTTAGCATGGTCAATCCACCGAAACTGCATATCTTTGGACACTAAGGGGCAATTTAGCATGACCAATCCACCTAACCTACACATCTTTGGACACTAAAGAGCAATTTAGCATAGCTAATCCACCTAAACTGCACATCTTTGGACACCAAGGGGCAATTTAGCATAGCCAATCCACCTAACCTGTACATATTTGGACACTAAAGAGCAATTTAGCATGGTCAATCCACCTAACCTACACATCTTTGGACACTAAAGAGCAATTTAGCATGACCAATCCACCTAACCTGCACATCTTTGGACACTAAGGAGCAATTTAGCATGGCCAATCCATGTAACCTGCATATTTTTGGACTCTAAGGGGTAATTTACCATGGCCAATCCACCTAACCAGCACATCTTTGGACACCAAGGGGTCCGATCTCTCTGTTCCTGTGTTTGTAAGTGTTTAAAATGGATGGCCTGTTGTGGCAGAGAATCTCTGAACAGATGATGGGTCGAAGGGCCTGGTTTTGAGGAATGGAGGGTGACATTAGTGTAATATTGTCCAATTTCCTTCATCTTCCAGAGTGTTGTCCTTGTCCTGGACGCCTAACTCAGAGATCAAGACAAGGATCATTCCGGCAGGAAAGGTAGGAAATTCATGGAGACAACTGCCGCTACAGAAAAACCCCGCTGACATTCCCGCTGACATTCCCACTGACATTCCCGCTGACATTCCCACTGACATTCCCACTGACATTCCCGCTGACAATCCCGCTGACATTCCCACTGACATTCCCGCTGACAATCCACTGACATTCCCGCTGACAATCCACTGACATTCCTGCTGACATTCCCGCTGACAATCCCACTGAGATTCCCACTGACAATCTCACTGAGATTCCCGCTGAGATTCCCGCTGAGATTCCCACTGACAATCCCGCTGACATTCCCGCTGACATTCCCGCTGACATTCCACTGATAATCCCGCTGACATTCCCTCGACAATCCCACATGGTAATCCTCCTTTTGTCAAATTTCAAGATCAAGTTGCGTTGTCAATTTCTGAAATAATTGTTGCAGAATTCCTCATTTTATTTCATTGTGTGACATTTATGCAGTGAGCTTCACTCTGTATCTAACCCCGTGCTGTACCTGTCCTGGGAGTGTTTGATGGGGGACAGTGTAGAGGGAGCTTTACTCTGTATCTAACCCCGTGCTGTACCTGTCCTGGGAGTGTTTGATGGGGGACAGTGCAGAGGGAGCTTTACTCTGTATCTAACCCCGTGCTGTACCTGTCCTGGGAGTGTTTGATGGGGGACAGTGTAGAGGGAGCTTTACTCTGTATCTAACCTTGTGCTGTACCTGTCCTGGAAGTGTTTGATGGGGACAGTGTAGAGGGAGCTTTACTCTGTATCTAACCCCATGCTGTACCTGTCCTGGGAGTGTTTGATGGGGACAGTGTAGAGGGAGCTTTACTCTATCTAACTCCGTGCTGTACCTGTCCTGGGAGTGTTTGATGGGGACAGTGTAGAGGGAGCTTTACTCTATCTAACTCCGTGCTGTACCTGTCCTGGGAGTGCTTGATGGGGGACAGTGTAGAGGAACCTTCACTCTGTATCTAACCCCGTGCTGTACCTGTCCTGAGAGTGTTTGATGGACACATTGTAGAGGGAGCTTTACGCTGTGCCTAACCCCATGCTGAACCTGTCCTGGACGTGTTTCGATGGGGGACAGTGCTGACTCTGTATCTGTAAAATGAGCCAGTAAATGATATCCTGGAGGTTTTTCTGTTTGATGACGTGAGGCAGAGTCTGCTGGTTTGGGGAAACAGCAGGTGTCTCCACAGAGAGAGAGCTAGCAGTGGGAGCGAGCCACAGGCCCCTGGGACTGGTGTTTGTTTGCCTGACGCAGGCAAATGAGTCAAAACATGTTGATTGTAATGTGTTGGCATTTAGTGTAGCCTTGGTACCCGCTGCGATGATTAATGCCTTTCTGTGCTGGCACAAGATGGGCAGTTTCAGAAGTGCCAAGGTACTGTACCCATCAGCAAATACCCTCCTGTTGGTTAGAAACCAAACCTGTGTGTCAATGGTCCATACCCTGGGAGTGAGTTACAGACTGGAATCTAATCGAGGGGTCCGGGGTGGTTTATATATAGAATAACAGATACCCAGGAGTGAGTTACAGACTGGAATCTAATCAAGGGGTTCGGGGTGGTTTATATATAGAATACCAGATACCCGGGAGTGAGTTACAGACTGGAATATAATCGAGGGGTTCGGGGTGGTTTATATATAGAATAACAGATACCCGGGAGTGAGTTACAGACTGGAATCTAATCGAGGGATTTGTGATGGTTTATATATAGAATAACAGACACCCGGGAGTGAGTTACAGACTGGAATCTAATCGAGGGGTTCGGGGTGGTTATTTATAGAATCACATTGGATCTGATTCCTGCTTCAAAAGAGTTTGTGTGTGTGTGTGGTGTGTGTGGGTGGGGGGGGGGGGTGGTGCGCGCGCGCGCGAAGGAAATGGTATGAGGGATTTGTGCGGTGTGAATCCACAGACTTTGGATTCTGGAGCTGTGAGGCCTACTAATCATGGCAGGCCCGCGCTCAGCCTCTTGCTCGGCTGCAGCCGCTGAGAGGATTTTTTGTCTTGGCGCCTCCATGAACTTCCTGCCCTTGCAAGGGAGCTCTCAGCTGGGGACGCCAGCTGCTGCTGCCTGCCCTCTCCCAAACCCCCACTGTCCGCCCTGTGTGCTGCCCTTTTCTGTGGCAGGCTCCTGATGGGCAGGGCCCGTGGCGAGGCCTAGCAGCAGGCTTGGGCCCAAGCCAGGGAGGAGTTGGGGGGGCACAGAGGGAGGGAAGCACTTTGATCCTCAGGATTATCTCTGCATTAACCCTGTCGCTGCGCTCCAATCCATCTGCTCACTGAATGACTGCAGTGAGTACCGGTTTCCACGCTGTCACTGGGAAAGTAAAGACATGTTTGCGCACCCTAGCTGGCACAGTGGGCGGCATGGTGGCATAGCGGGTTAGCACTGCTGCCTCACAGCGCCAGGGACTCAGGTTCGATTCCCGGCTTGGGTCACAGTCTGCACGTTCTCCCCCTATGTTGTGTTGGTTTCCTCCAGGTGCTCCTGTTTCCTCCCACACCCCAAAGATATGCTGGTTAGGTGAAGTGGCCATGCTAAATTGCTCCTCGGTATCCAAAAATATGCAGATTAGTTGGATTGGTCGTGCTAAATTGCCCCTCAGTGTCCAAAGATGTGCAGGTTAGGTGGATTGGCCATGCTAAATTGCCCCTCAGTGTCCAAAGATGTGCAGGTTAGTTGGATTGGCCATGCTAAATTGCCCCTTAGTGTCCAAAGATGTGCAGGTTAGGTGGATTAGCTATGCTAAATTGCCCCTTAGTGTCCAAAGATGTGCAGGTTAGGTGGATTAGCTGTGCTAAATTGCCCCTTAGTGTCCAAAGATGTGCAGGTTAGGTGGATTGGCCATGCTAAATTGCCCCTCAGTGTCCAAAGATGTGCAGGTTAGTTGGATTAGCTATGCTAAATTGCCCCTTAGTGTCCAAAGATGTGCAGGTTAGATGGATTAGCTATGCTAAATTGCCCCTTAGTGTCCAAAGATGTGCAGGTTAGGTGGATTAGCTATGCTAAATTGCCCCTTAGTGTCCAAAGATGTGCAGGTTAGGTGGATTAGCTGTGCTAAATTGCCCCTTAGTGTCCAAAGATGTGCAGGTTAGGTGGATTGGCCATGCTAAATTGCCCCTCAGTGTCCAAAGATGTGCAGGTTAGGTGGATTGGCCATGCTAAATTGCCCCTTAGTATCCAAAGATGTGCAGGTTAGGTAGATTGGTCATGCTAAATTACCCCTTCGTGTCAGGAGGATTAGCATGGTAAATGTGTAACTTTTCGGGGATGGCGTTGTTGTCAGTGCTGTCTTGATGGGCCGAATGGCCTCTTTCTACACTGTAGAGATTTATGATTCTGTAGCTGTGCTCTGGTGGGGTGTGGGATAGATTGGAGGGTAGGGAGTGGTAGGGTAGTGGGGGCATTGGGAGGGATGGGAGCGTATGTTGGGAGGGGATGGGGTAAGAGGGTGGTGGGTTGAGGGATTGGGCAGTTGTGGGGGGCGGGGGGGGGGAAAGCGTGAGGTGGGTGGGGAGGGGCAGCACTCTCCCTCTCATCTTTGATCCAGGCTGCTGCTGGCCTCATGTCCCGGGTCTATCCGGGCCAAAACTCCCGGTGTCAGTCCTGAGGGAGTGCTGCACTATCAGATTGAGATATGAAGCACCTCGGGCTGAGACCGAATGGACCCCGTTGGAAGAAAAGGAACGGCCTCCCCAGTTAATCACTCAACCAGCATCGCCAGGATTACCCAGTGCGACTTGTTATGTGGGAGCTTGCTGTGTACCAATTGGTCGTTGCCTTTCTTGCTGCGAATCCGGGGGGAAGCAACCTCACTGGCCCCATCAAGTCCCTGGGATTGCTGGAAAAGATTCCCTCTTATAATGTTGGTTCAAGGAGTGCAGCTGACTTTCGCGCCTCCCAGTAGACAGTGAGAGCCTTTTTCCTCGGATGGTGATGGCTAACACGAGGGGACATAGCTTTAAACGGAGGGGTGATAATTATAGGACGGGTGTCAGAGGTAGGTTCTTCACTCAGAGGGTAGTAAGGGCGTCAACCACGGGATAAAGCAGGGATGCGTACTTGCTCCAACTTTGTTCACGCTATATCTTGCTGCAGTATTGGAAACAATGGGCCAAAATCTGGACAAAGGTGTGTACATTAGGACTCGCTCAGATGGAAAATTGTTCAACCTCTCAAGACTCAAAGCTTCAACCAAGACGAGAAAGATATGTGTCAGAGAACTTCTGTATGCAGATGATTTAGCCCTCGTTGCCACTGATCCAAATGTGATTCAAGAAATTGTAGACCACTTCTCATCTGCTGCCACTCCTTGGCCTAAGAATCAATGCCTCCAAAACCGAACTCCTGTACCAGCCTCCGCCTCTGTGTAATGAAACCCAATCACCAGTCATAAAGATAAGTGGGCTAGCGCTGAAAAACACTGAGTCCTTCACTTACTTCGGAAGCGCTGTAACCAGCACCAACTTATCGGACCTGGAAATAGAAAGGAGGATTCAATCAGCAACAAAAGCTTTTGGTGCCTTGCAGAAGCGACTTTGGTCCCGCCATGACGTTAAAATGTCAACCAAGGTCAAAGTGTATAATACAGCCGTTCTACCATCTCTACTTTATTCAACAGAAACGATGACATTGTACCGGAAGCATATCAAGAAACTAACCAAGATACAACTCAGACACTTGCGACAAATATTAAACATCAATTGGCAAGAGATGGTTCCTGATTTGGAGATATTCAAACCAGCTGGAACGGTCAGCACAGAATCGCTCATCACAGCCTCTCAGTTGCGGTGGACTGGCCACGTCATAAGAATGAGCGACGATCGTTTGCCCAAAGCCGTCTTCTATGGCGAGCTACATGAAGGAAATAGAAAACATGGTGGACAGAAGCTGCGTGACAAAGATGTGCTCAAGCGCCATATGAAGAACATTAACATGGACGTCAACACCTGGGAGAAGGATGCTTTGGACAGAAGAAGTTGGCAATGCATTGTCAAGAAGACAATCCCACTCATCGAGAAAAAAAGGCAGGAAAAATATGAAGCAGACCACGAACGCAGACATTTTGTTACAAATCAGACAAATCACAGTTGCCACCGATGTGGCAGACAATGCCGATCCAATGCAGGCCTTGTAACACACCAACGTGCCTGCAGAATCTAAACTTCCAACACAGTCAACATCGAAATCGATGGACGGCCGAAGAAGTAAGGGCGTGGAATGCCCTGCCTGCAGTAGTTGTGGACTCGCCAACTTTGAGGGCGTTCAAATCGTCAGTGGGTAGGCATATGGATAATATTACAATAGTTTAGGTTAGAAGGTCATTAGGTTGGTTCCACTGGTTGGCGCAACATCAAGGGCCGAAGGGCCTGTACTGCACTGTAATGTTCTATGTTCTGAAGGCTTTGGGATCATGGATCATAGAACCCTATAGAGCAGAAATAGGCCCTTCAGCCCATTGAGTCTGCACTGAATACAATCCCACCCAGGCCCTACCCCCATATCCTTATAGATTATACTCACTAATCCCTCTATCCTGCACATTCCTGGATAATAATTTCTTAGCGTGGCCAATCAACCTAACCCATACATCTTTGGACTGTGGGAGCAAACCGGAGCACCCAGAGGAAACCCATGCAGACACGAGGAGAATGTGCAAACTCCACACAGACAGTGACCCGAGCCGGGAATCGAACCCAGGACCCTGGAGCTGTGAAGCAGCAGTGCTAACCCACTGTGCTACTGTGCCGCCCAAGCAATCTTTCCCGTTCACTTGAGTGGGTGGGGAAGAGAGGAGGGGTAGAGTCGGGGGCGTGGGGAAGGGGGGAAGGACTTAATTTGATGTCTCATCCAAAATATGGCAGCTGTGTTAGTGCAGCACATTGGTGTTGCTAAATTCTTACTTAGTGCAGCACTCCCTTGGTGCTGCACTGTGTCACGTTGTTGGAGGTGGGGTGGTTTGGGGATCAGTGCTGCTGTTTGTGGCATAGATAACTGTTCTGGAGGAAAATGCGAGTGGTCTGATCAGTACGTTTACGGATGACAGGAAGGCCGGTGGAATTGCTGATAGTGCCGGGGATTGCCAAAGGATACAGCAGGATATAGATAGATTGAGACTTGGGCACAGAAATGGCAGATGGAGTTTAATTGATTTGATTTATTATTATCGTATGTATTAGGGACACAGTAAAGTGAACGTAGCCCAGTCCATCACGCAAACAGCCTCTCATCCATTGACTCTGTCTACACTTCCCGCTGCCTTGGGAAAAGCAGCCGGCATAATCAAGGATCCCACACACCCTGGACATTCTCTCTTCCACCTTCTTCCGTCAGGAAAAAGATACACAAGTCTGAGGTCACGTACCAACCGACTCAAGAACAGCTTCTTCCCTGCTGCTGCCAGATTTTGAATGGACCGACCTCGCATTAAGTTGATCTTTCTCTACACCCTAGCTATGACTGTAACACTACATTCTGCACTCTCTCCTTTCCTTCTTTGTGAATGGTATGCTCTGTCTGTGTAGCGCGCAAGAAACAATACTTTTCACTGTATCCCAGTACATGTGACAATAATAAATCAAATCAAATCCTTCTCCCCTATGTACCCTGAATAGTAGGCTTCTTTCTATACTGTGGGATGGTAGGATTATCTATTTTGAGTGGAGATGAATGGCCTCCTCCTGATCCCATCCATGCCACCAACGAGGGAAAAGGAAATGTACGGAGAGAAAGAGTTTTATTTCTGGGCAAAGTGTTCATCTCCTGGACCGTCTCTGAGAATGTCAGCACGTTCGCGCACATTGCTTCTCACCAGCTGCTGCCACAAGGCGCTCGTAACACGCTTAAATTTCAGTGCAAGACATGTAAGAGAGGCTTGAAAAGACGTTGATCCTATTTCCTCGCAAGTCTTCTGGTTTATTTCAGTAATTTACTTAAGCTCTTGGCTTTCCCATTTCTGCACATATTTACCCTACTAATCCATCTGACACTTGGCAATTTAGCATGGCCAACTCTTCCAACCATACATCTTTGGATATTAAGGGACAATTTAGCATGGCCAATCCACCTAACCTGCACATCTTTGGACATTAAGGGGCAATTTAGCATGGTCAATCCACCTAATTTATACATCTCTGGGCACTAAGGGACAATTTAGCATGACCAATCCACCTAACCTGCACATCTTTCGACACTGAGGGGTAATTTGGCATAGTCAATTTACCTAATCTGCATATCTTTAGACATTAAGAAGCAATTTAGTATGGCCAATTCACCTAATCCACACATCCTTGGACACTAAGGGGCAATTTAGCATGGCCAATCCTCCTGACTGCACATCTTTGGACACTAAGCGGTAATTTAGCATGGCCAATCCACCCAACCTGCACATCTTCACACACTAATGGGCAATTTAGCACAGCTAATCCTCCTAACCGCACATCTTTGGACACTAAGGGGCAATTTAGCAAGGCCAATCCACTAACCTGCACAGCTTTGGACACTAAGGGGCAATTTAGCATGGCCAATCCACTAACCTGCACAGCTTTGGACACTAAGGGGCAATTTAGCATGGCCAATCCACTAACCTGCACAGCTTTGGACACTGAGAGACAATTTTGCATGGCCAATCCACCGAATCTGCGCATCGTTGGACATTATTATACACACTAATCATTGGATTAGTGGGTATAATATGTAGGGATATGGGGGTAGAGCGTGGGTGGGATTGTGTGTGGTGTAGGCTTGATGGGCAGAAGGGCCTCTTTCTGCACTGTAGGGTTCTATGATTCTATAATTCAATGACTAAGGGGCAATTTAGCATACCAATCCAATTAGCCACACATATTTGGAAACCAAGTGCAATTTGGCATGGCCAATGCCCCTAATTTATTCACCTTTGGACTATGCAAAGAAACCAGAGCATCCAAAAGAAACCCACTCAGGTAAAGGAAGAACATGCAGACACTGCACAGGCAGTGCCCCAAGCCAGGAATCGAACCAGGAACTCTAGCGCTGTGAAGCAGCAGTGCTAACCGCTGTGCCATTCCCCCTCCTCCAATAGATTACTTTAAGTTGCTTTATCCATCCTGTATTTAGCCTTGTTTTGTTTTCCTCTCCTTCAGTTAATTTCAATAATTGAGGAAAAAGGAGTGTGGAACCGGTGTGAGACTTAACCCCAAGTTTATTTTGAAAGAAAGTCACAGACACACCGAGGGCCTCCCAGTGACTCGGAGTGAACTGGTTTACACACTCTGATAACGCTTCCCTGTTGCGGAACAACAGGGCTTAATTCCATTGTCACAGAAAGTTTACACACATTTTCTTTTATTCATTCATGGGGCACGGGTGTTACTGGCTGGGCAATCATATTGCCCATCCCTTATTGCCCTTGGAGCACAGTTGAGAGCCAACCACATTGGCTGTGGCTCTGGACTCGCATGTAGGCCAGGTCGGGTGAGGACGGCAGATATCCTTCAGTAAAGAGGACATTAGTGAACCAGATGGGTTTTTACAAGAATCCACAGTAGTTGTCATGGTCACCACTACTGAGACAAGTCTTCTAATTCCAATTTTATTAACCGAGTTTAAATTCCCATACCTGCCATGGTGGCGCTTGAACCCGTGCCCCTCCACCCCAGAGAAAGGATGACAGAATTTCTTCCCTAAAGAAACCAGATGGGTTTTTCCAATAATGGGTCATCTGTAGATTCTTAATTCCAGATTTTTTTTCTTGAATTCAAATTTCACCATCTGCCGTGGCGGGATTCGAACCCGTGTCCCCCAGACCATTCGCTGAGTTTCTGAATTAAGAGTCTCATAACACTACTAGGCCATCACCATCCCTTTTGAATTTTGCAGTTGGGTGAGCATAAGGCATTTAATTCCACGTATGATTCCCGTGACCCAACCAGGAAGTATTTATCAAAACAAACATTATTTAAAAACACGGTTAGAACTTAATAGAAAAAATTAGCCTAACTTTTACTGATTTGAATTGTTAAACATGCCGAGTTCTGAGCCTTGACAGCTAGCTATCTCTATTGTTCCATTGCAAGCAGCATTCCGTAGACATAAATCCCTTCTTCCGAACCAGTTTGCAGATTTGCTGAAGTAGTATTGGATTTCCAGCCTTTTAACACCTCTGGACAAAGCTCCTGACAGAAGGATATACGCGACAACAGTAGAACTTCAGGGAACAAGTTGCTGGTAACTCGCGATCTCCAGACTATGGAGACAGAGGCCGGAATTTTACTGGCATACCTGCTCCATTTCCATGTTGACTGAAGCGACTCAGTCAGCACCACCTTCCCAAGGGGTAATTAGAGATGGGCTTAGCCGGTGACACCCCACATCCCAATAAATGAGTGAACCAAAAATTCAAATACAAAGATGCACGCTATGCAGACAAAGCATACCATTCATAGAGTACATAGGGAGAGAAGGATTTGATTTGATTTATTATGTCACATGTATTGGAGTGCAGTGAAAAGTGTTGTTTCTTGCTCGCTATATAGACAAAGCATGCCATTCATTAAGTACATGGGGAGAATGGCTTGATTTGTTATTGTCACATGTGTTGGGATACACTGAAAAATATTGTCTTTTGTGTGCTATACAAAGCATACTGTTCATAGAGTAAATGGGGGAGAAGGATTTGATTTATTATTGTCACATGTATTGGGATACAGTGAAAAATATTCTTTCTTGTGCAGTGTATAGACAAAGCACACTGTTCATAGGAAAGGAAAAGAGAGTGCAAAATGTAGTGTTACAGCCATAGCTAAGGTGTAGAGAAAGATCAACTTCACATTTGATCTATTAGTTATAGGACGTGGTAGTTATAGAACGGATATCAGAGGTAGGTTCTTTACCCAGAGGGTGGTTCGGGAGTGGAATGCCCTGCCTGCAGCAGTTGTAGATGCGCCAAGTTTGGTGGCGTTTAAGAGGTTAGTAGATAAGTTTATGGACGAAAAGGGAATGGTTTAGGTTAGAGGGTCATTGCTTTTTCCTAATTGGTCGGCGCAACATCGAAGGCCGAAGGGCCTGTTCTGCGCTGTAATGTTCTATGTTCTATTATTATTGTCACACGTATTGGGATACAGTGAAAAATTTTGTTTTTTGTGTGTTGTACACAAGAGTGTGTTGTACAAAGCATACCATTCATAAAGAAGGAAAGGAGGGAGTGCAAAATGTAGTGTTACAGTCATAGCTAGAGAAGGATCAACTTAATATTTGATTTATTGTTGTCACATGTATGGGGATACAGTGAAAAGTATTGTTTCTTGCGCACTGCACAGAGGAAGCATACCATTCACAGAGTACATAGGGGAGATGGATTTAATCTGATTTATTATTGTTATGCAATGCTTTGGGATACAGCACTTCTTACCAAAAACGGAAGGCCAGCAAAACAATAGATAGAGTCTGTACAAATAAATAGCTTGCAAGCAAAAAAAAACCCCCAGTGGGTGTGAGCTAACAGTCTTTGATTGACAGCTGATCTGGGCTGGGGAGAGCGGGGGGTCACGTGGTCTCCTCCCCTCCCCCCCCCCGCCCCACCCCCGCCCCCGCCTCCTCCTCCTTCCGTCTGGCGGAGCGAACTGATCGGGCCAGAGGGGGTGGGAGGTGCCGGAGAAGTGGGAACTTCGATCGGCCACCCGCGCACCCCTGCGAGTGGGCGCCAGGCGGCAGGTGGTGGAGTCCGCTCCCGTTGGGGAGGGCAGGCGGGGCGACCATAAGCGAACCCCGGAGTGACTACCACCACCACCCCCCCCCACTTCGCTCCCTCGAGCAGCGGGCCGACGTCAACAGAAGCCAAGTGGCGGGCGAAGGGAGCGGATCTTGTGTGTCAGCAGCGGGAGACAAGCGTGGGGAGACTTTATATATATATATATATACACACGCAAAAAAATACACACCAAACGACAACATTTTTATGCCCTCATTTTCCCGTCGAAAGGTGAGTAGAAGCGAATAAATCGAGGGGTAAGGTTATTTTTCGAAAGGTTGAAAAATTGAGACTAAAACTAGGGCAAGAAGGGTGGGGGGGGGGTGGTGTGATAAAAAGAAGGACATCAAGTTGGTAAACCATCATCAAACTCTTAATTTTTAAACCTCAATCCTCGCTCTCTTACACAAAATGCAAGGAAACATATCTTTACGTGGGCTGTCTCAAAAAAAAAACTGCTTTAATTTGATCTGCAAAGAAACAAAATCCCAAAATTTTGACCATTTTTCAACAAATCTTGCTTTTTTCCCCACCTCCCCCACCCCCCCCACCCCCCCCCCCCCACACCCCCACCTCCCCACCTCCCCCCACCTCCCCACCCCCCCACCCCACCCACCCTTCCCCAACCCCCCCCCCACCTTCCCCACCCCCCCCCACCTTCCCCACCCCCCCCCCACCTTCCCCACCCCCCCCCACCTTCCCCACCCCCCCCACTCTCCACACCCCCCCCACCTTCTCCCACCCCCCCCACCTTCTCCCCCCCCCCACCTTCCCCACCTCCCCCACCTTCTTGACCTGGATGCAACTCAACACATTCTCTATTGAATGAGATCCTTTCCTACCCCCTCTCCAACCACACACCCTTTTTAAAGCAATTCTCTCTCTCTCTCTCAATTTTCATGGCCTTGCAAATTTCTATTAACTTAGAATTGTCTTTTATTTTGCACAATTTTAGGTTTGTTTTATTGACCTGAATGCAACTTAAGGTTTTCATTTTGTGTTTTGCACAGATTGAATGACTGTTTCCTCCCCCTTTTCCCCCCCTGACTCAGCCCCGCACCCTTTTTTAAAAAAAAATCCTTCTCTCAATTGTCTTGTAAATTTCTTTTAACTCAGTTGTCTTTTATTTTGTACAATTTTAGTTTGTATTGATCTCAAGATTTCCATTTTCTGTTTTGCACAGATTTAATGAGACTCTTTACTCACCTCCCCCCCCCACCACCAGCCCCACACCCTTTTGTAAAAAAAAATCCCTTCTCAATTTTTATGGTCTTGCAAATTTCTTTTAACTCAAAATTGTTTTTTATTTTGCACAATTTTAGTTTTTTAAATTGACCTGAATGCAACTCAAGATTTCCATTCTCTGTTGTGCAAGATTGAATTAGACCCTTCCTACTCAACCATCACCACCCCCCCCCCGACAACCCCATACCCTTTCTTTTAAAAAAAAAACCCTTCTCTCTCAATTTTTATGTCTTACATTTTATTTTAACCCAAAATTGCCTTTCACTTCATAAAATCCCTACAATGCAGAAAGAGACCATTAGGCCCACTGAGACTACGCCTAGGTCCTACCCCCTTATCTCTGTGTAGAAGTGATCCTTCTAACCTATGCATCTCAGGACACTAAGAGGGCAATTTTAGTATGGCCAGTCAATGTAACCTGCAGATCTTTTGGACTGCGGGAAGAAACCAAAGGACTTGGAGGAAACCCACGCAGACACGGGAGAGAATGTGCAGACACCACCCCCCCCCCGGACGGTGACCCAAGCCGGGAATCGAACCCGGATCCCTGGAGCTGTGGAGCAGCTATGCTAACCGCTATGCTACCATGCCACCTGAAAGCCCTCACTGCAACTCAAGATTTCCATTTTCCCTTTCCTACCCTTCCACCATACATCCTTTTTTTCAAAATCCTCCCTCCCCCCCCTCTCAATTTTGATGCCTTGCATTTTATTTTAACCTAAAGTTATCTTTCTTTTCATTTTTCTTTACTGCACACACCCTTGTTTTTAAATTCCTATCTCTCTCTCTCAATTTTGATGTCTTGCATTTTCTTTTAACTCCAAAATTGTCTTCCAGTTTCCACAATTTTCTTAATGACCTTAATACAAATCAACATTCCCACTATCTTTTTTGCACCGATTGGATGAGACCTTTCATCTCCCTAACCCACCATACACACCCTTTTTAAATTCCCCTCTCCCTCTCAAATTTTATTTCTTGCCTTTTTTAATCTCAGTTGTCTCTGACCCTGCTGTGTTAAATTGCTTTATTTCCTCCCCTTTCCCTCCTCCACGAACCAGAGAAAAATTGATGCTTATATTTCAGAATTTATGTTTTTTAAAACCATCCGCTCTGCACCTCCCCCTTTCCTCCTTTTTGAGATCTTGCTTGTGGGGGGGGGGGGGTGAGCTTTCAGATTTGTGTTTTAGTTTTTCAAATAATACACTTTTATATTTAATATTTTTGCCCTTTGATTCCCCTGCTTTTAAATTACCCTGTATTTCTTGTCCTTTTATCCATTTTTGTGAATTAGTGTGTGTCTTATTTTATCCCCCCTTTTGTTTAAACCCCTTTTCTGCCAAATAAGTGCTTGCAATTTCCTTCCAGGTTTGTCTTCCATCTGTGCTTGTGAATAATGTGCCCCCCATCTCTTTAACTTCTCTCCCCCCCCACTTCCTCCCCAATAATTTCCTCTCTCTCTCTGTCCCCATCCTTCCGATAAGCACTTCTGTCTGCTTATCAATGATTGTATGTGTCTTGTAATTTTTTTTTGGTTAATGCTTTTTTTCTTGCCTTTCTGGGGGACGCTTGATGCTTTCGAGCTGGGTTCATCCCTTTTTTCCCTGGTGTATGTCCCTGAACCAAGGGGTAGGTAGGTAGTTCCTGCCCTTGTCTGAAAATCTTTTATTCGAGTGGTGTGATTCACCCAGTGAGTGTGTATCGCCAGTACGGGGTTAATGGTTTCCGGTGCTTTGTGTAATTTCCTCTGTTTTTTTTCCTCCCCCGAAAGCAAAAAGGAATTGTTTATGGTGAGAGAATATTTTGCATATTTTTAGCCCACTCGGGGAGCATTTGAACATTTACTTGATCTAATATCTATTTTTGTCTGTGGGCTTTTGGTTTCCAGCTCGCCGCCCCCCCCCCCCCCTTTCATTTGGGTGACTCTTTTCCTGTTCTCCCTCCCCCTTTCCCCACCCCGAATGCATAATTTTCCTGTGCAGTTTGAACTGGAGCTTTCAGATCCCGCTGAGCCCATTGGATTTTTCTTTTTGTTTCGCGTTCGTTTGTCTGAGCCTGGGCTCTGGTGCTGTGAGTGATTTCTCTTCTCGTTATTGGCTGTCTGTCGCCCTGGCTGAGAGATTCTCAAAGGGTCTGATAGTTGGGTGTTGTGTACGGTGGAGGGTGGGGGGCATACAGTGGTCAGCGAGGGACCCGGCTTCGATTCTGGCCTTGATCTGTGTAGAGTTTGTACGTTTCCCCTCACCCCGCCCCAACCCCCGTGTCCGTGTGAGTTTCTTCCCTTAGCCCAACAATGTATAGGTTACGTGGATTGACTCTGTTAGATTGCCCCTTGGTGTCCAAAGATATGCTGGTTAGGTGGATTGGCCATGCTAAATTGCCCCTTAGTGTCTAAAGATGTGTAGGTTAGGTGGATTGATGTGTTAAATTGTCCCTGGTGTCCAGAGATGTGCAGGTGATGTGGCTTGGCTGTGCTAAATTCCCCCTTAGTGTTCAAAGATGCGCAGATTAGGTGGCTTGGCCATGCTAAATTGCCCCTCAGTGTCGATGGATGTGCTGGTTAGGGGTGGGGGGATTAGCAGGATGAATATGTGGGGTTACAGGGATGGGGCCTGGGCTGAGATGCTCTGTCAGAGTCAGTGCAGACTCTGTAGGGATTTGATGGATGTGCTTGATTTCTCCACCCCTTGTGTTTTTAAAACAATGGCGTGAGGCAAGAGGTTTCTTTCCTGATTTTTTTTTTCACCAGCTTTTAGCTGAGGCGGGGAGGCGGGCGTGCGCGATACCAAACAGTTGGAGCCACTCAGTCCGCCCCTCTTCTACTCCCTATCGCCTTGTAGAGACTGCTGTTTTCTGAGTTTTTTTTAACATTTTGGTCTATCTTCCTCATTTTCCAAAATGTACTCCATTCCGGGTTGTGTTTCACTTTCAACCTGGGCGGCATTCTGTTTGCATCGTCCTTACAACCTCCTCTTCCTCATTGTGACGCCTTGACAAGTTTAACCCAGCCACTGCCCTGTGTGGTGGGGCCCTGTTACTGTCTTCCCTGCTCCGCGCATTCCCTGGCAAACCCCATCGCAAAGGACAATGGCAGGTCGTGTTTATGTAGCGCCTGTGGAGGACCAAAACATATACCCCTCCCATTCCCTTTCCTTCCTGCCAGGCACTTTGCAGGGCCGTTATCGTATCGAGTTTGACAGCGAGCCATGTCGGGGACCAGAAGCACGTTCCAAAGGGGAAAGGCATTGCCTTTAAAAAGAGGCAGGAGATCCGAGGAGCTTCAGGAAGGGTAATCCCAGAAACTTTGGGGTCCTGCAGGAAGCTGGAGGCATTGTCGGAGAGGATGGAGATCAAGGGAGGAGGGGATACATAAGACTACAGGAGCAGAATTAGGCCACTTGGCCCATTGAGTCTGTTCCGCCATTCAATCACGGCAGACATTTTTCTCATCCCCATTCTCCTGCCCTTTTCCCCATAACTCCCTGATCATCTCATTAATCAAGAATCTTTCTGTCTCTGTCTTAAAGACACTCAATGATGGTCTGGTGGAATTCACAGAATCCATCTTATTCCCGTGACCCCATATATTTAATCCCTCTGACACTAAGGAGTAATTTAGCGTGGCCAATCCACCTAACCTGCACATCTTTCGGACTGTGGGAGGAAACTGGAGCACTGGGAAGAAACCCATGCAAAAACGGGGGGGGGGGGGGGGGGTGTGTGTGTGTGTGTGTGTGTGTGTGTGACCGTGTGTGACCACACGGACAGTGACCCAAGTCTAAATACAACCTGGTTCCCTGCCGCTGTGAGGCAGCGGTGCTAATCACTGTACTGCCCCGCGGAGGCAGTGTAGAAACTCTGGCAGGGTTATTGAGCTGGAGGAGGCTGCGGAGATGAGGAGGGGGAAGGAGAGGCGCTCTGGCCGTATTGGGAGTCGGAGAGAGGGCTGAGACTTCTCCTATGCTAGTTGGACCCTGATTTTCTGCTCCTGCTCTGACTAGTTGATGGAGGGTGGTGCTTTTCCATTTATTTGAACACAAGACTGAGTGCTGGCTCTGTGTTGTGGGGGATTTTTAGATGCTTTACTGAGCTCTGGCCATCCTTTGCCCTCTTGATGTGTCTCCCTGTGGGGTCCCGGTGCTGTAGGCACATCTCCCGGTGGGAAGATTGCCTGAGCGTGGCTTCCGTTAGCCCAGGTCGTGCCATTGTGATGCAGTTCCTGGCTGAGACACTCTGCGAGGTGGAGTCACACCTCATTCCTTTATTCGTGGACCCATTGCAGCTTTCTGTCACTTGGTGTCAGCGCTAGGTGGAATCGGCCTTTGGCACCAACGTGAAACCTTGGAGTGTAAATCCTGACCTGGGCTTTGCATTGAATCCATTGCGGTTTTGCGGCACGGAAACAGGCCAACTGGGCTGTGCCGGTGAGAGTCTGCTTCACCTGAAGCCTCATCTCTTTAAGATCAGAAGAAGCAGGAGTTAGCCATTCGGCCCATCAAACCAGTAGGATGGTGCTTGGAGCCACATGAGGATTGTCCGTGATCTTATAGAATGGGCTGGAAAGACCTTCTCCAGCTCCGACAGCCTTACAACGGTGGTCTTATTCCACTGTCGTGTTTCGATGTCCGTGCTTCCCATAACCCTTGAACCCCCTCCCCGCCCTAACCGTGTCAATCAAATACAACTCCACCTTAGAAGATATTCGATGACTCAACTTGTGCTGCTCTTGAGGGAGTGTTTCACACTGAGTATCTGTCTGTGTGAGAGAAAACAACATCCTCCTCATCCCTGTCTTAACTGGGGGGGTGAATCCTTACCCTGTACTGTGTCCCTTAGTTCTGGATTTCCTCAGGAGAGAGGAATAGCTTCTGTGAGTAGTTAACAAGCCCCCTCAGAGTCTCATCTCAATAAGATTGCCGTCCACTCTTCTGAACTCCAGTGAGTTCAAGACCAAGTTAGAGTCATGGGATTGCAGGAGGCGGCCATTCGGCCCATCGAGTCTGTACCGACCATAATTCCATCTAGGTCTATTCCTGTAACCCAAAATATTTACTCTGCTAGTCCCCCTGACATGAGAGTCAATTTAGCATGGCCAATCCGCCTAACTTAATCAACCTTTCTCCGTACTTCTTGGTCCCTGGAAATTTGGCACGTCAGCTACTTTCTGGTTGTATCGCAGCTTGGTATGGGCTCCTGCTCTTCCCAAGACCACAAGGAATTACGAAAGGTCAGGAATGAAGCCCAGTCCATCACGCAAACCAGCCTCCACTGACTCTGTGTACCCTTCCTGCTGCCTCAGGAAAAGTATCCATCATAATCAAGGACCTCACATGCCAGATGTTCTTTCTCCCATCATCTTCAGTTGGAAACAAGTCTGAGGTCACGTACCAATTGACTCAAAAACAGCTTCTTCCCTGCTGCCATCAGACTTTTGAATGGACCTACCTTGCATTAAGTTGATCTTTCTCTACACCCTAGCTATGACAGTAACATGATATTCTGCACCCTCTCTTTCTCTGTGTATGGTAAGGTTTGTCTACACAGCGTGTAAGAAACACTGTGTGCTACTAGATGTGACAATAATAAATCAAATCAAACCAGCCAGGTAAACCTTCACTAGCCTGTCTCTAAAGTAAGTGCGTCATTCCTTGGATAATGAGACCAAAACAGCATGCAGTATTCCAGGTGCAGTCTCACTAACTTGTAGTGTTGTAGAAAGACCTCCACACTTAGATAATCCATCACCCTTCCATTGAACCATTTTGTTGACCATCTGCTGTCGTCTGTGCCTTGGGGGGTAAGGGTTCTCGGACCTCAGTTGCTGTATTTGAGTGAAGTTTGATTTGATTTTTTTTATTGTCACATTTATTGGGATGCAGTGAAAAGTATTGTTTCTTGCGCGCTGTAAAGACAAAGCATACTGTTCATGGATTGGAAAGGAGAAGGTGCAGAACGTAGTGTTACAGTTGTAGCTCTGTTATAGAGAAAGGTCAACTTAATGCGAGATAAGTCCATTCAAAAGTCTGACAGGAGCAGGGAAGAAGCTGTTCTTGAGTCGGTTGGTACGTGACATCAGACTCTTGTATCTTTTTTTCTGACAGAAGAAGGTGGAAGAGAGAACGTGTGGGGTCCTTAATTATGCTGGCTGCTTTTCTCGAGGCAGCGGGAAGTGTAGACAGAGTCAGTGGATGGGAGGCCGGTTTGTGTGATGGATTGGGCTACATTCACAACTCTTTGTAGTTCCTTGCAGCCTTGGGCAGAGCAGGAGCCCCATACCAAGCTGTGATACAAACAGAAAGGACCTTTGTGAAAGTTGGTGAGAGTCGTAGCAAACATGCCAAATTTGCTTTGCTTTATGAGAAAATAGAGGTATTCGCAGGCTTTCTTAACTATGGTGTCGGCATGGGGGGGACCAGGACAGGTTGTGGGTGACCTGGACACCTACTAATTTGAAGTTCTCGACCATTTGTACTTTGTCCCTGTTGATGTAGACAGTGCATGCCCTCCACTACACTTCCTGGGGTCATAGAGACACGGAGGGGGGCAGGAGGAGGCCATTCTTCCCTTCGAACTTGTTCCACTATTCATCGTGATCATGGCATGATCATCCAACTCAATAGCGTAATCCTGCTTTCTCCCCAATAACCATTGATCACAGAAATGTAGAAGATAGAAGATGTTCATTGACTTATTGAGCCGGCTCCTTTGTTTTGTTGGTTGGATTGGGAAATTGTTGCTTTTGAGATGGATTTTTGTGTGTGTGTGTTTGAGGTGAAGGGGTGAGAGAGAGGTGATGGGCAGCAGAGAGATGGAAACAGAAGATTGCATCTGGAAGATGCTTGGAATTACCTGCTGGGTTTGTCAACCTCGCAATTAGGAGCGAGAGTCAGCAATTCACCCTTTCAAGCCCGTTCTGCCATTCTATATGATCATGGCTGGTCTCCATTTTGTCCAAACTCCAATTCCCTGCCTTTTCCCCATAGCCCTTTATCCCGCGTTTGATCGAGTATCGATCTATCTCTTTAACAAGAGGAGTGGAGTTTGCCTCATCAGTCTCCACGCTGCCCCCAACGTAAAACTAATTAGTGAGTGATAAGGTCCTCCTGTCTCCAGGGGCTGGGAATCCTTATGGCTGCATCCCTGTTCTCCTGAGCTGGGGATTAGCAGTCCTGGGCTCTTTGACCCCACAACCTACTAAGTAATCCCCAGTTGCTTCGATAATGAAAATGGTAGAATCCTGACGTTATTTCAACAACAGTACCACCCTCCCCTTATACCGGTAACCCAAATATTTAGGCTTCTAATCCCCCTCACAAAGGGGAAATTTATCATGGCCAATCTACTTAACCTGCACATCTTTGATGCCCCAAGGCCCTTTACAGTGAACCAAATATGTTTTCTTTAGAGGGGGTGCAGTAATGTGATGGGCATTGGAATGCAGGAAATGCAGAAGTAAATTATTTACACAGCAAGATTCCACATATCACAGTGACACCCCTCTGCCACTCGTTCAGAAGCTCACCACGAGCCTGGGCACGGTTTTTGAAGTCCATGCTATGAACCCCATTTTAATTTCAGAAGACCAACATATTTCTAGATATTGGCTAAAACAGAGTGCATTCTTGACAAATACATGAATAGGATGGGGAACAGAGGGATATGGTCTCCGGAAGGGCAGGGGGGGTTTTAGTTCATTCGGACAGCACGGTTGGTGCGGGCTTGTAGGGGCCAAAGGGCCTGTTCCTGTGCTGTAATTTTCTTTGTTCTCTGGGAGTAAGCCTCTTGGCATTCAGGATATAATTAAAGTTTACACTCAATGTGTAATACAACATGCCAACGTGAAAATCAGCAGTCTGGGCAGTGCACTGCTGCCTCACAGCGTCAGGGACCCGGGTTTAATGCCTGGCTTGCTTCACTGTGCAAATTTCACACAGACGTTTTCCCCGTGTCTGTGCGGCTTTCCTCTGGGTGCTCCAGTTTCCTTCCACAGTCCGAAAGATGTGCAGGTTAGCTGGATTGGCCATGCTAAGTTGTCCCTTAGTGACCAAAGATGTGCAGGTTAGGGTACATTGGTCCTGCTGAATTGATACTTAGTACAGGGATCATAGAACCCCACAGTGCAGAAGGAGACCTTTGAGCCCATCGAGTCTGTATTGACCCCAACCGCACACAGGTCCTACCCCCATATCACTACATATTTTACTTACTAATCCCTCTAGCCTACACATCTCAGGACACTAAGGAGAAATTTTTTAGCATGACCAATCAACCTAACTTTGGACTGTGGGAGGAAACCAGAGCACCCGGTGGAAACCCACTCGGACATGGGGAGAATGTGCAAACTCCACACAGACAGTGACCCGAGCCGGGACTCGAACCTGGGTCCCTGGCGCTGTGAGGCACCAATGCTAACTACTGTGCTGCCCACAAAGCCAGGATCAGTGCCAGCGCTTGTTGAGAATGTCGGTGTCTGATGTTGGGATATATAGTTCACTCTAGCAGCATCCCCAGGGTAGTGGGTGTAGAATCAGGACTGGCTGCACCTCAGCAACAGTGGGGATATCAGTGGCCAGCTCAGGGTCTGAGCTGGTGTTGGGAATCAGAATGCCCGTGGACGAGAGAGAGAGAGCCACTGAGTTGGAAACAGGAGTGACAGCAGGGTTAGACACTGCCTGGACTTCAGTGCTAATGAGGGTCGCAGTCTTGGAGGAGGAGGAGGGACCTGTTACCCTTTTGAGGGAGCTGATTAATTTTGATTTATTGTCTCATGTATTGGGATGCAGTGAAAAGTATTATTTGTGCGCTATACGGACAAAACACTCTGTTCATGAAGTACATGGAGAGAAGAATTTCACTTGTGTATTATCGTATGTATTGGGATACAGTGAAATGTTCCTTGCATGCTATATAGACAGCATAGAGTACATAGGGGAGAAGGATTTGATTTATTATTGTCGTGTGTTGGGATACAGTGAAAAGTATTGTTTCTCGTGCGCTATGCAGATAATGCATACCATTCATTGAGTACATAGGGGAGAAAGAAAGGAGGGATGCAGAACGTAGTCACAGCTAGGGTGTAGAGAAAGATCAACGTAATGCAAGGTAGGTCCGTTCAAAAGTCTGGCAGCAGCAGAGAAGAAGCTGTTCTTGAGTTGGCTGGTACGTGACCTTAGATTTTCGTATCTTTTCTGACAGAAGAAGGTGGAAGGGAGAATGTCCGGGCGGTGTGGGGCCCTTAATTATGCCGGCTGCTTTTCCCGAGGCAGCGGGAAGTGTAGACAGAGTCGATGGATGGGAGGCTGGTTTGTGTGATGGATTGGGTTACGTTCACTACACTTTGTAATTCCTTGCGGTCTTGGGCAGAGCAAGAGCCCATACCAAGCTGTGGTACAACCAGAAAGAATACTCTCTCGGTGCATCTGTAGAAATTGATGAGAGTTGTTGCTGACATGCCAAATTTCCTTAGTCTTCTGAGAAAGTCGAGGCGTTGGTTGGATTTCGTAACGATAGTGCCTGGCAGTTCACTGCCAAGCCTGGTTTGAAATTTAAACCTGGCAGCTTGACTCCAGTTGAGGCATTGTTCTGAGGAGTGAACCTGCTGATATGTATCTCTTGTTTTTAATTTCTGGAATTCTGTACCACCAACCGACTAACTGAATTTAAATTTTCCCCAGCTGCATGGTGGGGCTTGAACCCATGTCTCAATCGTTAACTCAGGCCTCTGGATTGTCAGTGTACTAATATCTCTGAAACACTGCTGTGTCACGTAGCAGGAGTGTGTTTTACTTCCTCCTGGGAGGACTGTAACTTGCGTTAGAATTGTGGCGATAGGGAACTCAGCAGCAGAGAGTTCACTGGACATACTGTCCTTTCATATCCAATGGATGCCTCCAGATACTGTGGCGTCTCTTTGGTTTAGTAATCTAGGGTGTGGGGACAGGATCCAGTGACTCCCCTCCGTGGCAGCTCTTTCCAGAATGGGTTTTATTCTGAGGCTGTAGGTTTGTTTTACACTCGACCACCAGCGAAGAGGAGGCAGTTTAAGAGTTGATACCATTAGCTCTGGGGTTTGGAGTCACGTGTAGGCCCGACCAGGTAAGGATGGTAGATCCTTCCCTTAGGGACATTAGTGAACCAGATGGGTTTTTTTTTCAACAATCTGTGGTAGCTGTCATGGTCACCATTACACAGACGTCTTCACCCTCTCTTAACAACAATCTGAGGCCCCTGTCTGCTTCAAGAAGACAACCATCGCCCCAAGCAGCGTGCCTTAATGTCTACTGTCTGGTGGCTCTGACATCCATCATTATTGAAGTGCTTCAAAAGGCTAATCAAGGCACAAATCAATTCCAGCTTCCCAGACTGCCTGGACCCACTACAGTTTGCCTACCACTGCAACAGATCCACAGCAGAGGCCATCTCCCTGAACCTGCATTCAACCCTGGAACACCTCGATAACAAGGACACCTATGGTGGACTTCTGTTTATTGACCACAGCTCAGCCTTCAACACAATTATTCCTACGAAAGTCATCTGCAAACTGCGTTTTGGTTCCTCTCTCCGAACCCTGAACTACTTAACCCACAGGCCATAATCAGTATGGATATGCAACAACGCCACCTCCACGATCATTCTCAACACCAGTGCTCCACAAGGCTGTGTTCTCAGCCCCGTGCTTATACACCCATGATTGTGTAGCCCAATTCCCTTTCAGCTCCATTTTCAAATTTACTGATGACACCACCGTAGTAGGTTGGATCTCAAACAATGAGGAGATAGAATACAGGAATAAGAGAGAGAATCTGAACTCGTGCAGCGACAGTAATCTCTCCCTCCTTGTCAACAAAACTGAGGAGATTGTCATCGACTTGTGGATGCGTAGAGAAGAACATGCCTCTGTCTACCTCCAATGGGGACTAAGTAGAAAGGGTTGTGAGCATCAGATTTTTTTTGGGTGTCCAGATCAACAGCAACCTGTCCTGGTCCCCCTGAAGCTGACACTATAGTTAGTCCCCACCTACTTTCTCAGAAGACTAAGGAAATTTAGCATGTCTGCTATGACTCTCTCCGACTTTTACACGTGCATCATAGAAAGCATTTTTTCTGGTTGTATCAGCGCTTGGTATGGGGCTCCTGCTGTGCCCAAGAACAAAGAACTACAAAAGGTCGTGAATGTAGCAAAATCCATCACGCAAACCAGCCTCCCATTCACTGACTTGTCTTGGGAAAAGCAGCCAGCATAATCGAGAATCCCCATGCACCCCCGACATTCTCTCTCCCGCCTTCTTCCGTCGGGGAAAAAGATACAAAAGTCTGAGGTCGCGTACCAACCAACTCGAGAACAGCTTCTTCCCTGCTGCTGTCAGACTTTTGAATGGACCTACCTCGCATTAAGTTGATCTTTCTCTTCACCCCAGCTGTGACTGTAACACTACATTCCCCTCCTTCTCTATGAATAGTATGTTTTGTGCACAAGAATCATTACTGTATTCCAATACATGTGACAATAATAAACCAAATATAATCCCTGATTTTATTAATGGATTTAAATTCCACCAGTTGCTGTAGTGGGATAGAACCATTGTTCTGTTGGGTGATACAGCCACAATGCCACTATCTCACCTATTGAACTATTGGGCATTTGGGTCTGGCCGCTGACCAGTTTAGTTTAGGTTAGAGGGTCCACTGGCTGGCGCAACATCGAGGGCCGAAGGGCCTGTACTGCACTGTAATGTTCTATTAACCACAGTGTTGTAGAGATGCTGGTGCTGGACAGGGGTGGGCACAGTAAAAAATCTCACAACACCAGGTTAAAGTTCAACAGGTTTATTTGGTATCACAAGCTTTCAGAGTGTTGCCCCTTCATCAGGTGAAACTTTGCCCTTAAAGTTTGGTCATTTTACTGTGCCTGTTCGTTTGTTAGTGTGACAAAAAAAAAACTTACATTTATTCTGCAATGAAATTAGTGTGAAACTCCTCTAGTTGCCATGCTCCGGCGCCTGGTCGGGTCAATGCACCCCAAACCAGCAGGCTACAGGAGGAAACCCATGCAGACATGGGGAGAACATGCAGACTCCTCAAACCAAGCGGGAATTGAACCTGGGTCCCTGGTGCTGGGAGGCACAATGCTAATCCACTGAGCCACCGTATGCCTGTAACGGTTACCTGTATATCCCCCTTCCCTTCAGCCATGAGCGATTTGATGCTTCTGCTTCAGTCAGCAGCTCCGTTAAACTCCACATTTATAACAAAATCCCCATTCTCTGGTTCCTCATTAAAAAAAAAACCCCTCCCTCGTTCCACTCAAACTCCTCCCTCGGGGCCCCTCCCTTGCTCCTTTATGCAAACCTCCCTCCTCAGACCCTCCCTCACTCCTCAACCTCTCTTCAGCCCTTCCTCGCTTCTCACAAACCCCCCCCCAGCCCCTCCCTCTCTGCTCACAAAACCCCCCTTTTTAGCCCCTCCCTCACAGATTCCCCAGCCCGTTCCTTGTTTCTCTCAAAACCCCCCCTCAGCCCTTCTCTTCGTCCTCTCAAACCATCTCTCAGCTCCTCTCTCGCTTCTCAGAAAACTCCACTCCCTTCCCCTCCTCAGCCCCTCCCTCGTTTCTCAGAAAACCCCTTCCCTTCTCAGCCCCTCCCTCGCTTCTCTTTTATTGTCTATTCCTCTTGATCTTGGGACACTTTGTTCCTCTCCTCTGCATCCTTCACAGTTCCTGTCAAATCTCACTCTCTGGTTCTCTGTTGCCCCGTCCCGCTGTGCCCCCCACCCCCCACCCCGGTGTGTGTCTTGACTTGTCCTGTGAGTATGTGCTATTGTGCGATCTCTAACTCCGTGTTGTCCGGATAGATTCAGTCGGGGCGGATTGAGCTCTGGAATAGGATGAAAGTTTCTTTTTGTGTGACGCTACGGGCTTTGAATCAAACGTGTGTTGAGTAATCTTGGCCCAGTTGCCAGCATGAAGCCAGAGCATTAAAAAAAACCCGGCTAAATGATTAATGTCCCAGTTTGTTCGAAGACACTCTTTCTTTCTTTCTCTCTCCCTCTCTCTCTCTCTTTCTGTGGGCCTTTCAAGATTGTTCGCCCTGTGTTAGATCATGTGGGTACAGGTCTGTGTGTACTTGTGCCTGTGTAATTCCCTTTAAATTTTCATACAGCAGGCCATTTGGTCCATTGTGCCTGTACTGGCCCTGTTGTCCCTCTATTCATTTCTCCATTGCTCTCTGAATGTCTCCCCTACTTTTCTTTTTAACCAGTTCCCACTGACATTGGCTGCAACATCTCTGTGCCTGCTTCAGGCAGGCAGGGCGGTCTTCACATCACAGCAACAATTTGAAAAACAAACTCCAGCCCTGCCTGTTTCCTCCTCGGCACTGTGGCGTTTGTCGTGCTGTCAGCTGCTTTTGTCTTGCTGTTGCTGGTAGCAGGGTGGGGCAGCAATACACAGTGCGGTAAAACTGTCATACTGACTGCATCTGGGAACTCTGGCCGGACACCCCTCGCAGCTTTTCAAAGTTTGTTTATTAGCGTCGTATGTCGCCCGCTATTAACGCTGCAATGAAATTACTATGAAAATTCCCCCCCACGGTTGTCACACTCCGGTGCCTTGTTCGGGTAACATCGAGGTAGGATGCATTGGCCGTGCTTAATTCTAACCACATCTTTAGGAGCGGCATGTGGGAGCAGAGATCCAGCACAGTGGTTAGCACTGCTACCTCACAGCGCGAGGGACCCAGGTAGAGTTCCCAGCTTGGGCCACTATCTGTGTGGAGTTTGCACATTCTTCCCATATCTGTGAGGGTTTCCTCCCAACAATCCAAAGATGTGTAGGTTAGGTGGATTGGCTATGCTGAAATGTCCCTTAGTGACCAAAAAGATGTGTGCTAGGCGGATTTGCCATGCTGAGTTGTCCCTTAGTGTGCAAAGATGTGTACGTTGGGTGCATTGGCCGTGCTAAATTGCTCCTCAGTGAGCAAAAAGATGTGTGCTAGGTGGATTTCCATGCTAAGTTGCCTCTTACTGTCCATAGATGTGTAGGTTAGGTGGATTGGCCGTGCTAAATTGTCCACAGGTGCTAGTAGGATAAATACATGGGGTTACAGGAACAGGACCTGAGTGGGATTGTTGTCAGTGAAGGCTTGATGGGTCGCCTCCTGTACTGGAGGGATTCTTATGTCTTTATATGCCCTGTTTGTGAACAGATCTCTGTCACCTGATGAAGGAGCAGCACTCTTGAAGCTAGTGGCGTTTGCTACTAAATAAACCTGTTGGACTTTAACCTGGAGTTGTGGGACTTCTTACTGGGATTCTATGAAACCAGAGCACCCGGAGGAAACCCATGCAAACACGGAAGAACACGCAGATGCCACACAGACAGTGACCCGAGCCAGGAATTGAACCCGAGTCCCTGGCACTGTGAGGCAGCAGTGCGAACCAGCGCACCGCCCCACCTTTTGAAAAATGAGTGATGATGTAGTTCTGGGAATGCTTCTCTTTTTTTTTGCTTCTTCCTGAAATTGAGATCCTTTGTTTAGTGGTGCAGATAGGTTGACCCTTTTATTCTCTCTGTGGTCAGCTATTTAGTAGCCTTCTCCCCTGGTATCTTTGGTTGTGACTCATCTTTCATTCCCTCCACCTGCAAGACAAATATCTCCCATTTTCTCTGCCTTTAGCTTTGACAAAGGGTCATCTAGACTTGCAACATCAGCTCTTTACCCTCCTTACAGATGCTGCCAGACCTGCTGAGATTTTCCAGCATCATTTTATTTTTGGTTTTCGATGAGAGGCAAGGCGCTGGCCCAGTGGAATTATTGCTAGACTATTAATCCAGGAAACTCAGCTAATGTTCTGGGGAGACCCGGGTTCGAATCCTGCCCACGGCGGATGGTGGAATTTGAATTCAATTTTAAAAAAAAAAAAAATCTGGAATTAAGAATCAACTGATGACCCATTGTTGGAAAAAACCCATCTGGTTCATTATAGGAGGCACAGTGACACAGCGGTTAGCACTGCTGCCTCACAGCACCAGGTTTGACTCCCGGCTTAGGTCACAGATTCCCTCACCGCCACCGGGCACGTTCCTTCTGAATCTATCCTGCCTCACACTTGAATTTTATAAGTTTCTCGGAGATCCACTCTCACTCTTCTAAGCTCCAGGGAATGCAATCCTAACCCTTCTCCTCGTACATCAGTCCTGCTATCTCAAGAATTAACCTGGTTAAACCTTTGCTGTGCTCCCTCTGTAGCATCCTCCTTCAGATAAGGAGACCAAAACTGCACACAATACTCCAGGTGTGGCCTTGCCAATGCCCTGTGCAATTACAGCAGTTAAGTGGGTGACTTGTCGATGAAAAATATTGCCTCTTCCTATCCCTCTTTCCCCTTGGCATTTTTAAAATTCATTTGTGAGACATGGGCATCGCTGGCTGGGCCAGCATTTATTGCCCTTCCCTACTTGCCCTTTAACTGAGTGGCCTGCTCGGTCATTTTAGAGGGGCACATTGGCTGTGGCTCTTGTAGGCCAGACCGGGTGAGGATGGCAGATTTCCTTCCCTTAAAGGAACCCAGATGGGTTTTTCCAACACTGGGCCATCGGTAAATTCTTAATTTCAGATTTTTTTCATTGAATTCAAATTCCACCATCTGCTGTGGCGGGATTCGATCCCTGGTCCCCCAGAACATTACCTCTCGGGCACCACAAGGGGCTAGGGTGCGTTATAGACCCCGATAATCACATTATGGTTTAATGTTTTTAAGTTTGCTTTGCATTTTGTTTCTGTTTGGGCTGTTCCCCTTCCTTTTGGGGAGCTGTCCCTTTTACTTCATCCCTGAGTTAATTTGAGTTGGTTTATTTGATTTGCTCTAAGAGAGGCAAAATATTATCTGGGGTTGCTGGATTAGTAGTTTAGCGATAATAGCCTTCCCATGATTTTGATTTTATTATTGTTGCATGTATTAGGACATAGTGAAAAGTATTGTTTCTTGCGTGCTACATAGACAAACTATACCATTCATAGAGTACATAAGGGAGAAAGATTTGATTTATTATTGTCACATATATTGGGATACAATGAAAAGTATTGTTTCGTGCGTGCTTATACATACAAAGCATACCGTTCCTAGAGTACATAGGAGAGAAGGATTTGATTTATTATTGTCACATGTATTGGGATACAGTGAAAGGTATTATTTCTTGCACGCCGCGCAGGCAAAGCATACTGTTCACGGAGAAGGAAACGCGAGAGTGTACGATGTAATGCTACAGTCATAGCTAGGATATGGAGCTACGGTCAGGGTAAAGATTATGTTGCCCTCATCGGCACAGTGGCCTTTGTTCTACCGAGAGGCTTAACGCTGAATTCCTTGGGAAAATAAGACAACAGATTGGTGGCGTGCGCTCTCTCTAGATCAAAAGACAGTCACCACTCCACCTTCCAGGGCAGACCTCATTAGTGTGCACAGCCCAGACGTGGGGAACCGCCGGATGTCAAACTAATTGGTCCCCGCGGACTGTTCCTTGCTGCAACCTCAGTACCAGGTGGCGAGCCGTATCCCCTGGCACTTGCTTTGGCACCTGGCCAGCATCCGATTTGGTTTAATGGCACCATTTTATTTGAGGATGAAAATCGATGCGCCACTGTCGATCGCGAGGTGTGCATTTATGTTGTCGGGAGGGTTGGTGCCGAGGGATTACAGGGCGGTCGGTAATTTCTGAGTATTGGGGCGGGGGAGGAGTGGGCTTTTTTTTTTTTGTAAAAGTTTATTTATTAGCGTCACAAACCGGCTTGCACGGCATTGTGCTGTTTGTACGGAATCTGCCTGATCTCCCCGTGTCTGCATGGGTTTCCTCCAGTTTCTTCCCTCAGTCTGAAAGACGTGCTAGTTAGGATGCATTGGCCATGCTAAATTCTCCCTCAGTGTTACCCGAACAGGCGCCTGAGTGTGGCAATGGAGGGAATTTTTGCAGTAGAGTCACAGAGGTTTACAGCATGGAAACAAGCCCTTCAGACCAACTTGTCCACGCTGCCCTTTTGTTTTTAAAACTCCTAAGCGAGTCCCATTTGTCTGTGTTTGGCCCATATTCCTCTAAACCTTTCCCTCTCTATGATCCTGTCCAAATGTCACTTCAGTGTTGTCACTGTTCTCTGCTCTACCATCTCCCCTGGCAGCTCATTTCCATAATGTGCCACCCTCCGTGGAAAATGTTGTACCTCGGGTCTCTTTCCCTTCTTACCTTTTAACCTACACCCTCTAGTTTTGGATTCAGCCATTCACCCGATCCCATTAATTGATGTCACAGGAAACTTGTCTGGTCTTTTCATAGAATCCCTACAGTGCAGAAGAAGGCCATTCAGCCTACCGAGTCTGCACCCACAACCAGATAGCCCCACGTATTCACTCTGTTAATCCCCCTGCTCCAAATTAGGGTCAATTTATCAGGGCCATTCAACCTCACCAGTGCGCCTTTCAGACTGTGGGAGGAAACCAGAGCATCTGGAGGAAACCCACGCAGACACGGAGGGGAGAACATGCAGATTCTGCACAGACGGGGGCCCAAGCCAGGAATTGAAACCAGATCCCTGTCTTTTTGTTGCGTTCCTGTTTGTGGGAGTTGAGAGAATCATGGAAACAAACCTTAATGGTGCTGAAGGAGGCTATTCAGCCCATCGAATTTGCATCGACAACAATCCTACCCAGGCCTTATCTTCGTAACCCCACACATTTGTCCCACTAATCCCTCTAACCTACACATCCCAAGGCACTTAAGGGGCGATTTAGCACGGCCAGTGCACCTAAATGCCTGTGCACAAGCTGGTTACTCTATCAATGACAGCAATGTCCGCCCTTCAAAATCAAGAAAAAAAAGTACTTTGCGATGCCACGTGATTGAGAAAGACACTTCGTAAAGGACAGGGTGGGGAGGTGATGGTTGTGTGGTATTTTGCTAGACTATTAATGCCGAGTCTCAAATTGTGGACCCTGGTTCGAATCCTGCCACAGTGGAATTTAAATCCAATTTAAAAAAAAATCTGGAATTAAGAATCTACTGATGACCCATTGTAGGAAAAATCCATCTGGTTCTTTCAGGGAAGGAAATCTGCCATCCTTACCCTGGTTTGGCCTACATGTGACTCGAGAGTCACGGCCAACGTGGTTGACTCTCAACTACCCCTCCAAGGGCAACTAGGGATGGGCAATAAATGATAGACCCAGCCAGTGACGTCCATGTCCCACAAATAAATAAAAATTCCCTTTTTAATTCAGTTATAAGAATGAAGGAAATGCATTTTTTTGGCAGTTACTCATTGCTGACAGGAATGTGGAAGAATTTGCCCCAGGGAGGTGGAGATGGCTCTCTCTCTCTCCAATAACGGAGGTAGCTTTTTAACGGGATGCTTGTCGCAATGATTTCACTTGAAAAACAGAGCTTAGATGAAAGCCTAGAACTGTCACACACTGAAAGGTTCTCCCACCCCCCTATCCCCCTTCTTTCTTTAAGAAGAAAGAAAAAAAATTCTTGCCCTTTTATATAACGCTTTTCATATCCCCAGGACATTTGGAAATGCACTGCAGCCGGTGAATTAATTTTAAATAGCAATCTGTTGTACATTGCAGATCCCCATTGCTCCGCCATTAGCGGCCGTGCCTTCAGCTGCCTCGGGAGGAGGGGGGTGGTGAGGATGGGTTCTTGAGCTGTAGATTTCCTTTCCTAATCCTTGCTGCCTCCCTATTCTCTGAAACGGAGTGCCATTTTAAATAAAGAGAACCTCTCCAGCCGGCTATCCTATTGTCCAAACGTGTCCCTTTTACCCCGCCTCGCAGGGCGGGCACATAAATGTGAGTTGTTAGTGCCGGCCGGACTTGTGGGCGGATGGCAGTTAGCATTGCTGCCTCGTAGTACCAGCAACCTGGGTTCGATTCTTGCACTGAGCGACTGTCTGATTTGATTTATTATTGTCACATGTATTGGGATACAGTGAAAAGTATTGTTTCTTGCGCGCTATACAGACAAAGCATATTGTTCATAGAGTACATAGGGGAGAGGATTTGATTTGATTTATTTTTGTCAGATGTATTGGGATACAGTGAAAAGTATTGTTTCCTGCGCGCAACACAGACAAAGCATACCGTGCATCAAGAAGGAAGGGAGTGAATGCAGAATGTAGTGTTACAGTCATAGGGTGTAGAGAAAGATCAACTTAATGCGAGGTAGGTCCACTGATGACAGCAGAGAAGAAGCTGTTCTTGAGTTGTTTGCTATGTGACGACAGATTTTTGTTCCCGACGGAAGAAGGTGGAAGAGAGAATGTCTGGGGTGTGCGGGGTCCTTAATTATGCCGGCTGCTTTTCCCGAAGAAGTGTAGACAGACTCAACGGATTGGAGACTGGTTTGAGTAATAGATTGGGCTACATTCACAACCCTTTGTAGTCCCTTGCTATCTTGGGCAGAGCAGGAGCCCCATACCAAGCTGTGATACATCTGGAACGAATGCTTTCTATGGTACATCTGTAAAAGTTGGTGAGGGTCATAGCTGAGATGCCAAATTTCACCCCATGTCAGCGTGGGTTTCTGCTGGGTGCTCCAGTTTCTTCTCATACTCCAAAAGACGTGCTGGTTAGGTGCATTGGCCATGATAAATTCTCCCTCAGAAATTACTCGAACAGGTGCTGGGGGTAGGGGATTTTCACAGTAACTTCATTGCAGTGTGAATGTAAGCCTACTTGTGATACTGAAGTTAATTCTTTTCCTTTTATTCCTCCCGGGGACATGGGTGATGTTAGCTAAACCATCATTTACTGCCCGTCCCAATTGACCTTGAAGGTGACGGTGAGTCTGAGGTATAGGTATACTCATAGTGCTGTTAGGGGATGTGTGTAAGGGTTTGACCCAGCTACAGTGAAGCAACGGCAATTATATTTCCAAGTCAGGATGGTGAGTGGCTCAGAGAGGAACCTTCACGTTGTGGTATCTCCAGATGCTGCCCTTATCCTCTTAGATGGTAGTCACGACTTAGAGATGCTGGCGTTGGACTGGGGTAAACACAATAAGAAGTCTTTCAATGCCAGGTTGCAGTCCCAACAGATTTATTTGATAGCAAAAGCCACGAGCTTTCAGAGCGCTTGCTGCTCCTTTATCAAGTGAATGGGAGTCCTGTTCACAAACAGGCATATAAAGACAAACTCATTTACAAAATAGTAGTTGGAATGCGAGCCTTTACAGGAAATCAAAGGTACAGACAATCTGAGTGGAGAGAGCATTAAGCACAGGTTAGAAATGTGTTTTGTCTCGAGACACGGCAGTTAGTGAGATTTTGCAAGCCCAGGCAAGTCGTGGGGGCTACACAGTGTGACATAAAACCAAGATCCTGGACGAGGCTGTCCTCGTGTGCGGAACTTGACTATCAGTCTCTGCTCAGCGATTCTGTGTTATCGTGTGTTGTGAAGGCCGCCTTGGAGAATGCTTACTTGAAGATCAGAGGCTGAATGCTCGTGACTGGCACGACTGTGTGGATGGTGGAGGGATGGGGTGCCAGTCAAGTGGGGTTGTTTTGTCCTGGATGGTGTTGATCTTTTTTGTGTGGCTGGGAGCCGCACCCATCCCGGCAAGTGGACAGTATTCCATCACACTCCTGACTTGTCCCCTTGTAAATGGGAAGACAGCTATCTTCTTGTGCATTTATTATATATTATGTGTATATATATATATATATATATAGAGAGAGAGAGAGATTATATACATGTCTATATCAAAGTTCAAAGATGTGTGGTTTAGGTTCATTGACCCTAGTGTCAGGTGAATTAGCATCAGATGGATTAGCAGGATAAAAATGCAGGGTTATGGGGATAGGGCCTGGGTGGGATTGTGATCGATGCAGATTCAATGGGCCGAATGGCCGCCTCCTGCACTGTAGAGTTTCTATGATACCTGCTTATGCACTGAACAGTACATTAAGGACACACGATGACTGTTCGTTCACTGTCGCTGGATCAAAATCCTGGAATTGCCTCCCTAATAGCACTGAAGGTATACCTACACCACAGGGCTGCAGCAAATTCAACATGGTGGTTCACCCAACACCATCTCAAGGGGCAATTAGGAACTGTTGGAGTTGCATTCATCCAGACAAGTGGGGAGTATTCTGTTCCACTCCCGACTTGTGCCCTTGCAGATGGTGGAAAGGCTTTGTGGGGGAATTGGGAGATGAGTTACTCGCCGCAGGATTCCCAGCCTCTGAGCTACACTTGTAGCCACAGTATTTATATGTCTGGGTCCAGTTTCAGGTCAGTGGTAGCTCCCAGGATGTTGGTGGGGATTCAGCAATGCTAATGCCATTGAATGTCAAGAATGATTCTTGCCTGTTGGACACGGTCATTGCCTGGCACCGGTGTGACATGAATGTTCCTTGCCACTTGTCAGCCCAGAATAAGATCCCCACTGGAGCTTGCTGCTGTGGTTATGGATTGCTTCAGCCCCAGAGAGCAAATACGGAGAATGTTAAAATCGCAACACTGCTTTCGACTGGGTGCCATTGTGGATGATGGGTGAGCCTGTCGTGTTGGCATTGGGAAACTAATTTAGGCATGTGTATGAAAACTGTGTATTGGGATACTGCGAAAAGTATTGTTCCTTGCGCGTTTTACAGACAAAACATGCCCTTCATAGAAAAGGAGAGTGCAGAATGTAGTGTTACAATCACAGGCTGTAGAGAAAGATCAACTTAATGCAAGGTAGGTCCATTCAAAAGTCTGAAAGTAGCAGGGAAGGACCTGTTCTTGAGTCGGTTGGTACGTGACCTCAGACTTTTGTACCTTCTTCCCAAAGAAGGTGGAGGAGAGGATGTCTGGGGTGTGTGGTGACCTTAATTATGCTACTGCTTTTCCTGAGGCAGCGGGAAGTGTGGATGGGAGGTTGGTTTGCGTGATGGATTGAGCTACATTCACAACCTTTTGTAGTTTCTTGCGGTCTTGATCAGAGCAGGAGCCCCATACCAAGCTGTGATACAACCAGAAAGGATGCTTTTTA
Source organism: Sphyrna mokarran (assembly GCA_024679065.1). Classification (NCBI taxonomy): domain Eukaryota; kingdom Metazoa; phylum Chordata; class Chondrichthyes; order Carcharhiniformes; family Carcharhinidae; genus Sphyrna; species Sphyrna mokarran. Next base: position 16,171,415 of record JAGIQG010000037.1, read on the forward strand.
TGATGCATCTGTAAAAGTTGGTGGGAGTCGTAACTGACTTGCCCAATTTCTATAGTTTTCTGAGTAAGTAGAGGAGTTGTTGTGCTTTCTCCATTATAGTGTCGGGGTGTGGAGGTAACAGGACAGGTTGTTGGTGATCTGGACACCTGGGAGTTGGAGTATAGGTTGCCAGCATTGGGGAGAGGTGATATCAATCTCAGTGTGGACATTGGAACACAAAATTGAACTCTGATACTCCGAGGTTGTTTTGAGGGAGTGATGCCTTGCTGACTTTCAGGCAACGAGACGATATATTTTGCATTTGTTTGCACTTGCGCCAGGGACCTGGGTTCGATTCCCAGCTTTGGGTCACCGTCTGTGTGGGTTTCCTCCCACGGTCTGAAAGACGTGCTGGTTAGGGAGCATTGGCCGAGATAAATTCCCTCCTGGTGTTAGCTGAACAAAGTGCCAGGGTATGGCGACGAGGGGATTCTCACAGTAACTTCATGTGAGCGGCACAGTGACACAGTGCTGCTTCACAGAACCAGGGACCCAGGTTCGAATCCTGGCTTGGGTCACTGTCTGTGTAGAGTCTGCAAGTTCTCCCCATGTCTGCGTGGGTTTCCCTCGGGTACTCCAGTTTCCTCCCACAGTCTGAAGATGTGCAGGTTAGGTGGAATGGCCACACTAAATTGCTCTTTTAAAGTCAGGGAGGTAAATGTGTGGGAGTTAAGGAGATAGGGATCGGGTGGGATTGTAGTGGATATAAACTCGATGGGCTGAATAGCAGCCTGCTGTTTCAGGTGGCTGATCTACGTCTCTGAAGAGGGGCAGGTGGAAATTGCCTGTGGTATACTGGCCATTGAGCAGATGCGTGGAATATTTGGATATGACTGCATTACTTTGTGTGTGTGTGTGTGGAAGCTTGCTGCATACGCATCTACTGCCATGTTTTCTGAATTACACTTCACAGCGGTACAATGATTAGCATGGCTGCCTCACAGCGCCAGGGACCCGGGTTCGATTCCCAGCCGCAGGTCACCGTCTGTGGAGTCTGCACGTCCTCTGGCTAAAAAGCAAACTACTGCGGATGTTGGAATCTGAAACCAAAATAGTGTGTGCTGGAAAATCTCAGCAGGTGTGGCAGCATCTGTAAGAAGAGAGAAGAGCTGACATTTCGAATCCAGATGACCTTTTGTCAAAGCTTGTTCTCTGCGTGGCTTTCCTCCGGGCGCTCTGGTTTCCTCCCACAGTCTGAAAAACATGCTGGTTAGGGTGCATTGGCCGTGCTAAATTCTCCCTCAGTGTTACCCAAGCAGGTGCCAGGAATGTGGCGACTAGGGGATTTTCACAGTAACTTCATTGCAGTGTTAATGTAAGCCGACAAATAAATAAAATAATGAACTTATTTCTTTGCTTGTGAAGTGCTTTGTGATGTTATGGTGGTGGGCAATCTGATATAAAATGCAGGCGGTTTTTCCATCCTTTACCAAGCTGCGTTTGACACAACGCTGGTCTCCGTGGTCAAGAAATGATATCATACAATCCTTCCAGTGCAGAAGGGGGCTGTTCTGCCCTTTGAGTCTGCACTGACCACAATCACACTTGGGTCCTATCCCCATAACCCCATGTATTTACCCTGCTAATCCTCCTGATATGGGAGAAATTTAGCATGGCCAATTCACCTCATCTACACGTCTTTGGGGCACTAAGGGACAATTTAGCACGGCTAATCCATTTAACAGAAATCCTTTGGATTCCATGGGGCAATTTAGCATAGCCAATCCACGTAACCTGAGCAGCTTTGGGATGCGAAGAGGCAGTTTAGCATGGCTGATCCCAACCCTGCAATTTATCTGCTAATCCCCTGATACTTGAGGAAATTTAGAATAGCCTATTCACCTCACCTGCCATCTCGAAGAATTTAGCATGACCACTTCACCCAACTGCACGACTTTGGAGACTAAGGAGCAATTTAACATGGATAATACCCCCTCCACCAAAAAAAAACCCCCCCAAAAAAAAAACCCCTGCATGTTTAACACTGTGGGAAGAAACCAGAGCTCCTGGAGGAAACTCATACAGACATGGGGAGAATGTGCGAACTGCACTCGTGTTTAGCAGACAAGGTGCGAGGTTACATTTGCAAACCTGCCTGTCTTTAAATTTTAGAGAGAGAGAATGCTAATCCGGAGATTTAGCCCTCGCTAATCCCCAATCCCCGTCATAATCTCCTCCCTGCCGCGGCCTAAAGTCATAATGTGCTTTGGTGATGAATTAATGAGATCTGGGGTTTTCGGGGAGAGAGTGAGAGCGAGCTTAGGAACAGAGCAGGCTGATTTGCAGCACTCCAGCTGATGCGTTAATTGCACTCCCAGTGACGGTGGGACTCTGCAATTAGTGTCGGCACCCTGGGGCTGAGGGGCTGTGTTGCCACGCTGGGATTGGAGGGGGGAAAGAAACGTGTGCGTTCTTGTCAGGCTGCATTGGGCTGCAGATTTCTTTATCATGAACAGCCTCGCTGATATTCGTGGCCGTGTGTGTACAGTGGCCACTTGGCCTCCCAATAACGTGACCATTGCTTGTGGAGTGGCGTTTCTTCAGGGGGAGGTTTTGGGGAGGGGGTGTGGAGGGTGAGTGGGTAGGTGAAGAGTCAAATCTTGGAACAAAGCCACACAGAAGATTTATTTTTTCTTTGTGTGTTACCTTTTGCAGTTGTGCAGCAGAGTCGATGCACTCTCTCTCACTTTGTGTGCCCCCTCCCGTGGTTAATTTAGTGATGGCAGGTGGTTTGGGCAATATTCGATATTTGCACGCTGTGTTATTTCAGTTAGAGACTTTTTTTTTTCCCCCTTTTTGTTCATCCGTGGGATCCAGGCATGAGCCCACGTTTGTGGCCCATTCCCTCCTCAGATTGCCCCTTGGGAAGGTAGTTGGTGAGCAGCCATCTTGAACCTGCTGCGGTCCCCTGTGTGTGTGTGTGTGTGTGTGTGTGTGTGTGTGTGTGTGTGTGTGTGGTGTAGGTATACCTACTGTTGGGGAAAGAATTCTGGGATTTTGACTGCGGCCACAATAAAGGAATGGTCCATATCTTTCCAAAGCAGGGTGGCAAGTAGCACGGAAGGGATACTTCCCAGGCGGTGGTGTTCCCAGGTATCTGCTGCTCCTTGATGGTAGAAGTCATGGGTCAAAGGAGACATGTTTGTGAAAATGCTATCATATGGGGTGCAGTTTCACAGTGTCGAATTCTCCCCTCCCTCTCTCCTTCCCTCCCTCCACCCACCTTGCCTTATTTTTTTTAATCAACTTGGAAGGCGTTGTTTGACTGTTGGTTAGCATGCATAGAATTCCTGCAGTAGAGAAGGAGGCCATTCAGCCCAATGTATCAGCACTGACAACAATCCCCCCCAGGCCCTATCCCCATAACTTCACCTATTTAACCTGCCATCTTTGAACACTAGGGGACAAGTTGTACCGAAGGGCCTGTATCCATGCTGTAAACCTCTGAGTTATAACTTTGTACTCTAAGGGGCAATTTAGCATGGCTAATCCACCCAACGTGCACATCTTTGATATCTACAGGCGGATGAAATTTTGTCTTTTGAAAAGCATTTAGACAGTTTTAAGATGTAGTTAGAATTCTCAACACCAGGTTAGGATCCAACTGAACTCTGGAATCACGAGCTTTGACAGCACTGCTCCTTCATCAGGTGAGGAAGGAAAAGTGCTCTGAAATGTCATGATACCAAATAAACCTGTTGGACTTTAACCTGGTGTTGAGACTTCTTACTGTCCTCACCCCTAGCCTAATGCAGGCATCTTCACATCATTGGTAAGATGCCTATAGAAGGATACGGGCCAAGTGTGGACAAGTGGGACTAGCTTAGTGGTTTTTAAAAAAAAAAAGGTGGTATGGACGAGTTGAACCAAAGGGCCTGTTTCCATGCTGTAAATCTCTAAGTTATATCTTTGGACATTAAGGGGCAATTTAGCATGGCCAGTCCACCTAACCTGCACATCTCTGGACACTAAAGAACAACGTAGCATGGTCAATCTGCCTAATGTGCACATCTTCCGATTGTGGGAAGAAACTGGAGCACCCGGAGGAAACCCGTACAGACACAGTGGTGGTGGGGGGAGAATATGAGCCTTCATACGGACAGTGACCCACGGCAGGGATCCCCAACCTCTCGGCAGACTGATTCTGCTCCCTCCGTGTTGACGCATACCAAGAAGTTTCTGAAGATTGATCTTATCAGCCATTGAGTCTGGGTTGTGATCTGAAGGCTGGGCGTTTAAAACTGAGGCGACTCTGCCTAAAAGCTGCTGCTTCATTCAGTCCATCCTTGTTGTTTAAGTGCGTGTGCAGTATTTGTTCTCCCCGTGCATCCGCTATGCTGTTAAGGAGGAAATTCCAGAATTTTGACCCAGTGAAGGAATGATGTGTGCATGAGCAGGTGTCATAAAGTCTCTGCAGTGTAGAAGGCGGCTATTCAGCATGTCAAATCTGCACCGACCACAATCCCACTTAGGCCCTATCCCCATAACCCTGCATTTTTACCCTGCTAATAGCCCTGACACTTAGGGTCAATTTTTAGCATAGTCAATCAACCTAACCCCTAATGCATTTAAGAGCATTTAAATGGTCATTGGATTAAACATATTGATGATATTGGAATAGTGTAGGTTAGATGGGCTTTAGATTGGTTTTACAGTTCGGTGCAACATCGAAGGGCTTGTACTGCGCTGTAATGTTCTGTGAAACCTGCACATCTTTGGACTTTGTGTATATCCAAGATGATAGCTGCCCTCCCATCTGCAAGGCACAAATCAGGAGTGTGATGGAGTACTTCCCACTTGCCTGGACGGGTGCAGCTCCCAATCACACTCAAGAAGCTCGACACCATCTAGGACGAGGCAGCCCTCCTTAATAGGCACCCCATCCACAAATATCCACTCCTGACACAGCCGTGTGTACCGTCTACAAGTTGCACCGCAGGAACTCACCAAAGCTTCTCCAACAGCAAACTCACGACCTGTGCCGTCTAGAGAGACAAGGGGCAGTGGACACATAGGAACACCACGAGCTGGGGGTTCCTCTGCGAGCCACTCGCCATCCCCACTTGGGAATGTATTGGCCGTTCGTTCCTTCACTGTGGCTGGGTCAAAATGCTGAAACTCCCTCTTTACCAACCTTGTGGGTGTATCTACACCACGACAGGTTCGAGGTCAGGGTCAGGGTCACCATCACCTTGGGGCGGGGGGTGGGTGCAATTATTGATCGGCAATGAATGCTGGGCCGAGCCAACAATGCCCAGATCCCATGAAAGAATGCACTTTTTTTTTTAAAAAAAAACATTCTCTGAGGTGTTCTCATTGTGGGAAATTTAGCGTGGAGGCGATGGACTATTAATCCAGAAACTCTGTCCTAATGTTCTGGGGGACCCGGGTTTGAATCCCCCGCGGCAGATGGTGAAATGTGAATTCAATTAAAAATATCCGTGATTAAGAATCTACCCATTGTCAGAAAAATCCATCTGGTTCCCTCAGGGAAGGAAATCTGTCGGCCTTACCCGGACTGACCTACATGTGATTCCAGAGCCACAGACACACTCGACTGTACCGAGGGGTGGGTAGTAAGCACTGGCATAGCCAGCGACACCCACATCCCATGAACATATAACATATAAAATGCGGTGAGCCAGTTTGTGCACAGCAAGCTCCCACAGGCGACCAGATCAGCTGCTTGCGTGATGTTGTTTGTGGGCTGGCACAGTTGCTTGCACAACTACCTGGCAGCACCAGGGTCTCGGGTTCAATTCCAGCCTCGGGTCACTGTATGTGTGGAGTCTGCACTCTCTCCCCATGTCTGTGTGGGTTTCCTCCGGGTGCCCTGGTTTCCTCCCACAGTCCAAAGATGTGCAGTTTAGATGGATTGGCCATGGTAAATTGACCCTAGTGTCAGGAGGATTAGCTAGGGTAAATGTGTGGAGTTGGGGTGATAGGACCTGGGTGGGATTGTGGTTTGTTCAGACTCTGTGAGCAGAACAGCCTCCTGCGCTGTAGGATTCTGTGATTCAATATTGACCGCGCTTCTCCAGAACTGTGTCATGAGAGCTTTCACTTCTGGTGAAGAGGGGAGATAGATGGGACCTTTGTTTATTGTCTCATCCCAGGGTAGTGCCTCTGGACAGTGTAGCTGTCCCTCGGTACTGCACAGTTGGCCTTTTTATTTGTGTTCAGATTGCCCACCCACAGAGCGTAATGGGATTGAGAGAGACTGGAGTGCTACCAGCCAGGAGCTGCCTTAACCCCAGTTTGATAAGAGAGCGGCAGCACAGTGGTTAGTACTGCTACCTCACAGCGCCAGGGTCTTGGGTTTGGGTCACTGTCTTTGTGGAGTCTGCACCTTCTTCCCCTGCCACGTCTGCTTGGCTTTCCTCCAGTTGCTCCGGTTTTCTCCCACCGCCTGGAAGATGTGTACGTTAGAACATAGAACAGTACAGACCCTTTGGCCCTTAATGTTGTGCCGAGCTTTGTCCGAAACCAAGATCAAGCTATCCCACTCCCTGTCGTTCTGGTGTGCTCCATGTGCCCATCCAATAACTGCTTGTAAGTCCTTAAAGTGTCCAACTCTGCTCTGAGTAAAGAACCTACCTCGGACATCCCTCCTTTATCTCCCACCATGAACCGTATAGTTATGCCCTTAGTAACAGCTACATCCACCCGAGGAACAGTCTCTGAATGTCCACTCTATCTATCCCCCTCATTTTATAAACCTCGATGAAGTCACCTCTCATCCTCCTCCGCTCTCAAGAGAAAAGGCCTAGCTCCCTCAACTTTTCCTCATAAGACCTATCCTCCAAACTAGGCAGCATCCTGATAAATCTCTGCACTCTCTCCAATGCTTCCACTTCCTCCTTATAGCGAGTATTAGATGTATTGGTTGTGCTAAATTCTCCCTCAGTGTTACCCAAGCAGGTGTCAGAGTGTGGCGACTAGGGGATTTTCACCTTAACGTCAATTGCCGTTACAATATAAACCTTATGTGTGACTAATAAATAAGATTGGCCAGGCTAAATTGCCCCATAGTGTCCAAAGATATGCAGTTAAGATGGCTTGGCCATGCTAAATTGCCCTTCAGTGTCCAAAGATGTGCAGATTAGGTGGACTGGATACTAAGAGGCAATTTAGCATAGCCAATCCACCTAATCTGCACATCTTTGGACACTGAGGGGCAATTTAGCATGGCCAATCCATCTTAACTGCATATCTTTGGGCACTAAGGGGCAATTTAGCATGGCCAATTTAGCATGGCCAATCCATCTTAACTGCATATGTTTGGACACTAAGGGGCAATTTAGCATGGCCAATCCATCTTAACTGCATATCTTTGGATACTAAGGGGCAATTTAGCATGACCAAAGATATGCAGTTAAGATGGATTGGCCATGATAAATTGCCCCTCAGTGTCCAAAGATATGCAGTTAAGATGGCTTGGCCATGCTAAATTGCCCCTCAGTGTCCAAAGATGTGCAGATTAGGTGGATTGGTCATGCTAAATTGACTCTAGTGTCGGGGGCCTAGCTAGGGCAAAATGCATGAGGTTACGGGATTAGGGCCTAGATGGGATTGCAGCCTCCATGGGCCAAATGGCCCATTCTACGAGAAGCAAAAAAAACTAAATGAGCTCGAATGTGTGGGGGGGGTGGAAGCATCAGTGAGTCAGGAGTTCCCGCTACCTGTCATAGAGGATGAGGGTGCTCAGAGCTGAGAGGCAACCCACCCACGTTTCAGCGCCAAGCCCACATCAGCTAATTGGCACCCAAGGAGCTATCGGCGCAGACAGCAAACGAGAAAGGTGGGGGAGTGCTGACTATCCAAACAACAAGGGTGGGGAATGGAGGGGTGGGGTGGCGAGTGGAATTATAATTACAACGTGCGCTACACCAGCTTACATATCCCCAAACACCCACCCCCACCACGGCCCAGGACAGAGAAGCCGAGCTGAAAAATGTGGTGGATTTTTTTTTCCCCCCCAAGAGGTTTTACCATCACAGCGGTTACTGTTCAGTTTCCATAGCAACAGATCTCCATTGCCATTTGGTGTCGGACTGAGACAGTTCGCAGCATAATTTTTTTAGTGAGGGAAAAGAGCTCGATGCTTTTTTTTTTAAAGCAAAGTATTTCATTCGGTGTGGACCGGCGCTGGTCAGTGGGACGTAGTGGGGGTGTGTGGCACAGTGGATAAGTGCTGCTGTCTCACAGCACCAGGGATCCGGTCTGCATGGGTTTCCTCTGCTCCGGTTTTCTCCCACAGTCTAAAAGCCATGCTGGTTAGAGTGCATTGGCCATGCTAAATTGTGTCTTAGCGTACAATGATGTGAAAGTTAGGTGGATTAGCCATGCTAAATTACCCCTTAGTTTCCAAAGATGTGCAGGTTAGAGGGATTGGCCATGCTAAATTGCCCCTTAGCATCCAAGGATGTGCAGGTTAGGGGACTGGTCATGCTAAATTGCCCATTAGCATCCAAAAATGTGCTGGTTAGGTGGATTGGCCATGCTAAATTGCCCCTTAGTGTCCAAAGATGTGCAGGTTAGGGTGCATTGGTCATGCTAAATTCTCCCGGAGTGTGGCGATTAGGGGATTTTCACAGTAACTTCATTATTGTGTTAATGTAAGCCAACTCGCGACACTGATAAATACAGAACAGAGTATGGACAGTGCCCCACCAAGCCTCTTGATCCGGTCTGCCGGCTCTCTGTCCGAGGCAGGTGTGCTGAGAGTTTAAGACACACCCTCTCTCTTTGCGAGGTGTTATGAGATTTAAAAATAGTGGCCACCCATCCTCGCAATTCACTTCTGTCCATGGCAGACAGTATCCCCCACCCACCAACATGCACGCATGCCTGCGCGCACGAACACCTGAGAATCCACCATGTACGTAATGCAAAGGCAGGAATCCAATCCACTCGCATCAGAAACTGGGAAATATCGACTGTCTGTGAATTTTGTTACTAGCCTTTCCACACCTTTACTGCTGCATCTCAGTCATCTTCCAAGCTCCCAATCCCCCTGTGGGGACAGTGATAGCCTTGTGGTATTATCACTCAACTATTAATTCAGAAACCCAGCCAATGTTCTGGGGGACCGGGGTTCGAATCCTGCCACGGCAGATGGTGGAATTTGGATGCAATTAAAAAAAAAAACCTGGAATTAAGAATCTACTGATGGCCCATTGTCGGAAAAACCCACCTGGTTCCTTTAGGGAAGGAAATCTGCCGTTCTTACCCCGGTCTGGCCTACATGTGACTCCAGAGCCACAGCCAATGTGGTTGACTCTCAACTGCCCTCCAAGGGCAACTAGGGATGGGCAATAAATACTGGCCCAGCCAGCGATGCACATGTCCCATGAATGAGTGAACAGTTGGGTTCACAGATTGTTCTCTCATTCCCCTCAGTCCTGGTAGACCTCTGAAGTTCTCCAACCCCAACTCTCCATCTGCAGACTACTTTATCCCACAAATTGCTCTGGTACCCAAAGTATTTATATGGCTGGCTCTAGTTCAGTTTTTGGTCAATGGTAACCCCCAGGATGTTTTTTTGATTTGATTTATTATTGTCACATGTATTGTGATACAGTGAAAAGCATTATTTCTTGCGCAGTATTCCAGACAAAGCATTCCCTTCATAGAGAAGGAAAGGGCAATGTGCAGAATGTAATGTTATAGCCATAGCTCGGGTGTAGAGAAACATCAACTTAATGCGAGGTAGGTCCATTTGAAAGTCTGGCAGCAGCTGAGGAGAAGCTGTTCTTGAGTTGGTTAGTATGTGACTTCAGACTTTTGAATCTTTTTCCCGACAGAAGAAGGTGGAAGAGAAAATGTCTGGGGTGCGTGGGGCCCTTGATTATGCTGGCTGCCTTTCCCCAGGCAGCGGCAAGTGTAAGACAGAGTCAGTGGATGGGAGATGGTTTGCGTGATGGATTGGGGCTACGTTCACGACCTTTTGTAGTTCCTTGCAGTCTTGGGCACAGGAGAAGTCATACCAAGCTGTGATACAATCAGAAAGAGTGCTTTCTGTGGTGCATCTGTAAGAGATGATGTAGTTTAAAGTTTATTTATTTGTGTCACAAGTAGTCTTAGATTAACGCTATGATGAAGTTACTGTGAAAATCCCCTGGTCACCATGTTCTGACGCCTAGGGAGAATTTAGCATCTAACCAACACGTCTTTCAGACTGTGGAAGGAAACTTGTGAGTTAGCAGTGCTAACCAGTGGCGCTGTGAGTTAGCAGTGCTAACCACTGTGCCACCCCATTGAAGCATGGGACAGTAGGAGCCAGTGCAGGGCTCAGTTGACGCTGGATGACGGGTTGGAAATGAGACTCGCTCCAATGTTTGCAGAGGGTTAAACCACGGTGGCCCACTGGTCAGGAAAGTGGCGGCTGGAGTGAGGGTTTTGTCAGCGGATCAGCTCAGGCAGGGGCGGAGTCGGATGCCGTCACAGAGGACGGAGAGAGTTCAGATTGTTCTGGCCTTCCCTACGTCTGAGAAGTGAGCTTGGTCCTGTGTGCTGGGGCAGGGTGGGGAAGGTTCTCCGGTGTAAGTGATGGCTGGATGGGTGACCCATGACTTTCGCAGCCTCAATAAGAGCTGAAAGACATGGCGATGAAAAGCAAAGCTTGCAAATTGGAGAATTTTTTTTTTAGTCAGTGAAGGAGGAAGCAAGCAGCTGATGTTCAACAGCTGGATTTAAGAGAAGCTAGGGTCCGGTTTGGGGCGAGGTACTCTTCCTCAGAGCTGTCACAGTGACAGTAGACAGCTTACTGTTATTGACCTGGTTTATATCTCCCCGTTTTACACACAGACCGCTTTGTCCGCGTTTCTGATTTGTGCTGCTTCTGAGTTTCAAAATGGCTACCGCCTGTGTGTGGGGGCACGCGTGTGTGCCAGTGTTGGGGAGGACACGCGTGTGCCAGTGTGTGTGGAGTATGTATGCAGGGGGGGTGCATATGTGCCAGTGTGTGTGTGTGTGTGTGGGGCAGGGTGTGTGTGTGTGTGGCAGGATGCACGTGTGCTACTGTGTGTGGGGGCGGGGTAGGGGAATGCGCATGTGCCAGTGTGTGTGGTATGTGTTGGGTACGTGTGCCAGCGTGTGTGGACACAGGCGTAGCAGCAGTATTCATTAACATAACACCTTGAAACTTGCAAGCTGTCCTGAGTTGCATCAAACGGAGTTGGACTCGAGACACAGTGAGGTGTTGGGAACGAGGAGTATCCGAAAGGAGGGGGAGAATTCCAGAGTGTTGGGGGGGTGGGGGGGGGTATTGGTCATTGCGATAAGCAGTAGTGGAGCAATTCTGAGAAAGGTGATGTAAAGCGGGCGGGAACTGGGACAGAACTGAGACCTTGGGATGCGCAGCTCCTGGCCTCCGCATCTTCCTTCAGGTGTAACATGTCAGCCTGGTTTCCCTGTTCACTCTCAGCTGTCTGGCTCTCCTTGCCCCCAGTCCCTCTGCCCCTTCCTGCTCTCCTGCTTCCCTCTCGTCCTCCCCCTTCACCCGCCCTCCCCCTCCCTCCCCCCCCCCCCCCCCCCCTCCCCACTCTTCCCTCCTCGTCCTCACCGCACAGAGACAAATGACTCACACTGGCACTCTGTCCAAAAGAAAGTGCCCTTTAAATGTGATGTTGTGGGGGGAGGGTGCCTGCAGCCAGTATGGCTGGAATTTTTGATCAGCCTTTTAGTGAGAGAGGAGGAGGAGGAGGGGGCTGCTAAGGTGGTGTGGGGGTGTGGAGGGTGTTGTTTCATTGCTTTCCTGTTTCAGATCGGTGGCTGTGTCTCCCGTCAGTTCTCGCTCGCTTGCCCTCCAGCTTCTCGACCAAAGGAACTGCACCGAATTCGAGAGTTTAGTCATCCCTCCGTGGCCCCTCGCTCTCCCCTCTTCCCTTCTCCTCCTCTGTGGCATTGCTGTTGTACGCCGTGTGATTGGCCTGAGCAGCGTGTCCTTGGCAACAGGACACAGCACTTTGACCAACTGCGTAGATGCCTTTATAAGGATGGTTGCTATGGGGCGGACGGGGGGGGGTTTAGTGTGTGCTGGTAGTTGATGCCACTGGCTGCCACATATCAGGACGAGAGATCGAGGGACTTTTGTATAATCGAGTATCCCCACCCTTGCCGCTTTCTATCTCAGCAAATAACATTTTGCATGAGTGCTTAACATGCCTCTTGGTTTGATTTGATTTATTAATGTCACGTGTTGGGACACAGTGAAAAGTATTGTTTCTTGCTCGCTGTACAGTCAAAGCATACCGTTCATAGAGTACATTGGGGAGAAGGATTTGATTTATTATTATTACATACATTAGGATACGGTGAAAAGTATTGTTTTGTGCGCTATACAGACAAAGCATACCATTCATAGAGAAAGAAAGGAGAGAGTGCAGAATGTAGTGTTACAGTCATAGCCAGGGTGTAGAGAAAGATCAACTTAACGCGAGGTAGGTCCATTCAAAAGTCTGACAGCAGCAGGGAAGAAGCTGTTCTTGAGTCGGTCGGTGCGTGACCTCAGACTTTTGTCTTTTTCCCGATGGAAGAAGGTGGGAGAGAGAATGTCCAGGGGTGCAAGGGGAGTTCGTGATCGGTTATTGCGCCTAAGATTATTGGGGCGGAAGAAAGAGTGTGAAGAGGTGCAAGAGTGAGACTCGGTATGTGTCTGAATGGTGTCTGCATTTCTGCAGCAAAGGGACTCAGAGGAGAGTCATGCGATTTCACACTCTTGAGATGTGGCAGACAACACACACTCGCTTCTCAGAGTGTTTACCCTCTCAATCACTCGATGTAAAATATTCTCTCTCAGTTTTCAGCCTTTGTGCTTGTCCTTTGGCGCTGGGTGAGTGGGAATTTGATCCGTATTGGATATTGGGAATATCCAAACAGTGATTAGCACTGTTGCCCCACAGCGCCAGGGACCCAGTTTCGATTCCCGGCTTGGGACGCTGCCTGTGTGGAGTTTGCACATTCTTCCCATGTCTGCGTGGGTTTCCTCCAGGTGCTCCAGTTTCCTCCCACAGTTCGAAAAAAAAAGTGCTGATTTGTGAGATGAATTGTGCTACCTTCAAAACTCTTTGTAGTTTCTTGTGGTCTTGGGCAGAGAAGGAGCCATACTAAGCTGGGATACAACCAGAAAGAATGTTTTCTATGGTGCAACAGTAAACATCGATATAGTTTGAAGTTTATTAGCGGCACAAGTAGGCTTACATTAACACCTCAATGAAGTTAATGTGAAAATCCCCCAGTCGCCTCACTCTGGTGCCAGTTTGGTTAACGCTGAAGGAAAATCTAGCATAGCCAATGCACCATAATCAGCACATCTTTCCGACTGCAGGAGGAAACCCACGCAGACACGGAGTGGGGAGAACATGCAGACTCCGCACAGACAGTGACCCAAGCCGGGAATCGAACCCAGATCCCTGGTGCTGTGAGGCAGCAGTGCTAACCCACTGTGTGCCATCCAGCGTATAGCTGATCGAGGTGTATAAAATCATGAGGGGCACAGATGGGATGAAAGCCTTTTACCCAGGGTAGGGGGAATTGAAAACTTGAGGACAGAGGTTAAAGGTGAGAGGGGGAAAGGGACCCGAGGGACAACTTCTTCACGCAGAGTGTGGTGCCTGTGCAGAATGAGCTGTCGGAGGAAGTGGTTGAGGCAGGAACAATAGCGTCGTTTAAAAAGCATCTGGACGAGTGCGTGTGTGGGAAAGGGTGAGAGAGATTTGGATCGTTGGGACTAGCTGGGAGGGCACCATGGAATGGATGGGCTGAAGGGCTTTTTCCTGTGCCGTATTGCTCAATGTCGAATGGGTGTTTGAGCTGTGTTAAAGGCGCTAAGGTTATCTGGGAGCTGAGGCCAGCGGAGCCATTGAAATACAAAACTTCCTTCTCTCCCCGTCTCTTAACTGACCTGTGAGTGAATTTGTGGCTCCCTCCCTGATAGTAATGACCTCTCCGGGCCTTGTGGTAGCTCAGACTCAGAGCTGTGCCCTAACCTTCTCAATCCAGTGTCAGTGGTCACTAATGCCAGCCCACTTCCCGATTGCGTCCGGGCTCACGAGAGGCTGCCATTGACCCGTGGAGATAGAGAGAGTAACGCACCAAGTCAGGTAGGCTGGGGGTGCTGCCCCCTGTACACAGGCTGTCCATCCTGCTCCAGTCCCGCAGGAGTGCTGAACCACTGGCCAAAGCATCGGGTGAATTAGCAGTGTGCATTTCCTGTGGATCGGGTTTAATCCGAATCATGATGTTAATCCCGTGTGATGAGCGGTTCCTGTAATAATCCATCTAACGCTACACAATTCTCCGTGTGTGTGTGTGTGTGTTTGTGTCTCTCTGTCCCCCTCTCTTTCTTTCTCTCTGTGTCTGCCCCCCCTCTTCTCTGTGTCTGCCCCTCTCTCTCTCTTCTCTGTCCGCTTCTCTCTCTTTGTCTCCCCCCCCCCTCTCTCTTTGTGTCTGCCCCCCCTCTTCTCTTCCTCTTTCTCTGTGTCTGCCGCCCCTCTCTCTCTATCTCTGTGTCTGCCCCCCCTCTTCTCTTCTATGTGTCTGCCCCCTCTCTCTCTCTCTCTTTCTCTGTGTCTGCCCCCCCCCCCCCCCCCCCCCCCCCACCTCTCTGTCCCTCTTGTAAAACAAGAATGAATAACAGATGGGATGGGAGGAGTTTTGCGTGAGGAATGGATGCCAGTAGAGGCCATCAGGCCCAGATGGCTTTTCCCTCTGCTGAATATTGGCTGCCTATGTAACAATAACAGCTTGCATTTAGATAGCATGGTTAACCAGGTTAAAGCACTCCCTGGCTGCTTCACAGGTAGTGGCGTGGAGCGGAGTTTGGCACATGAGATGCCAGGGAGGGGTGGGGTGGGCTTGCTCAGAGATGCTGAGCTGAGTCCAGACAAGTTTCTGGATGGTGTGGGGTTCTGGGCCTCTGTCACTCGAAGGCAGGATGTGGAGATGCCAGCGTTGGACTGGGATACACACAGTAAGAAGTCTTACAACATCAGGTTGAAGTCCAGCCGGTTTATTTGATAGTAAAACCCACAAGCTTTCGGAACACTGTTCCTTCATCAGGCGAGAGGGGCGTTCTGATCAGAACTTTCTCTGCCCTGTTTCTAGACCCAGAATTTTCCACTCACGTGACGAAGGAACAATGTTTCCGAAAGCTTGTGAGTTTTACTATCAAGTAAACTTGTTGGACTCTAACCTGGTGTTGTGAGACTTCCTACTCAAAGACAGGGCAGACAGTAGTGGAGTGGTGTAACTGGAGCTGTTCCAGGGAATGAAGGTGAGGAGAGTGCAGCAATTGGGGAGGGGAGGGATTTGGGGACCAGGATCGAAGAATGAGGAGCTGGTGTTGATCAGTGAGCACTTCAGAAGTGTTGAGAGAACAAGATTTTAATAGTACAATCCCTACAGAGCGGAAAGAGGCCATTCGGCCCATTGAGTCTGTGCTGATCACGATCCCATCCAGACCCTATTCCCGTAACCCCACATATTTACCCTGCTAATCCCCGTGTTGCTAAGGGGCAAATTAAAGTGGCCAATCTATACATTTTTGGCCTGTGGGAGGAAACCCAAGCACCTGGAGGAAATCCACGCGGACACGGGGCGGGGGGAGGGGAAGAACGTGCAGACTCCACGCAGTTAGTGACCCGAGAAGGGTCCCTGGCACTGTGAAGAGACAGTGCTAATCAATGTAGATTGGACACGTTCTGATGTTGAACTGCATAATAATTGTGGTAATATTTAAACTGCTTGCCCTGTATCCAAGACCAAAAATGCTCCTAATCAGCCATCAGAAAACGTGTGTGCGCCTGAGCATCTGTCTGTGCGTGCGTGCGTCTCTTTGCAGTTCTGTCTGTGTGCACGCGTGTGTCTCTTTGCGACTGTGAGTGTGCGTGTCTGTCTGTCTCTGTATATGTGCATGTGTATGTGTGCGCGTGCGTCTCTGTGTGTCTCCATCTCTCTGTCTGTGTATGTGTGCACGTGTCTCTGCCTGTCTCCATTTCTCTATCTGTGTGCGTGCGCGCGTGCGTCTTTGTGTGTCTCTGTCTCTCTCTGTCTGTCCCCATGTGTGTGCGTGTCCGTGTGTGCGCGTGTACTTTCGTCAAAGTTGGTGTGGTCTAGGAACTATAAAAAGCAGGGACACTGTGTTGATTTGAACGTGTGAAAAGTTTTTTTGGATGTTCCGCTGATCCATCCTAAAACTGGCTACAGTCTAGTGGGGAAGAAATAGCAAGTGTTTTGTGTCTATATCTGTGTGCAGGCTGGAATATTTTTACTGCTATGATGGTATTTTAAACTTCCCTCTAAGAGCCAGCTTAGCATGGCTAGTCTCTGTTTAGTTTACACCTCCTTTCCTCAATGAAGCCTCTGGCTGAGTATCTCCCTTTAATGAGGAGCTGTTCATCTCCTGCCCAATGGAGAGGGGCTATGAGGGCAGGACCTGTGTGGGAGGCTCTATTTGAGAGTTGGTGCTGACTCAGTGGGCTGAATGGCCTCCATCTGCACTGCAGGGATTCTATGATTGCGAGTTCTCTGCTCCTTGGAAGGTAGGGGGTTGCAGATTGGCCCTCTGTACATTGAGTGCTGAGTGACTGAAGGGGTAAAATCAGTGTTGTAAGAAAGAGTGAGAGCTTCCTGCTGTGCCTGTGCGATCATGGAATCCTCACATGCAGAAACAGGCCATTCGGCCCATTGAGTCTGCACTAACCACCGTCCCTATCTCAGTCACACCATGTCGTAGGATCCCCACAGTGCAGAAGGAGGCCGTTTGGCCCATCGGGTCTGCACTGACCACGATCCCAGTGTATGCCCGTAACCCCATGCCATAGAATTCCCATAGTACAGAAGTAGGCCGTTCGGCCCATCAAGTTTGCACCGACTCTCTGGCAGATCACCTAACCCCCAGGCCTATTGCTGTAACCCCATGAATTCACCCCACTAATCCCCTTACACAAATTGAGATACTGGGTGCACGGTGGTTAGTGCTGTTATCTCTCAGTGCCAGGGACTGATTTCCGGCTTGGTCACGGTCTATGAAGAGTCTGTGTGTTCTCTGTCACCAACCCCCCATACACACCGTGTCTGCGTGGGTTTCCTCCGGGTGCTCCGGTTTTCCTCCCATAATCCAGAAGCCCTGTTGGTTAGGGTGCATTAGCTGTGCTAAATTCTCCCTCAGTGTTACCCAAAGAAGCACCAGAGTGTGGCGACGAGGGGGATTTTCAGTCACTTCATTGCAGAGTTGACGTAAGCCAACTTGTGACGCCAATAAGTAAACTTTAACTTCTTAATCTCCTAACACTAAGGTAATGTCAGTTGATTGGAATTCAGGGCCAGCATGTACCTGTGAGGATGAAGGATAACTGTGGCATGTATCAGGAGCCCTTGATAACGAGGGTTATTATGAGCCTTGTCAAAAGGATGCATTGTAAAGTCTTTAAAAGATTTAAGATAGATAAACCCTTGAAGAATATGAAGAACGCAGGAAGGTACTTAACAAGGGAGTTGGTGGGGGGGGGGGCTAAAAGAAGTCATGAAAAGTCATTGGCAAACAAGATTAAGGAAAACTCTAAGGCATTTTACACGTATGTAAAGAGGGTAGCCAGAGAAAGGGTCAGTCCACTCGAGGATAATGGAGTGAATCAATGCATGGAACTAGAGGAAATGGGGGAGACACTAAATGAATACTTAGCCTCAGAGCTCACCAAAGAGAGGGACTTGATGGATGAGGAGCCGAGAGTAGGGCCCGTAGATATTCTGGGTCATGTCAATGTCAAGAAGGTGGTGATATTGGGCATCTTAAAAAGCCATTAAAGTCACCAGAGCCTGATGGGATCAACCCCAAAATATTGAGGGAGACAAGGGGGGAAACTGCTGGGGGGTTGAGAGAAATCTTTGTATCCTCACTGGCTCCAAGAAATATCGAAGAGGATTGGAGAATAGCCAATGTTGTTCCATTGTTGAAGAAGGGTAGCAAGAATAATCCAGGTAATTACGTCAGTGACAAGGAAATTATTGGAAAAGATTCTCTGCGACAGGATTTACTCATATTTGGAAACCTGTTAGTGATAGACAGCTTGGTTTTGGGAAGGGGAGGCAGTGCCTCACTAACTTGATCGAATTTTTCGAGGAAGTGACAAAAATGATAGATGAGGGAAAGGTAGTGGATGTGGTTTATCTGGACTTCAGAAAAGCCTTTGACCAGGTCCCTCGTGGAACACTGGTGCAGCAGGTGAAATCGCATGGGATCAGAGGAGTTAGCAAGATGGATACAGAACAGGCTTGGCTGTAGAAGACAGAGGGTAGCAGTGGAAGGCTGTGTTTCTGAATGGAAGACTGTGACACATGGTGATCCACAGGGATCAGTGCTGGGATCTTTGCAGTTCACAGTATATAATGATTTGGAGGAAAATGTAACTGGTCTGATTAGTAAGTTCGCAGACGACACAAGAATTAGTGGAGTTGTGGATAGTGAAGAGGATTGTCAGAGGATACAGCAAGATATAGACCGGTTGGAGACTCGGGCAGAGAAATGGCAGATGGAGTTTAATCTGGATAAGTGTGAGATGATGCATTTTGGAAGGCCCAATGCATGTAGTGAATGGTAGAACCCTTATGGGCATTGACAGGCAGAAGGATCTGGGCGTACATGTCCACTGATCACTGAAAGTGGCACTGCAGGTGGAGAAGGTAGTCAAGAAGGCATACGGCTTGCTTGCCTTCATCGGCTGGAGCATTGTGTGTAAAAATTGGCAGGTCATGTTGCAGCTGTACAGAACTTTAGTTAGGCCTCATTTTGAATATTGTGTACAATACTCTGGTTGCCGCACTACCAGAAGGATGTGGATTCTTTGGAGAGGGTACAGCAGAAGTTTACCAGGATGTTGCTTAGCCTGGAGAGCACTAGTTATGAGGACAGGTTGGAAAACTTGATTTGTTCTCACTGAAATTACAAGGGTTGAGAGGCGACCTGACAGAGCTTTACAAGATTGAGAGATATGGACAGAGTAGATAGTGAGGAGCTTTTTCCCAGGTAGAAAAGTCAAGTACTAGGGGATATCGGTTTAAGGTGCTGAGGGAAATGTTTAGAGAAGATGTGCGAGGTAAGTTTTTTTCTAATATGGAGGGTGGTGTGTGTCTGGAAAGCAATGCCTGGGGAGATGGTGGGAGCAGGTACGATAGCTATATTTAAGGGGCTAGTAGATGAATACACGGATAGGATGGGAATGGAAGGGTACAATCTCTAAGTCGCACGGTTTTACTTTAGGCAGGCATCATGATTGGAGCTGGTTTGGAGGGCCGAAGGGCCTGTTCCTGTGCTGTAATGTTCTTTGTAATTTAGCATGGTGAATCCTCCTACCGTGTACATTTGTGAATAGCTATTCTTATCAATTTAATATCTGATATGACCCCTATCTGGGAGCCTTTTTATTTTTGGGGCGGCACTTGGTTAGCACTGCTGACTCACGGCGCCAGGGACCCAGGTGCGAATTCCGGCTTGGGTCACTGTCTGTGTGGAGTCTGCACATTCTCCCCATTCTTGCGTGGTTTTCCTCTGGGTACCCCTGTTTTCCTCCCACAGTGTGAAAGATCAGCTGGTTAGGGTGCATTGGCTGTGTTAAGTTCTCCCTCAGTGTTACCCGAACAGGCGCCAGAGTGTGGTGACTAAGGGGTTTTAACAGTAACTTCATTGCAGTATTAATATAAACCTACTTGTCACAAATAAACATTAAAAACTTTACCTTTGGACACTAAGGGGCAATTTAGCATGGCCAATCCACCTGAGCTGCACATCTTTGGACACTAAGGGGCAATTTAGCATAATGTCCAAAGCTGTGCAGGTTAGGTGGATTGCTGAGGGGCAGTTTGGCATGGCCAAGCCACCTGACCTGCACATTCCTTGGATGGTAGACGGAAAAGTTGAGGGAGCTGAGGCTTTCTCCTTTAGAGGGGAGGAGGATGAGGGGTGCCTTATTAAAAGTTTATAAGTTGATGAGGGGGATTGATAGAGTGGACGTTCAGAGACTATTTTGTCTGGTGGATGTAGCTGTTACTAGGGGGCAGAACTTTAAGGTTCATGGTGGGAGATATAGGAGGGATGTCCGAGGTAGATTTTTTTACTCAGTTGTTGGGGTGCGGAATGGACTGCCTGCTGTGATCGTGGAGTCGGACACTTTGGGGACTCTCAAGTGGTTATCGGATAGGCATGCGGAGCACACCAGAAAGGTAGGGAGTGGGATAGCTCGATCTGGGGTTCGGACATAGCTCGGTGCAACATTGAGGGCCAAAGGGCCTGTACTGCGCTGTACTGTTCTATGTCCTACGAAACTGGAGAAAACTCGCGCAAATGTTGGGGAGGCTGGGAGGGGAAGCGAGAGTGTGCAGACTCCACGCAGACAAGTGACCCAAGGCTGCGAGGCAGCAGTGCTGATCAGTGTGTCGCCCCGACTGTAGTATATCCCCCAGCCCACGCGCCGTGAAGTTAACAGCGCTTCCTTTACCAGCCATTACTCCGTGACAATCAGCTGAATTTACCGCAAGGCAGAAGGGGAGAGTGCAAGGTGCCA
This sequence comes from Sphyrna mokarran, assembly GCA_024679065.1. Taxonomy (NCBI): domain Eukaryota; kingdom Metazoa; phylum Chordata; class Chondrichthyes; order Carcharhiniformes; family Carcharhinidae; genus Sphyrna; species Sphyrna mokarran. The sequence goes on from JAGIQG010000037.1 coordinate 16,192,015, forward strand.
GGAAGCTCAATTCTCTTTGCCCTCCCTTCGGAGGGTCTCGTGGATCTGAGTTGTCGCTCCCCCCCCCTCTCTGTTGGGTTGGGAAGTGTTAACAGGCCGCTGCAGCAAGCGGCTGCTGTACGATTTTTTTTTGAAAATAAGCATCACTTCCCTTGACTGTGGAACTCCACCCAACTCAGACGCCTTGAGTGAGCCGCCGCAGAGCCCCGGCCCCCGGCCCCGTGCAGAGCTCCCGGTGGGGAGAACGGACGTTCCGGCTTCCTGTTGCCGAAAGCCGGAGAAATGGGAGTTCCCCCGCTCCGGTCCCTGACGGAACGCGGAGTGCTCTAACCCATACCGGGAGCTGTTTGACAAGAAGACCTACCCGCCGGTGAAGGGTAACACTTCCTGTGCTTGGGCTCGTAAATCAGCTTGCCATTTCAGTTCCTCCCCCCCCACCCCCACCCCCACCATGTTCAGCGGGAAGTTGTTAAATAGTTAAGCACTCCCGCCACTCCATTCGTTCGGCTGCTGCAAAGATCTGGGTGGAATGTGTTTGTGGCTGTAAACTTTTCCGGCGAGTGGGAGTTGAGCTTACAGTTCCTGGGGTGGTGTCCTGGGGACTCGAACGAGAGAGAGAGCGGCTGTTCTCACTGCGGAGTTTGCCTTATGTCAACTCCTTACACTTTTGGGGAGACGGGGGTGGGGGTGGTGGGGAAGAGTGTGGTGTGGGGTGCAACCTCTGTCCTCAGCTCAGTAAGTGGGAGGATGTAGATACCCACCCCCTCTTCCCCACAACCCCTTTCCTTCGTCACCGCCCTGTCCTCCCCTGCCTCTCCCCACCCCCTCCTCCCATCCCTCTCTCCACCCCCGCCTCTCCACCCCCGCCTCTCCCCATTGCCCCTCCTCCACTGCCTCTCCCTACCCTCTCCCTTCTCCCCTGCCTCTCCCCACCCCCTCCCTTCCTTCTCCACTGCCTCTCCCCACCCTCCTCTCTCCCTTCTCTCCTGCCTCTCCCATCACCCTTCCTCCACTGCCTCTCCCTTCTCCTCTGCCTCTCCCCACCCCCTCCCTCCCTTCTCCCTGCCTCTCCCCACCCCCCCTCCCTCCCTTCTCCCCTTCCCCTCCCCCTCCCCCCACCCCCCTCCCTCCCCCTTCTCCCCTGCCTCTCCCCACCCCCCCTCCCTTCTCCTCTCTCCCCCACCCCCCTGCCTCTCCCCACCTCCCTCCCTCCCTTCTCCCCTCTCCTCCCTCTTCTCCCCCTGCCTCTCCCCACCCCCTCCCTCCCTTCTCCCCTGCCTCTCCCACCCCCCTCCCCTCCCTTCTCCCCTGCCTCTCCCCCCCCCCCTCCCACCCCCTCCCTCCTTCTCCCCTGCTCTCCCACCCCCCTCCATCCCCTGCCTCTCCCCACCCCCCTCCCTCCCTTCTCCCCTGCCTCTCCCCACCCCCTCCCTCCCTTCTCCCTGCCTCTCCCCACCCCTCCCTCCCTCCCTGCTCCCCCACCCCCTCCCTCCCTTCTCCCCTGCCTCTCCCACCCCCCTCATCCCTGCCTCTTCCCCCCCTCCCTTCTCCCCTGCCTCGCCCCCCCCTCCCGCCCTCCCTCTCTCTGCCTCTGCCTCTCTCCCCCCCTCCCTCCTCTTTCCCCCACCCCCCCCACTCCCACTTCTCTGTACGCCATGCCCCCTCTGTCCCCTGCATTCAGAACCCCGAGTGCCTAATCCAGACCTGCTGTAGTACCCTGGGAGTGCTGCACTATCAAGAAGGTCAAGTTGGAGTTTATTGATTTTGTGCCACAAGTAGGCTTACCTTAACACTGTGATGAAGTGGTCTCGAGGGTGTTGGCTGTGAGGAGAGGTTGGATAAACTAGGATTGTTTTGATTGGAAAGATGGAGACTGAGGGCTTGATCTGGTAGATGCCTACAAAATTGAGAGGCATGGATAGGGTGGATAGTCAGAGATTTTTGTCCCCAGGTTGGAAGTGATAGTTGAAAGGGGGCACTTGGCTCAAGGTGAGATGGAGAAAGATTTATAAGTGTAAAATCCCTGCAATGCAGGAGGAGGCCGTTTGGCCCATTAAGCCTGGACCCTCCCCGTAACTCCATCTATTTACCCTGCTAATCCTCCTGACAATTTAGCATGACCAATCCGTCTGACCTACACGTCTTTCGGATTTTGGGAGGAAACTAGA
>JAGIQG010000037.1:16204182-16235463 GCA_024679065.1 Sphyrna mokarran
CTCTCTCTCTCTTCCCCGTCTCTCTCTCTCTCTCTCTCTTCCCCGTCTCTCTCCCGTCTCTCTCTCCTCTCTCTCTCTCTCTCCCCGTCTCTCTCTCTCTCTCTCTCTGTCCCCCCTCTCTCTCTCTCTCTCTCTCTCTCTCCCCCGTCTCCTCTCTCTTCTCTCCTCTCTCCCCCGCCCGTCTCTCTCTCTCTCTCTCTCCCCGTCTCTCTCTCTCTCCCTCTCTCTCTCTCCCCTCTCTCTCTCTCTCCTCTCTCTCTCTCTCTCTCTCTCTCTCCCCGCTCTCTCTCTCTCTCTCTCTCCCCGTCTCTCTCTCTCTCTCTCTCTCCCGTCTCTCTCCCGTCTCTCTCTCTCTCTCTTTCTCTCCCCGTCTCTCCTCTCTCTGCTCTCTCTCTCTCTCTCCGTCTTCTCCGTCTCTTCTCTCTCTCTCTTCCCCGTCTCTCTCTCTCTCTCCCCGTCTCTCTCTCTCTCTCTCTCCCGTCTCTCTCCCCGTCCTCTCTCTCTCTCTCTCCCCCGTCTCTCCTCTCTCTCTCCCCCGTCTCCTCTCTCTATCTCTCTCCCCGTCTCTCTCTCTCTCTCTCTTGTCTCTCTCTCTCTCTCTCCCCGTCTCTCTCTCTCTCTCTCTCTGTCCCCGTCTCTCTCTCTCTCTCTCCCCGTCTCTCTCTCTCCTCTCTCTCTCGCCCTCTCTCTCCCCGTCTCTCTCTCTCTCTCTCTCTCCCCGTCTCTCTCTCTCTCTCTCTCTCCCCCCGTCTCTCTCTCTCTCTCTCTCTCTCTCCCCCGTCTCTCTCTCTCTCTCTCTCCCCCCGTCTCTCTCTCTCTCTCTCTCTCCCCGTCGCTCTCTCTCTCTCTCTCTCTCCTCCCCCGTCTCTCTCTCATCTCTTCTCTCTCTCTCTCGTCCCGTCCTCTCTCTCTCTCTCCTCTCCTCCCGCGTCTCTCTCTTTCTCTCATCCCTCTCTCCCCGTCTCTCTCTCTCTCTCCCCGTCTCTCTCTCTCTCTCTCCTCCTTCTCTCTCTCTCTCTCTCTCTCTCTCTCTCTCCCCCCGTCTCTCTCTCGTCGTCCTCTCTCTCTTCTCTCGTCTCTCTCTCCCTCTCCCCTCCCTTCCTCTCTCTTCTCTCTCTCTCTCATCTCCCCCCGTCTCTCTCTCTCTCTCCCGTCTCTCTCCTCTCTCTCCTCTCTCTCTCTCTCTCCCCCCGTCTCTCTCTCTCTCCCTCTCTCCTCTCGTCTCCTCTCCCCGTCTCTTCTCTCTCTCTCTCTCTCTCCTCTCCCCCCGTCTCTCTCTCTCTCTCTCTCCTCTCTCTCTCTCTCCCCCCGTCTTCTCTCTTCCTCTCTCTCTCCCCCGTCTCTCTCCTCTCTCCCCGTCTCTCTCTCTTCTCTCTCTCTCCCCCCTGTCTCTCTCTCTCTCTCCCCCCGTCTCTCTCTCTCTCTCTCCTCTCTCTCCCCGTCTCTCTCTCTCTCTCTCTCTCTCTCCTCCCTCCGTCTCTATCGCTCTCTCTCTACCCCCCCCCGTCTCTCTCTCTCTGTACTGAGGGTGGAGTTTTAATAGGTGAGTGAAAGTGTTGAAGTAAAGCTGAGGCCGCCTGCTGTTGAAGGCAGGAACTGCGAGCAGGCTGCAGCTTCATCCTCATTCTCCTCCCAGTGTCTCCTGTCCCCGTTTAGTAACTGCATGGCCAAATCCTGTATATTCCCTGGCCCGGCACCTCCAGTCTAAACTCCAAGCCTCCCCTCAGTAATCCAGGAAGCAGCGATGTTTCTCTCCATTGTTCCAATAATTGCATTGTGAGACCTGACATCCTGTCTCCCAGATTTGTGTTTGTGGTGTTTGGGCATTACAAGCTCTTGCTGTGCTTTTTGTCCATCAGTTCCCGGGAAACAGGCTCACGGTGAGATTATCATTGAATCCCGACAAATAGCTGCGGTGTTGAATAGGCCAGAGCTCTGGGGAATAGAAAGAGAATGAACGCTGCTCTGTGTGTTGGACTCGGCCCCAGGATGAGCTAGATTAGCCTGGGATGAAGTGTACGTTGGGGTCTGTGTGTGTGTCAGTGTGGGGGGGTCTCTGTGTGTGTGCAAGTGCAAAGTGGGGCGTGAGTTCTGTGTGTGTGTCTGAGGTGGGCGGGGAGAGGGGCATGTGTGTGTGTGTCTGGGGGATCGATCTGTGTGTCAACTATCATATATGCTTCCACTCCCTCCCCCGGTAGCAAGTTCCAGGCACCCACCCTCTGTGTAAAAACAAAACTGCCTCATATGTCTCCTTTCAACCTTGCCCCTCGCACCTTAAACCAGTGGTAATTGACTCTTCCACCCTGGGGAAAAGCTTCTGACTATCCACACTGTCCGTGCCCCTCATAATCTTGCAGACTCTATCATGTTGCCCTTCAACCTCCATCGTTCTAGTGAGAACAAACTAAGTTTCTTCAACCTCTCCTCGTAGCTAATGCCCTCCATACCAGGCAACATCCTGGTAAATCTTTTCTGTACCTTCTCCAAAGTCTCCACATCCTCCTGGTAGTGTAGTGAGCAGAATTGAACACTGTATTCCAAATGTGGCCTAACTAAGATTCTATAAATCTGCAACGTGACTTGCCAATTTTTAAATCCTGTGCCCCACCCGATGAAGGCAAGCACGCCGTATACCTTCTTAACTAACTTCTCCAGCTGTATTGCCACTTACAGTGACCTGTGTACCTCTACACCCAGATCCCTCTGCCTATCAATACTCTTAAGAGAGTTCACCATTTACTGTTTATTTCCTACCTGTGTTAGACCTGCATTACCTCATGTTTGTCCAAATTAAACTCCACCTGATTATATCCTGCTATGTTATTCATCACTATTGCAAATCCCAACAATATTTGTGTGGTTTGCAAACTTACCAATCAAACCAGTCCTCAACTCCCCAACCAATTTCTCTCCACCTGCCCTCCTTGATAATACCTCAGTCAAAGACCCCCTCAGGCGACTGTGCGTTCTGGGACTCGCTGGTGTTATTACTTCTCGGAGTCCGGGACAATTCCTAGAAATTCTGCCCATTCCGAGATGGATACACCCTCCACGAACACGGCTTCAACAGCAGCTGAACCTCAGCCAGGCTGCTCTGGAAGTTTTGGCACGCTAAAGTTTAATTATTAGTCATGAGAAGGGCTTACATTAACGCTGCAATGAAGTTACTATGAAATTACCCTCGTTGGCACACTGTTGCCTGTTGGGGTCAATGCGGCTATAACCAGCATGTCTTTCGGACTGTGGGAGGAAACCAGAGCACCCGGAAGAAACCGTCGCAGACACGGGGAGAACATGCAGACTCTACACGGACAGTGACCCAAGCTGGGAATCGAACCTGGGTCCCTGGCGCTGTGAGGCAGCGGCGCTAACCCGCTGTGCCGCCCAGATTGGCCGTCCTTGTCTAGTCTGGCCTACACGTGACTCCAGAACCTGGAGTGTTGGAGTTCAAGGGAGCTAGGGACGGACAATAAATGCTGGCCAGTCAGCGACACCTGTGTCCCGTGAATGAACAAAGAACAAAACAACTGCCACAAGGACAGTGAGGATGCTATGAACAAACAGATCAATCCGCAGCTCTCTTCTGTCGATGTTTATCTCTTTGTCAGCACAACAACATGGAACAGTACACCCCAGTACAGACCCTTCTGCACTCAATGCTGTGCCGAGCTATGTTCAAACCCAAGATCAAGCTGTCCCACTCCCTGCCGTTCTGGTGTGCTCCATGTGCCTATCCAATAACCGCTTGAAAGTTCCTGAAGTGTCCGACTCCACTATCACAGCAGGCAGTGCATTCCACACCTCAACCCCTCTCTGAATAAAGAACCTACCTTGGACATCCCTCTTACATCTCCCACTATGAGCTTTATAGTTATGCCCTCTAGTAACAGCTATATCCACCCCAGAAAATAGTCTCTGTGCGTCCACTCTGTCGAGCCCCCTCATCACCTTATAAACCTCTATGAAGTTGCCTCTCATCCACCTCTGCTCTGAAGAGAAAAGCCCCAGCTCCCTCAACCTATCCTCATAAGATCTACCGGGGTGGGACAGTAACGCCAGGTTTATTTGGTAACACAAGCTTGCGAGCACTGCTCCTTCATCACCTGACTCTAGCCTGACGTTGTAAGACTACTTGCTGTGCCTCGCCCAGTCCAAACCTGGCAATTCCTCATCACATGGGAGGGATTCCAAGATGATGGACGGGTTTGGAAGAAGGGGGTAAAGTTATTGATGAATGGGGGGGGGTACAGCAGCCATGAGTGTACATTAACTGCAACATTCTGTCTGTTACAGGATGCGAGAAAAGCATGTGGGGACTCCACGCTGACCCAGGTGAGTGCGGTGGTTGGGACCACTCCCAAATCCAGCCATGTAGTGGTGGGTCTATGCATGGGGTTCGGTGCTGTGCTGGGCACTTGTTGGAACTCCTTGGGTTTCGAGTTCCAACCAAAAAAAATCGTCCACAAGTGTGCTTTGCACCCACAAATGTAGTTGGACTCCGTTGCAATGCCTTCGCTGTCGAATACCTGGCGGAGACACCCATTGAGGTGGGGGGAGGGCGATTCTTAGTTAAAAAACAGATGATTGCATCCATCCGTAAACTGCCTCCTGTAAAGTTTGACCTCTGCGCTGTGACCCAGAGAGAGGTCAAGATCCTTCCATTCCCCAGAGGACTGGTCTGATGCTAGCTGCACCACGCTGCTCTTAATTTGATTTATTATTGTCACATGTATTGGGACACAGTGTAAAGTATTCTTTCTTGCGCGCTATACAGACAAAGCATACCATTCGTAGAGTACATAGGGGAGAAGGATTTGATTTATTCTTGTCACATGTATTGGGATACAGTGAAAAGTATTGTTTCTTGTGCACTACACAGGCAAAGCATACTGTTCATAGAGAAGGAAAGGATGCAGAATGTAGTGTTACAGTCATAGCTAGGGTGTAGAGAAAGATCAACTTAGTGCAGGTAGATCCATTCAAAAGTCTGACAGCAGCAGGGAAGAAGCTGTTCTTGAGTCGGTTGATACGCAACCTCAGACTTTTGTATCCTTTTCCCGACGGAAGAAGGTGGAAGAGAGAATGTCCGGGGTGTGTGGGGTCCTTGATTATGCCGGCTGCTTTTTTGAGGCAGTGGGAAGTGTAGACAGAGTCAGTGGGCTGGAGGCTGGTTTGTGTGATGGATTGGGGCTACATTCACGACCCTTTGTAGCTTCTTGGACAGAGCAGGAGCCCCCACCAAGCTGTGATATCATAGAAAACTTTCTTTCTGATTGTGTGTCTGTAAAAGTTGGTGAGAGTTGTAGCTGATGTGCCAAATTTACTTTGCTTTCTGAGAAAGTAGAGGCATTAGTGGGCTTTGTTTTTATGGCGTGTGTGACAGCGCGCACCCTCTGAATTTGACAGTGATGGCCTGTCCTGGGGTGGGTTTTTGTCGTGCTCACTCAGGTTGCCCTTGTCCGTTCCAGATTACAGCTGCTCTCGATCCAGTTGGCAGGATCCAGATGCGTACGAGACGCACGCTAAGGGGGCACTTGGCCAAGATCTACGCCATGCACTGGGGAACCGACTCCAGGTATGTACACCGCCTACAACTGACACCAGCAACTTGCATTTGTGTGGCACCTTTTACTGCAATCTAATTTGATTTATTATTGTCACATGTATTGGGATACAGTGAAAAGTATTCTTCCTTGCGCGCTATACAAACAAAGAGAAGGAGAGAGTGCAGAATGTAGTGTTACAGTCATAGCTACGGTGCAGAGAAAGATCAACTTAATGCAAGGCTAAATCCATTGGCAGCAGGGAAGAAACTGTTCTTAAGTTAGTTGGTACGTGATCTCAGACTTTTGCATCTTTTTCCCGATGGAAGAAGGTGGAAGAGAGAACGTCCAGGATGTGTAGGGTTTCTGATTATGCCGGCTGCTTTTCCCGAGGCAGCAGGAAGTGTAGACAGTCGATGATAGGAGGCTGGTTTGCGAGACCTTTTGAGGTTCCTTGCGGTCTTGGGCAGAGCAGGAGCCCCATACCGAGCTGTGATACAACCGGAAAGAATACTCTCTGTGGTGCATCTGTAAAAGTTGGTGAGAGTCGTAGCTGACACGTCAAATTTCCTTAATCTTCTAACAAAGTAGGGACGTTCGTGGGCTTTCTTACCTATAGTGTTGGCATGTGGGGGGAGCCCATTTGAGATGGAGATGAGGGGCAATGTTTTCTCTGAAGGTGGTGAGTGTCTGGAACTTTGTCCCTCGTAAGGCAGGGGGAACAGAGTCTGGAAATATTCTTAAGGCAGAGTGAGAGAGAGAGAGATTCTGGACCTGGGTTTGAATCCCTCCCTGATAGATGGCGGGATTTGAATTTAATTTAAAAAAAAATCAGGAATTAAGAACCTACTGATGACCTATTGTTGGAAAAACCCATCTAGTTCCCTTTAGAGAAGGAAGTCTGCCATCCTTACCCCGCCTGGCCTACATTGGCTCTGGAGTCACAGCCAATGTGGTTGATTCTCGACTGCCCTTCCGAGGGCAATGAGAGATGGGCAATAAATGCTGGCCCAGCTAATCACGCACCATGTCCAGTGAATGAAAACAGAATGGCTGAGAAGAGACAAGGGGCCGAATGGCTGCCTTGTTTTCATCTGCCGAGGCGAACACTGTAGGTGGTACAGTGATTAACGCTGCTGCCTCACAGCACCAGGGACCCGGGTTCGATCCCCAGCTTGATACACTGTGTGGAATCTGCATGATACCCACCGTGTCTACGCTGGTTTCCTCCCACCAATGTGCAGGTTAGGTGGATTGGCCACGCTAAACTGCCCCTAAGTGTCAGGGGCAGTAGGAGGTTAAATACATGGGGCTACGGGGATAGGATCTGGGTGGGATTGCTGTCAGTGCAGGCTCGATGGTCCAAATGATCTCTTTCTATATGTAAACATAAATGCTACGTATGGATGCAAGTTTTAGTTCACCTTGTTATTGTGTGATGAGGTTGGGGAGGAGGAGGGATGGACTGTACGGGTTAAATAACGTTTTCGCTATACCTCGATTTGATTTAATTTCTCTGGTTCCTCCGGCAGGCTGTTAGTCAGTGCGTCACAGGATGGTAAATTAATCATCTGGGACAGTTACACCACAAATAAGGTAGGTGCCAGTGATTACACCAAGCTTTTTGTTCAATTGTTTGAGTAGATTTATGCCAGTTTGTCCAATTCATTCTCTGTCCTGCTGTGGGGCATATCTCGCTGCGTCACTTTAGAATCCCTGCTGTGCAGAGGAAGGCCATTCGGCCCATTGAATCTACACGGACCACAATTCCGCCCAGTACCTAATCCCATGCGTTTACCCAAGCTAGTCTCCCTGACGCTAAGGGGCAATTTAGCACGGCCAAATCCACCTAACCTGCACGTCTTTGGACACTAAGGGATATTTCAGCACGACCAATCCACCTGTACGTTTTTCAGACTGTGGGAGGAGACAGGGGCACCCGGAGGAAACCCACACAGACATGGGTGGGGGGGAGATTTGTGCAGAATCCATGCCAACAGTGAGCCAAACTGGGAATCAAACCCGGGTCCCTGATGTTGTGAAGCAGCAGTGCTAACCAGTTGTGCTGTCCCCTGCATGCAAATTTGTAAATTGTGTTCGGCATTGAATGGTTATGGAATGAAGGAATTAGCCAGGACAGGCGCTTGTCTGCCGTCTTGGCCCTTGTTGTGGGAGGCCGGGGTGGGGAGGGCGATGGTGTGTAAATTGAAATAAAGAGACAGTTGTTGCCCTCGGCTAACTTTGCCTCACAATGAGACCTTTATCTGGATGCGCGGGGCTCAATGGGATGTTTGCCTCGGTTTGTTTGTGAGACAGATCCCATGCTACAATGTGATGGGTGTTTTTGTGTAACTTTGCCCAGCGCGTCGCCTGTTTAGTGGCCCTTGGCCTTTTCCACCTTCCATGTGGCGTTTACCGATATGGAATTCTGTCTGTCGTTGCTGGAGGGATGGAGTTTAAAAACAGCGAGGTTACAGCTGTATAAGGTGCTGGTGAGGCCACATCTGGAGTACTATGTACACTTTTGGTCTCCTTACTTGAGAAAGGATATACTGGCACTGGAGGGGGCGCAGAGGAGATTCAGTAGCTTGATTCTGGAGTTGAGACATTTGGCTTATGAGGAGAGACTGTGTAGACTGGGGCTATACTCGTTACAATTCAGAAGAATGAGGGGAGATCTTATAGGAACATATAAGATTGTGAAGGGAATAGATAAGAGAGAAGTTGTTCCTACTAGCGGGTGAAACTAGAATTAGGGAGCATGGCCTCAAAATAAGCGGGAGCAGATTTAGGAGTTGTGGAGTTTGCACATTCTCTTCGTGTCTGTGTGGGTTTCCTCCGAGTGCTCCGATTTCCTCCAAAAGATGTGCGAGTTAGCTTAATTGGTCATGCTAAAATTGCCTCTTAGTGTCCTGAGGTGTGTAGGTTAGGGATTAACCTACTCCGTGCCCCGGGAGGGGAATGCTGTGTACATGTGCACTGATCTCTGCAGAGATGTGCAGGAGTGAGTGAGTGTTGGTGGGCTATTTGACTGCAGAGATAATCGTGACAGAACTTCAGCCCAACATCCGTGCATGTGAGCGCAGAGCCGGGGGTCGCTGTCTCTGTCGAGTGTTTGCCACGTGGGGCTGGCTGGATGGCGAGACGCTGAATTCCCGATGATTGATTGTTCACACGTTCCTTACCCCCTCCTCCCCATCGGACAGGTTCACGCCATTCCCCTCCGGTCGTCCTGGGTAATGACCTGTGCCTACGCCCCGTCAGGGAACTACGTGGCCTGCGGAGGCCTGGACAACATCTGTTCCATCTACAGCCTAAAGACTCGCGAGGGGAACGTGCGAGTAAGCAGGGAGCTCCCCGGACACACAGGTGGGTTCGGCACGCTTCGGCAAGGGTGGGGTGGCTAGAGAATCGTCCCTGTCTTGGGTGGAGTGACTGAACCATGGGTGGGGGATGGATACTGAGACAGTGACTGCAACAAAGGAGCTAGCTCTTAAAAAATGGTCTTAACCCCGCCATCCCCTTTGAAGAGAGGCAATTCTCCACCGTTTTCCCATCGTTTGTATGCTTTATAAAATTGGGGAGCAGACTGCCAATTCACCCCAATATTTATCTGTGGATTAGCGTGCTAAGTCCATTGGTTAATAACTTTGGTGCAGTCGGGGACAGAGTGCAGTGAGGGAGTACGGATTGGGGAGAGTGGGGAGGGGGTGCGATTGGAGGGAGAGGGAGGGAGTGTGGCGATTGGAGAGAGGGAGGAAGGAGGGAGGCGATTGGACAGAGAGAAAGGAGGGACACTGGGGGCAGAGAGAGAGAGACTGCGGGACAATTAAGTTACACTAACCAAGTTAAGATCCTCAGTTGGGTTTCTAGTGTGGCTGCTCACTCGGAGCAACACGAGGAGACACGAGAAAAACACGCAAACTTTTCTGCCGTCTGGAGGTTTGGGGCTTTCTACCTGGCAACACCGCAGCCAGTCGAGTCTACTTGTCAGCAGTCTGTCCCCCTCTTATCTCCTGCAGTGAGGCCTGTTGTAATGGTTGGAAATTTGCCGTCCCTGTGCTTGCCCCAGTGAGTGTGGGGTCCCCCTACCTTCAACAGATTCCAAAAGGCAGCTAAACTGGTCCAGCTGGCAAACCTGATCTGATTTATTATTGTCACATGTATTGGGATACAGTGAAAAATATTGTTTCTTGCGCACTATACAGACAAAGTACACTGTTCATAAAGAAGGGAAGGAGAGGTGCAGAATGTAGTGTTATAGTCATAGCTAGGATGTAGAGAAAGATCAACTTAATGCAGGTTAGGTCCATTCAAAAGTCTGACAGCAGCTGGGAAGAAGCTGTTCTTGAGTCGGTTGGTACGTGACCTCAGACTTTTGTATCTTTTCCCCGACGGAAGAAGGTGGAAGAGAGAATGTCCGGGGTGTGTGGGGGTCCTTGATTATGCTGGCTGCTTTTCCCGAGGCAGTGGGAAGTGTAGACAGAGTCAATGGATGGGAGGCTGGTTTGTGTGATGGATTGGTCTACATTCACAACCTTCTCTAGTTCCACCGTCCGAGTGTTGGCGCTGGCAGTCTGGGCAAGTCACCTCTGCTCAGGGTGGTTGGTTGGGGCGCTGTTTTGACTTTTTACCGCTTCCCTCAATGACGATCGGTTTGTGGGTTTTGTTCCGTAGGTTACCTATCCTGCTGCCGCTTTCTAGACGATAACCAGATAGTTACCAGCTCCGGTGACACGACATGGTGAGTTCCTCAGCAGCTCGAGGGAGTTGTGCGGCTCTTCACACTGGCAGCTGCCATTGCGAGTGGAAAAAGGGGGAGTAGTTCACTCGATCCATCAGTATCCAGGGTTGGAGAGGAGGTGGTGGTCTCAGCGAGAGATTCGGGACGTGGGGAGGAGGCAGGAAGGGATGCTGGTGCGGCTATCTTGAATATTTCATTGAATCCCTACAGTGCAGAAAGAGGTCATTCAGCCTATCAAATCTGTACTGACCACAATCCCACCCAGGCCCTATTTGCATAATCCTACGTAGTTACCCTGCTAATCTCATGACAGTAAGGGTCAATTTAGTACGGCCAATCCACCTAACTGCACATCTTTGAAAACTAAGGGGCAATTGAGCATGGCTTTCCACCTAACCCGTACATCTTTGAACTGAGGGAGGAAACCCACGCAGACATGGGGAGAACATGCAAACTATGCACAAACAGTGAGGCAGGAGTCGAACTTGGGTCCTTGACGCCATGAGGCAGCAGCGCTAATCGCTGTGTTACCGTGCTGCTGTTGGGAGTGGCATCCTAACTGAGCAAGGGGAAAGGGTACATGGCGAATAGACAAAGCAAGTACCCGAGAAGCAAGGCCAGTAACCTTGCCAGGGCCACCTTTCTAAGATTATAAAAAATGTCTCCACTGTTTTGACGAGAGGGCTGTTCTCACTCCGAGAAGGAGATGGGGTTGAATTATAGGTTGCCTCATTGCCACAGCCAAGCAGCTGGAGTGTGGAGTTCACAGCCCAGCTCCCAGTGTGAGCATCACTTGAGTAAGCTGTTAGCTATTGGGTAAATGTTGCCCCAGGACACATCGGAATGGGGGAGGAGCATCTTCGCACTAGTGTCTTTGGATCTTCTGCACCCACCAGCCAGGACTTTCAAGCTTTTAAAGTTTATTTATTAGTGTCACAAGTAAGGCTTACATTAACACTGCAATGAAGTCATTGTGAAAATCCCCTAGTCGCTACACTCCGGTGCCTGTTCCGGGTAACGCTGAGGGAGAATTTGGCACGGTCCGTGCACCCTAACCACGTCTTTCAGACTGTGGGAAGAAACCGGAGGAAACCCACACAGACACGGGGAGAACGTGCAGACTCCACACAGACAGTGACCCAAGCTGGGAATCGAACCCCGGTCCCGAGTGCTGTGAGGCAGCAGCTCTAAAAGCATTTATAGTTACATGGGTAAGAGGGGTATAGAGGGCTATGGGCCAATTGCAGACAAACACAACCACCTTAATGGTTACAAGAAAAGGGGGGTGGCGTGGACATGAGTAACACTGAGTAACACTAATCAATTCAAGCTTCGCCTTAGTAATACAACCGCAATGCATTGAGCGGCAGGGTGGTGCAGTGGTTAGCACTGCTGCCTCACAGTACCAGGGTTCAATTCCTGTCTGTGTGGAATCTGCACATTCTCCCTGTATCTGCGTGGGCTTCCTCCTGATGTTCCAGTTTCCTCCCACAGTCCAAAGATGTGCAAGTTAGACGGATTGGTCATACTAAATTTTTGAAAAAGTGACCAAAGAGGTGGATGGGGGTAAGGCAGTTGATGTGGTATATATGGACTTTAGTAAGGCGTTTGATAAGGTGCCCCATGGAAGGCTTCTGCAGAAAATGCAGATGTATGGGATTGAGGGGATTTAGCTAATTGGATTAGGATTGGCTAGCAGATAGAAGACAGAGGGTGGTGGTTAGAAATTATTCATCGTGGATTCGGTTACAAGTGGTGTACCTCAGGGATCTGTTTTGGGGCCCCTGCTGTTTGTAATTTTTATAAATAATCTGGATGAGGGTATTGAAGGATGGATTAGTAAATTTTGCGGATGACACCAAAGTCGGAGGAGTGGTAGATAGTGAAGAGGGGTGTTATAGTTTGCAGAGAGACTTGACAAGTTGCAGAGCTGGGCCGAGAGGTGGCAAATGGAGTTTAATGTGGAAAAGTGTGAGGTAATGCACTTTGGCAGGAATAATAAATGTGTAGAGTATAGGGCTAATGGTAGGATTCTTAATAGTGTTGATGAACAGAGGGATCTTGGTGTATTTGTGCATAGATCCCTGAAAGTAGGCAGTCAAGTCGATAAGGTTGTTAAGAAGGCATATGGAGTCTTAGCTTTTATTGGTAGGGGGATTGAATTTTGGAGCCGCAACGTCATGTTGCAACTGTACAAAACTCTAGTGCGGCCGCACTTGGAGTATTGTGTGCAGTTCTGGTCCCCGCATTATAAGAAAGATGTGGAGGCATTGGAGAGGGTACAGAGGAGGTTTACCAGGATGTTGCCTGGTATGGAGGGCAGGTCTTATGAGGAGAGGCTGAGGGATTTGAGGTTGTTTTCGTTAGAAAGGAGGTGGCTAAGAGGAGACCTTATGAAACATATAAGATATTAGAGGTTTAGATAGGGTTGTCAGTGATAGCCTTTTTCCTCGGATGGAGAAAGCTAGCATGAGGGGACGTAGCTTTAAATTAAGGGTGGTAGTTATAGGACGGATGTCAGAGGTAGGTTCTTTACCCAGAGGGTGGTAAGGGTGTGGAATGCCCTGCCTGCTGCAGTTGTAGATGCGCCAAGTTTGGTGGCGTTTAAGAGGTCAGTAGATAAGTTTATGGACGAAAAGGGAATGGTTTAGGTTAGAGGGTCATTGCTTTTTCCTAATTGGTTGGCGCAACATCGAAGGCCAAAGAGCCTGTTCTGCGCTGTAATGTTCTATGTTCTAAATTGTCCCTCGGTGTCCCAAAATGTGCTGGTTATGTGGATGAGCTGTGCTAAATTGTCCCTTAGTGTCCCAAGGTGTTAGGTTAGTTGGATTGGCCATGCTAAATTGTCCTTTGGTGTCGGGGGACTAGCTACGGTAAATATACGGGGATAAGACCTGGGTGGGATTGTGGTTGGTGCAGACTCAATGGGCTGAATGGCCCCCTTCCATACTGTGGAGGTTCTATTATAACATACTGACACTTCAGAAATGGCGATCGTTGCCATTTTGCCATCATCAGCCATATCCAAATCCAGACACATCCCTACTACTGAGAGGCAGTTGTGTGGCAAGTATCTATATCCAGCTCGCTCGCTCTCTCTTGATTCAACTTTCCAAATTATAAGGAATCTCTGGTCGGCGCCCAGAGAAGTATTTAGCAATTCCTGTTCCCAATGGGTATTGTTTTGGGTAAAGTAATACCTCAGACTGTTAGTGAGTCCAAATACCGTGGTTTTTATTTCAAAACTCTGGGGTTTATTCCAGAATTTTGGGAGAAGTAGGACTATCAGACGTCTCGTAGAACACAAACACAAGTGGGCATTTATACGTCCTGAGTCTCAGTGTCAGTCAAGTTTCCCATTCCGGCTAGAACTCCGTATCTTCCTGCCTTGATTGTGATGCAGCCCCAGATTTAATCACAATTCACAGTCCAGCTGACAGCTACAGTCACGACGTCACAATTCAAACCCTTTCTGCAGCAGTACCGGCATCCCTGTCTTTGAAGTTACTCGTGCGAATGTTTCAGCAGGACTCTTCCTGTTCAAGGCTGGCATTGTTACACGGATGGTAGTTTACTATGTTGAACTAACACAAATAGGTGAGGTTTGCAAAGTCTACAAAATAACAGCCACATTACAAGTTACAAGTGGTGTACCTCAGGGGTCTGTTTTGGGACCCCTGCTGTTTGTAATTTTTATAAATGATCTGGATGAGGGTATTGAAGGATGGATTAGTAAATTTGCAGATGACACTAAAGTCGGTGGAGTGGTAGATAGTGAAGAGGGGTGTTTTCGTTTGCAGAGAGACTTGGACAAGTTGCAGAGCTGGGCAGAGAGGTGGCAAATGGAGTTTAATGTGGAAAAGTGTGAGGTAATGCTCTTTGGCAGGAATAATAAATGTGTAGAGTATAGGGCTAATGGTAGGATTCTTAATAGTGTTGATGAACAGAGGGATCTTGGTGTATTTGTGCATAGATCCCGGAAAGTAGGCAGTCAAGTCGATAAGGTTGTTAAGAAGGCATATGGAGTCTTAGCTTTTATTTGTAGGGGGATTGAATTTCGGAGCCGCAACATCATGTTGCAACTGTACAAAACTCTAGTGCGGCCGCACTTGGAGTATTGTGTATGGTTCTGGTCCCCGCATTATAAGAAAGATTTGGAGGCATTGGAGAGGGTACAGAGGAGGTTTACCAGGATGTTGCCTGGTATGGAGGGCAGGTCTTATGAAGAGAGGCTGAGGGATTTGAGTTGTTTTCGTTAGAAAGAAGGCGGCTAAGAGGAGACCTTATTGAAACATATAAGATGATTAGAGGTTTAGATAGGGTGGACAGTGATAGCCTTTTTCCTCGGATGGAGGAAGCTAGCACAAGGGGACACAGCTTTAAATTAAGGGGTGATAGTTATAGGACGGATATCAGAGGTAGTTTCTTTACCCAGAGGGTGTGGTTAGGGAGTGGAATGCCCTGCCTGCGTCAGTTGTAGATGCACCAAGTTTGGTGGCGTTTAAGAGGTTAGTAGATAAGTTTATGGAAGAGAAGGGAATGGTTTAGTTTGGAGGGTCATTGCTTTTTTTTCATAATTGGTCAGCGCAACATCGAAGGCCGAAGGGCTTGTTCTGCGCTGTAATGTTCTATGTTCTACTAAATTAACTGTCTTTATAAAAATGAGAGTTAAAGCATGTAATACATGAACAAAAAACTTGTATTAATGCCAGGAACAGTATAAGTAAAGATGATTAGCCATGAGGAAGGGTTATGTTTGTGACGCATTCTAGGTACAAAATCCATTCACCCTTTCCTACTTTGGGTACAAAATCCATTCACCCTTTCCTACTTTGGGTACAAAATCCATTCACCCTTTCCTACTTTGGGTACAAAATCCATTCACCCTTTCCTACTTTGGGTACAAAATCCATTCATCCTTTTCCCTACTTCAGGTGTAGATGGTGAAAAAAAATCACAGCTTCTCTTTTCTGATGGGGTATTTTTTTTCTCTTTCTCCCCCTCCCTTCGCTCACCCGCTGCCATCCTGCCCGTGCGTCCATCCTTGGCCAGCGCCCTGTGGGACATTGAGACCGGGCAGCAGACCACCACGTTCACAGGACACAGCGGAGACGTGATGAGCCTCTCCCTCTCCCCGGACTTCAAGACCTTCGTGTCGGGGGCCTGCGACGCGTCCGTCAAGCTGTGGGACGTGCGCGACAGCATGTGCCGGCAGACTTTCACAGGCCACGAGTCAGACATCAACGCCGTCTGCGTAAGTGGGCCGTGCGGCGGAGCTTCGTTTCGAGCCCGGTGGTGGGGGGCGTAGTCGGTCGGGGAGAATCCACTGAGGTCTGGGTCTGTTGAAGTGGGCTGAGTAAGAAGTCTCGCAACAATCGGGTTAGAGTCCAAACAGGTTTATTCGGAATCACGAGCTTGCAGAGCGCCGCTCCTTCCTCTGGTGAGCGGAGATTCACAAACACGGCATATATAGACACAGACACAATTGCAAGATAATGGTTGGACAATTCACTCCCCTTTAACCCGTGATTATCCCCCTCTCTACACGTACAGACAGTGCGAGTGAAGACCTGATTACCTGTGAAGACTTGCATTCCAACCATTATCTTGCAATTATGTCTCTGTCTATATATGCCATGTTTGTGAAACCCACCCCTCCGCTCACCTGATGAAGGAGCAGTGCTCTGAAAGCTCATGCTACCAGTTGAACTTTAACCTGGTGTTGTGAGACTTCTCACTGTGCTCACCCCAATCCAACGCCGGCATCTCCATATCGTTGTTGGGATGTGTTTTTGGGGCAGGTTGGGGTGACACCCCATAATGCAGGGTAGAGAATGATTTGATTTGATATATTATTGTCATGTATATTGGGACACGGTGAAAAGTATTGTTTCTTGCGCGCTGTACAGACAAAGTATACCGTTTGTAGAGTACATAAGGGAGAAAGGTTTGATTTATTATTGTCACGTGTTGGGATACAGTGAAAAGTATTGTTTCTTGTGCACTGTACAGACAGAAGCATACCTTTCATAGAGAAGGAAAGGAGAGAGCGCAGAATGTAGTGTTACAGTCATAGCTAGGGTGTAGAGAAAGATCAACTTAATGTGAGGTCGGTCCATTCAAAAGTCTGACAGCAGCAGGGAACAAACCAATCCACCTAACCTGAACATCATCTGAATGTGGAGAAGTGCTTACTCCCTACCCCCACTCTTCTTCACCCCCCACCTCACCTCCGCTTCTTCACCCCACCCCCCTCGTCACTTCGCCCCCACCCCAACCTCTAACTCTCTGTCTATTCCTCCCCCCCCCCACCCCCTCTCCATGCTGAGTGAGGGGAGTTTGTTAGAAGGTGTTGGTGGGAACGCAGGCACTGTTGATGTGTGTGATGTGGGATTGCTCAGTCCGTATATATGATGGGTTCTCCCTGTGTTGATATCTCTCCCTCTCTCACCTCCTCTCCTGCCCACTCTCCTTCCCCCTCCAGTTTTTTCCCAATGGCAATGCCTTTGCCACAGGCTCGGATGATGCCACGTGCCGACTGTTTGACCTGCGGGCTGACCAGGAGCTGATGATGTACTCCCACGACAACATCATCTGTGGCATCACCTCCGTGGCGTTCTCCAAGAGTGGCCGCCTCCTGCTGGCTGGATACGATGACTTCAACTGCAACATCTGGGACTCCATGAAGGGTGACCGCGCTGGTGAGTGAGGCCTGGGGCAACGGGGCCTGTGTGAGGGGAGGAGGGGGGGAGCAGGGCCTGTGTGAGGGGAGGAGGGGGGGAGCAGGCCTTGTGAGGGAGGAGGGGGGGAGGGGGCCTGTGTGAGGGGAGGAGGGAGGGAGCGGGCCTGCGTCAGGGAGAAGGGAGGGGGCGGGGCCTGCGTCAGGGAGAAGGGAGGGAGCGGGGCCTGCGTGAGGGGGAAGGGAGGAGGTGGGTGGGGCCTTGAGGGAGGAGTCTGGGGTCAGGGCCTTGGAGGAGTTTGGGGGGGGGGGAGGTGCCTGTGAGAGAGAGAGAGGGAGGGGGGGCAGAGGGGCCTGTGAGAGGGGGAGTCTTGGGGGGGGGGCGGCGGCCTGTGTGAGGGAGGGGAGGTGACGGAGCGGGGTCTGGGCAGAGTGGGGAGCGGGGCCTATGTGAAGGAGGAGGGGGAGTGGGGCCTGGGCAGAGTGGGGAAAGGGGCCTGTGAGAGGGAGGGAGGAGGGGATGGGGCCTGGGTGAGATTGTGATCAGTGCAGACGCGATGGGCCAAGTGTCTTCCTCCTGTGCTTTAGGGATTCTATGATTCTGTGAGTGTTATCCACATTTGCAATATTTATTGAGTGCTTTTATATATGCGGGGAACTACAGATAGTCACTTGAACTCCCTTTGTGGAGAACAGTTGGCTCCAGATTAAATCCGGGGAGAGAATCAGCCGGATTTGAAATTTTGGCTCCGTTCTCTCTCTACAGATACTGTAGAACCTGGCGGAAAGTTTCCAGCATCTTTGTTTACACGTCCGTGATGAATTTGCTTTGGTCTGGATTAATCTTGACTTTCCCATCTCTCTCTCTCTCCCCCTCTCTTTTCCAGGGGTGTTAGCTGGCCATGACAACAGGGTGAGCTGCTTGGGAGTGACTGATGATGGTATGGCAGTGGCTACAGGATCCTGGGACAGTTTCTTGAAGATCTGGAACTAACACGTGTTGTCAAAGTGGGTGGTTAACTCATGGAGGGAGGGAGAGAGAGAAAGAAACCTTTTGACTATTAGATTTATAAACCACCACCACCAACCCCCGCTCCCTCTCCACCGTTCCCTGCTCACCCATCTATCTCACTCTGCCCCCCTCTCCACTCCGTCCGCAGATAAAATTAGTGGGGGGGAGTGGAGTGGCGGTGGGGGGGGGGGGGGGGGGGGGAGGTTGGTGGTAGTGGGAAGAGAGGAGGACTACGTACCTGTGCTGGACAGATAAGCTCCCGACCCCTCCCTTCCCTACACACGCCCCCCTCCCTCTCTCTTCCGCCCCCTCCCTCTCTCTTCCGCCTCCTCTCATCTGTTGAGGATGAATTTTTTAATGTTACCGCGCATAAAACAAAAAGAGGAAAAAGTTGCCACAAGCTCCTTAAGGAAGGGGCAGGGGCGGGGGGGGGAGGTGAGGTCTTATCAGAAGAAAGGACTGCAGTTTTTTTTAAGAGAAAGAAATGACTTAAATTGACCCAGGTTTCTGAGCATCGCTGTTCACTGTGCGGTCAGAAATATTTCTTCATTCTTGGCTATGGTTGTGTGTGTGTCTGTGTCTGCGTGTGTGTGTGTGTACAAGAGTAACTGTCTCTTTTTCCATGGCATATCTGACCTTCCAGTTTAGCTCCGGTTACAACCACAGGAGGCCGTTTGGCCCAGCAAGACTGTGTGCCGACCACAGTCCCACCTGGGCCCGATCCCCATAATCCCTCCCCCGCACCTCCTCCACTATGTTGACCCAACTTGCCTCCCCGCCCCCTGATACTAAGGGCCAATCCACCTAACCTGCACATCTTTGGACACCGAGGGACGATTTAGCCTGGCCAGTAAGCCATCCAACCCATACGTTTTCGGACTGTGGGAGGAAACCGGAGGGCACCCACACTGACACAGGGTAGGACGTGTCGACTCAGCTCAGTGGATTAGCACTGCTGCCTCACTGCGCCCAGGCACCAGGATTAGATTCCCAGCTTGTGGGGGGGGTCACTCTCTCTCTCTGCGGAGTCTGCACTTCTCTCCCCTCCGAGTCCGCGTAGATTTCACCCGGGTACTCCGGTTCCTTCCCGTCTACACGTGCAGGTTGGATGTATTGGCTCTGCTACGTTGCCCCCCGACTTAGTGTACCCAAACAGGCGTCAAGAGTGGCTGCGTGAGAGAATGGTGAATGCTGTGGTGTTGCCCTCTCCTCCCCGCTCACTTTCCCATTCACCCTTTATCTCATGGTGCCAGCGTGTGCGAACCTGCCCAAGCCTTGGTGGACCGACCCGACCCATCCCATTCCGCTCTCCTCCCTGTCTCGTTCCCTCTCTTCCTTCCTCTCTGACCCTACGCACTTCACCATTGTTAACAGCGCGTAGTCCCCGTTCCCTTCCCTCCCTCCCTCCCCTTTAGTTAAATGCCCAATTGCTCGTGCTTAATGAGAACATTTCCTCATTCATGGCATCTCCTGGGTCCACTCTCCTGGCGATGCCACATGCGGTGCTGTAGGTGCGCGGGAAGTCTCCGTGGGAGCCCGGTTGCAAAGGCGGGGCTGCTGCTGAGTGGCCGGCCAGTTTTTTTTTTTTATTTGTCATTGAGACAGCGGCGAGGTGCTTGCGTCACCGTTCAGTCTCCCTCCCCAACGTTCGGAGTTGTGGGGGGGAGCTCGATAATGATGCTGGGGTCTTTGATCTGCAGGGAAGCATGCCAATCTCTATCCTCGGAAGTTATGAGGGGTAACCCGGCCCCCCCACCCGTAAATACGTCCACCATTTATCCCTGAGAGAGCACGTAGGGAAAGGTCGACTCTACTGTGGTCGCTGGAGACCGCGGGATGCGGGTAATACAGGTCGCTCCTTCAGGAATGTAAGGAAGTAGGGAGAGGCGGTGTTGGTGTGCCCTGTGCTGTTGGTAAGCGTGACCAATGTGCAGCTCGGGCTGGTGCAGACGCGGGCAAATAGGAACCCATTGGAGATGGGATGTTGGGGGGGGGTGGGTGGGAGAATTGTTTACGGTTTAGTCAAATATGCAGAGTATGTAACAATCTGCCCTCCCCTCGCTCCTCACCACTGCCCTCGCCGTCAACCTTACAACCTCCCCCACATTGCTTCATCATCGATCTTTACCTCTGTAGTGAGGGACTGATCGTCCTACGTATATGATTATGTTTGTGTATGTCTATGCGTGCGTGCATGTGCCTGCACATGTGTGCCTGTGTGTGTGCGTGCCTGCGCATGCGTGTTTGTCTGCACGTGTGTGTGCGTGCCTGCGTGTATGTACGTGCATGCCCGTTTGCGCGTAGGTGCCTCTGTGTGTGTGTGTGTGTGTTTGTGTGTGTGTGTAGGCACATGCATGTGTGTCTGTGTGTGTGTCTGTGCTACGTGCGTGTCTGCATGTGCCCATGCTTATTGAACTGGTGTACACTGCACCAGTATGCCTGCACGTGTGGACTGTCGTGTCTGAGTGCACGCAGGGTGTGGGATTCCCAGCCTCCCTACCCCCACTCCCGAGGGACCAGATCGAGTCCCCTCGATTTTTTTTTTAACTTGAATATCATGATTGACCTTTGTCAGGTCGCTGTGATGCTGAGGTAAGATTGTGAAGAGACCTTTTGGATAGCTTGTAAATCTGTAATAAGTATTAAAGCAATGCTGGAATTGAACGCGGGGCCTTCAGTGCATTTTGTTCCCTGGAACCTTTCTCCTCTTTCCCCGATACGGGCTCCAGCAAGTTTCCCCAATCCCTGCCCCCTGCCCCGCGCCCCGCACTGAGCCGAGAGCGGGTGCCCAGTCCTCTTGTCAAAGCTGTTGTGGCCACAATGTTATCCATGGGTGTTGCAGGCAATATTTTGGGGTGGAGAGTGTGGCGGGGATTGGGGGGAACGGGCACTCACTGTCCTGTATGGACTGATGCTGATCCATCAACCCCACAACTGTACCCCTTCTCTTCTTCCCCATCCCCCACACGCGCGCTCACAGGCGTACAAAACCCAGTGTAGGAGGCACGCTTGCAGGTAGGGTGAGTTGGAGTGCCCCTGCTTCTGCACACTCTCCTTGATGTGGCTTTAGAAATAGGAGTTAGCAAACAGTTCCTCCAATCCGAAGTTTGGGTAGGACAGGCGAGGGGGCGGGGGGGGGGGGGTTGGTTTTGAATGGTGGAGAAGAGGAGAGAGAGAGTTGGGGTTGGGAGAGACGGGAGGGCGAGGGAGAAAGGAGGGATGCAGTGGGGGGGAGGGGAAGAGAGGAGGAAAGAGGTGCAAAGAGAGAAGAGGGGACATGGGAGGAGGGATGGGGAGAAGAGAGGGGGAGGGAAGGGGGCAAAGGAGGGAGGGTGGGGCAGAGAGAGAGAGAGGAGACGGGATATGGGAGGAAGAATGGTGGGGGGGGAGATTGGAGGGAAGGGGGCAGGGGAGGGAGGGAGGAGGGGAGAGAAAGAGAGAGCAGGGAAGGGGTCAAGGAGAGAAAGCCTGCTCCGCTCATCCCAGCTCCACAGGCATTGTCCCCTCACCCCCTGGGGGATGCCTCATTTCTCCTCAATTCCCCCACCCAATCCTCCATTATCAATCCACTCATTTGGGACGGGGAGGGGAAGAGAATCCTTGCCGAAATTCTGCCCCTCGCCCCTGTGTCAGTCTCATCCAGGGGAGTGATGGATCTTGTGTCGGAGTTTGGTTTGAGGTCAGGCTAGGAATCCAGTGCGCAGTGCCAGTCTCTCTCAGGAACGTTATCTGGGAGGGACCTGGCGGGTGGGGGAACGGGAGGAGAAGTTGCCAGAATGGTACCACAACTATACAAGGTTATATTTTGTCGTGAAAGGACAGAGAGGGCGGGGGGGAGCAGAGGAGATGCTGGGGTAATCTTTACAATAGCCTTCAGAATGAAGAGAGGTTTTAGTTGAGTGGGCGTGGTTGTGAGAGTTTGGGGATGTGGTGGGGGGGGGGATATTGATAGATGACAGTCACGAATCTGTTCAGAAAACTTCAGCAAAATCTACCCAGGAAAGGGTGAGAAACTCGTTCCCACGGGGAGTGCTTAGGGTGAACAAATTTTATTTATTAGTGTCACAGGTCTGCTTCCATTAACAGCGCAATGAAGTTACTGTGAAAAATCCCCTAGTCTGCTGCACTCTGGCGCCTCTTCGGGTGATGCTGAGGGAGAATTTAGCACCTAACCCGCACATCTGTAGGACTGTGGGAGGAAACCAGAGCTCCTGGAGGAAACCTACGCAGATACGGATGGGTGAAATTAGAACTAGGGGGCACGGCCTCAAAATAAGGGGGGAGCGGATTTAGGACTGAGTTGAGGAGGAACTTCTTCACCCAAAGAGTTGTGAATCTGTGGAATTCCCTGCCCAGTGAGGCGACCTCATTGAATGTTTTTAAGGCAAGGATAGATTTTTGAACAGTAAAGGAATTAAGGGTTATGGTGAGCGGGTGGGTAAGTGGAACTGAGTCTACGAGAAGATCAGCCATGATCTTATTGAATGGCGGAGCAGGCTCGAGGGGCCGAATGGACGACTCCTGCTCCTCGTTCTTATAGAACACACAGACTCCACACAGGCAGTGATTCAAGCCGGGAATCAAACCCGGATCCCTGGTGTCGGGGGTTGGGGGCTGGGTTGATGGCAGCAGTGTTATTCCAGTGATAGAATAAAGAACAAAACAGCACGGGAAACAGGCCCTTCGGCCCAATGAGCCCGCGCCGCCACCCCGATGTTCCCATCTCTACCCGCGATCCCTGTCCATGTTTATAGGTCTATGGATTAAAAACCAAATTTGAGACAATTTAGGGAGAATTTGTTTTGCCAATTAGCCTAAGAGCACATCTTTGGGATGTGGGAGGAAACCGGAGCACCCGGAGAAAACCCACGCAAGCACGGGGAGAATGCGCAAACTCCCACAGACACAGGCCCAAATCCATGTATCTGCACAGCACAGCGATAGTCACTGAGCTGTCGTGTTGCCCATCAAATGGTCCAGGTCAAGCGTACACTAACGACGTGAAGCACTAGGATACTCTCGGAAAAAATCCAAGAGCAGCCCTCTCACGACCCAGCCCGTGTATGTCCCTTGTTAGACAACAAGGTGGACCAAAGCACCTGTAGGATAAAAACAAATACATCAATATCATCATCTATTTACACACTTCCCAGGGACTCCCAAGGCTCATGATCCCTATTTTAAATCAGTTTTCTATACCCCTCCATTCCCATTCTGTTCATGTGCCCATCTAAGTATTTCTTAAATAACTCCAGAGTACCTGCCTCCACCACTTTACTTGGCAGCGCATTCCATACCCCCCACCACCCTCTGTGTGAAAAAACTCCCTCTGGCATCCAAATTATACCTTACCCCCCTCACCCTAAGCCCGTGACCCCTCGTGCTATTCGACTCCATCCTTTTATTGAATTTGAATTCAATAAAAATAAATCTGGAATTAAGAACGTACAGATGACCCATTGTCGGAAAAACCTACCTGGTTTCCCTTTAGGGAAAGAAATCTGCTGTGCTTACCCCGGTCTGGCTTGTGTGTGACTCCAGAGCTACACAAACATAGAAGATAGGAACAGAAGGAGGCCATTCAGCCCTTCGAGCCTGCTCTGCCATTCATCACGATCATGGCTAATCATCCAACTCAATAGCCTAACCCTGACCCTATAACCTTTGATCCCGTTCACCCCAGGTGCTTTCTCCAGCCGCCTCTTGAATACATTCAATGTTTTGGCGTTAACTAGTTTCCTGTGGGAATGAATTCCACAGGCTTTCCAAGTGAAGAGATCTCTCTTCGTCTCGGTCCCTGTGTCTATCCTGTCCCGGTCCTGTTAGATTGTAAGTCTCTGAGATTCCCCCCTCTGAACTCCAGTGAAAACAATCTGAACCGAGTCAATCTCTCCTCGTACGTCAGTCCCCCCATCCCCGGAATCAGCCTGGCACAGCAAGTTGGTTGACTCCTAACCGCCCCTCTGAAATAGACCATAAGAAAGAGGATTAGACCATGGGAATTAGGGCACCCAGCCTATCGAGTCTGCTCCACCATTCAGTCCCGGCTGATATTTTCTCTCATCCCCATTCTCCTGCCTTTTCCCTACAACCCCTGATCCCCTTATCAATCAAGAAGCTATCTATCTCTGTCTTAAAGACACTGAATGACCCGGCTTCCATGGCCTTGTAGAAATGGCGTAAACAAACCATTCCATTTCAAGGCAATAAATCCTAGCCATCCAGCAATGCCCACGTCCCACGAACGAATAACTACAATAAAAAACAGCCAACTTCCCAAGACTTTCCTCTTTCCTGAGAAGAATCACTAGACGGGGCTGTTAAGCATTTAACTTGTGATGTCTTCCCATTGAAACCCCTTCAAGGAAAGGTATTTCATGGTCTCTCTCCCAGAATGGCATGGATCCAACTCTGATTCCAACTGATCAGAGTGGGAAGCACAGAGGAAGTGGGGTTTGGAGGGGTGGGGGAATGGTATAATTCATACCCTCCAAAGCCAACTCAGCGTTACCTTCTCAACAGATACCTCCTTCCTGCAGAGCTACCTCTGGTGGGCTATTCAGTTTTCCGCGGAATCTGTGCGATGCAGAGGAAGGCCATTTGGCCCATCGGGTCTGCACTCTCACTCCGAAAGTCCGACCCGTTTCCCAGTGACAATACTATTCCAACTTGGTTCCCCTTGAATGCACCCTCCACCCCCCCCAACAAAAAAAGAAATCTCAATGGGGCAAGATGAGAGTTGGAGTGCGTTAGGCTAGAGTAAATCTGGAAGAGCTGGTGACATTTTCTCGTCGCTGGTGTAAGTTCCCAACGTCTTTCAGCCACCATCTTGAACCTACTGCAGTCCCTGTAGGTGTAGGTACACCCACAGCGCTGTTAGAGACGGCGTTTCAGGATTTTGACCCCGTGAAGGAACGGCCGATATATTTCCCAGTCGGGATGGCGAGTGGCTCGGAGGGGGGAATCTCCAGGTGTTGGAGTTCCCCAGGTATCTGCTGCCCCTTGTCCTTTTGGATGGTAGGGGTGGTGGGTTTGGAAGGCGCTGCCTAAGGAGCCTTGGTGAGTCGCTGCAGTGCATCTTGTAGATGGTACACACGGCTGCATTGGGGGTGGAGGAAATTAATGTTTGTGGATGGGTGCCAATCAAGCGGGGCTGCTTTGACCCAGATGGTGTCAAGCTTCTTAAGTGTTGTTGGGAGCCGCACTCAACCAGGGAAGTGGGGACACTTCCATCACACTCCTGACTTGTACCTTGGGTGGCATAGTGACATGGTGGTGAGCACTGCTGCCTTACAATTCAAGGGACCCGGGTTTGATTCCTGGCTCAGGCCACTGTCTTTGTGGAGTCTCACATTCTCCCCGTGTTTGGGTGGGTTTCCTCCGGGTGCTCTAGTTTCCTCCCACAGTCCAGAAATATGCAGGTTAGGTGGATTGGCCATGTTAAATGGCCCCTTAGTGTCCAAAGATGTGCAGATTCGGTGGCTTGGCCATACTAAGTTGCTCCTTAGTGTCCAAAGATGTGTAGTTTAGGTGGATTGGCCATGCTAAATTGCCCCTTAGTGTCCAAAGATGTGTGGATTAGATGGATTGGCCATCCTAATTGCCCCTTGGTGTCCAAAGATGTGCAGGTTAAGGGGATTGGCCATGTTAAATTGCTCCTTAATATCCAAAGATATGTAGGTTAGGTGGATTGGCCATGCTAAATTGCCTCTTGGTGTCCAAAGATATGTAGGTTAGGTGGATTGGCAATGCAAAATTGCCCCTTAGTGTCCAAAGATGTACATTTAGGTGGATTGACCGTGCTAAATTGCCCCTTAGTGTCCAAAGATGTGCAGGTTAGGTGGATTGGTCATGCTAAATTGCTCCTTAGTGTCCAAAGATGCGCAGGTTAGCAGGGCAAATAGGTGGAGTTCCGGGGGATAAGGGCTGGGTGGGATGCTCTGACAGAGCGTTAGTGCAAACCTGATGGGCCGAACAGCCTCCTTCTGCACTGTCAGGAATTTCTGCCTTGGAGACAGACGGTGGACAGGCTTGGGGGGGGGGATTCACAAGTTTCTGGCCGCAGTCACAGAACTTAATGTGGCTCGCCCTGCTCAGTCTTGGCGACCCTTGGGGCATCGACAGAGCGGGTAAGGGGTGTGGGGCATTCTGGCTAACGTGATTGAGTGTGATGGACAAAGGCCTCGTCTGACCAGTCAGTGCCAGGTTGCACGGTGTACAGTACGTGCTGTCAGTACAGCGATAGGAGTCGAACAGAATACACAAACCTTTCCTACACATTTCCTCCCCTCGCTCCCTCCCATCCCCCCCCCAACCAGTCTCCCACCTTCGGAGAGTAACCCGTCGCGCCCGCAGCGCTGGACCTTTTTAAAACACCTTAATAGAAGCAAGTCAGCGAAAGCTGTAGGGGAGGAATGTGCGCACACATATCAGGGCAGCTGTTGTGCGTTTGGAAGAGAGCTTAAATGGAGGTTGCTGTTGTATGCCGCTGACTTCCACTTTGTATATATTATATATATATATCTCAACAAGAAAAATAGAGTAATGTGTCTGGGCGTCACGATTGCCCCTTCTCGCGGGAAGCAAAGCGTTTTCGGTGTTTGTGTCAGAAGAAAATTACAAAACATTTATACAAGACAATTTAGACAAAAAGGAAAAGAAAATTTTATGTTTCTAGAGATAGTGTCGTCAATCTTGTTTATGTCGGTGTTGACTTTTAAGAGAGAAGTGTCCAATGAGTGACAATGTGCTTTACAGATATTTCGGGCGAGGGAAGGGGTTGAGACTCTGCCCTGAGCGGGCCAGTTCTTCTTTTTAAAAAGAAAAGAATTAATTAAACGCAATTTTTTTTAAAAAAAAACACACCCCGAACTTTTCCGATCCTTCTCTACTCTGATTGCGTCTGTCGGTTGCCGCTTTGACCGCTCCCCTCCCCCCGCCCCACGGTTTTGATCCTAAGGGTGGTGATAACGCGGTAAATGCATAGACGTTTTGTGGGGTTAGTTTTGAACTGTTACCTTCACAGCAACAATTGAGCAACAGGGGGAAGTTTGGATTTGATCTTTGATTTGAATAAAGCAACATTCTTGTGTTCTGTACCCCTGGATTGTTTTTGGTCTCCTCGGGAGCTTTCAAGTTAAACTTTATTTATATAGCGTCACAAGTGAGGCTTACGTTAATACCTCAATGAAGTTACTGCGACAATCCCCCAGATCGTCACACTCTGGCGCCTGTTCGGATAACACTGAGTGAGGATTTAAATTTAAACTTTATTAGTGACGCAATTGGGCTTACATTAATACCTCAGTGAAGTTACTGTGACAATTCCTGTAATCGTCACAGTTTGGCGCCTGCTCGGTCAACACTGAGGGAGGATTTAAGTTTAAACTTCATTTATTGGTGAACCAAGTGGGCTTATGTTAACACCTCAGTGAAAGTTACGTTAACACCTCAGTGAAAGTTACGTTAACACCTCAGTGAAAGTTACGTTAACACCTCAGTGAAAGTTACGTTAACACCTCAGTGAAAGTTACGTTAACACCTCAGTGAAAGTTACGTTAACACCTCAGTGAAAGTTACGTTAACACCTCAGTGAAAGTTACGTTAACACCTCAATGAAAGTTACGTTAACACCTCAGTGAAAGTTACGTTAACACCTCAGTGAAAGTTACGTTAACACCTCAGTGAAAGTTACGTTAACACCTCAGTGAAAGTTACGTTAACACCTCAGTGAAAGTTACGTTAACACCTCAGTGAAAGTTACCGCTAATCTCCCAGTCGTCACACTCCACCTGTTAGGGTAACACTGAGGGAGAATTTAAGTTGAAATTTAATTATTGTTGTAAGTAAGACTTATATTAACACCTCAATGAAGTTACCATGAAATTCCCCCTAGTCACCACACTCTGGTGCCTGTTCGGGTAACTCAAAGGGAGAGTTTAAAGTTTATTTATTAGTGACACAGGTATGGCTTACATTAACACCGCAATGAAGTGTACGGCACAGTGGGACTGCTGCTTCATAGCTCTAGGGACCGAGGTTCGATCCCCGGCCTCAGCTCACTGTCTGTGTGGAGTTTGCACATTCTCCCCGTGTCTGGGTGGGTTTCCTCCCACAGGCCAAAGATGTGGAATGGCTGCGACAATTTGCCCCTTAGTGTCCTGAGCTGCATAGGTTAGAGAGATTAGTGGGTAAATGTGTAGGGATATGGGGGTAGGACCTGGATGGGATTGTGGTCGGTGCAAACTCGATGGAGTAAGTGGCCTCTTTCTGCACTGTAGGAATTCTACGATTCTAAGTTACTGTGTAAATCGCCACACTCCAGCGCCTGTTCAGTTAACACTAAGGGAGAATTTAGCACGGCCAACGCACCCTATCCTGCATGTCTTCCAGACTGTGGGAGGAAACCGGAGCACCCTGAGAAAGCCATGGGGAGAACATGCAGTCTCCGCACAGATAGGAATCGAGCACAGGCGCTGCGGGGAACAGAGGGGCGGGCAGCAACGCTAAAAGCATTTAGACAGATCCATGGGTAAGGCGGGTATAGAGGGATATGGGCCAAACGTGGGCAACTGGGACTAGCTTAGTGATTTTAAAAAAAAAACTGGGTGGCATGGACATAGAGTGTCTTTAAGATGGAGATAGATGGGTTCTTGATTAATAAGGGATCGGGGGGAAAAGGCAGGAGAATGGGGATGAGAAAAATATCAGCCATGATTGGATGGCAGAGCAGAATCGAGGGGCCTAATTCTGCTCCTAAGTCTTATGGGCTGATGACAAATTGGGGCTGAAGGGCCCGTGTCCACTTCTGTGATCGTGGCTAAAGATACTTCATCAACACTAATTAATTAAAACTTCATAGCAACACAATCACTGTGGGTTAGCACTGCTGCCTCACAGCGTCAGGGACCTGGGTTCGATTCCCGGCTTAAAAACGTTTTAAAATCCGGATGGTATGGAATGAACCAACGCGGGTGTGACCCCACCCTCCCCCTGCCAAAAGAAACGAGCAGAGCTGGAAGAAAAGGCATCTCATCTTTGGATTCAGGACTTTATGACCAGCAGTGGGGAGTGCTGCACTGTCAGCGGTGCTGTCTGTCGGATAACAAACCGAGCCGCAACTCTCCCCTGTCAAGGAAGATCCCACAGCTGCCGTTTTGAAGCTGGAGGTGTGAGGCTGGAGTGGGGGGGGGTGGGTAGAGGGTGAGGGAGCAGTTGGGGGGAGAGGAGCAAGGAGAGGAGGAGGAGAAAGGGTTGAGGAGGCAATGGAGGAGAGGGTGGAGGGAAGGGGGGGGGCAGTGGGAAGAGAGGGTGGGGGGAGGGGAGAGGCAAGGGAGAGGAGGGAAGGAAGGTGAGGGGCAGTGGGAGGAGGGGCGGGGAAGGGGAGGGGGAGGGAGGAAGGTGAGGGCAGTGGGAAGAGGGAGCGGGGAAGGCTGGGGGGAGGGGAGAGGCAATGGGAGGGAGGGAAGGAAGGTGAGGGGCAGTGGGAGGAGGAGCGGGGAAGGCTGGGGGGAGGGGAGAGGCAATGGGAGGGAGGGAAGGAAGGGTGAGGGGCAGTGGGAGGAGAGCGCGGGGAAGGGAGGGGGAGGGGAGGGAAGGAAGGTGAGGGGCAGTGGGAGAGGGAGCGGGGAGGGAAAGGGGCATTGAAGGAGAAGGTGGGGGGAGGGAGGGCAATGGGGGGGGAGGGAAGGAAGGTGAGGGGCAGTGGAGGAGGGACGGGGGAGGAAGGGGCATTGGAAGGAGAAGGTGGGGGAGGGGAGAGGCATGTGGGGGAGGGGAGGGAAGAAAGGTGAGGGCAGTGGGAGGGAGGGCGGGGAAGGGGAGGGGAGAGGCGAGGGGGGGGGGGGAAGGAAGGTGAGGGGCAGTGGGAGGAGGGAGCGGGGAGGGAAAGGGGCATTGGAAGGAGAAGGTGGGGGGAGAGGAGAGGCAATGGGAGGGGAGGGAAGAAAGGTGAGGGGCAGTGGGAGGAGAGAGGGGGTGGGAGAGGACTCAGAGGCTGCGATCAGAACCAGGAGCTTGGGATCTGTGCCGGGAGATTGGGATCGGGGCTCGGAGCGCAGCACAGGTTAACAAGATGTGAATTGTCCAACCATTATCTTGCTATTTGTGTCTCTGTGTCTATATATGCCGTGTTTGTGAATCTACCTCTCTGCTTAACTAATGAGGGAGCAGCGCTCTGAAAGCTCCTGATTCCAAATAAATGTTCTCTAACCTGGTGTTGTGAGACTTCTCACTATGCCCTTGGAGAAAGAGAGAGAGACATACACACACACACACACAGGGGGAGAGAGAGAGACAGCGACAGGGAGAGATAGAAACAGACAGAGAGAGAAAGAGTGAGACAGGGAAGGAGAGACAAAGAGAAAGAGAGGGTGAGATAGAATATGACAGAGAGTGAGACAGAGGGAGAGAGGAAGAGAGAGACATTTAGGGAGAGATAGAGACAGGCAGAGAAAAACAGGGTGAGATAGGGAAGGAGAGTCAAAGAGAGAGGGTGATATAGAATAAGACAGGGAGAATGAGACAGAGAGAAAAACAAAGAGACAGGGAGGGAGAGACAGAGAGGGTGATATAGAAAAAGATAGGGAGAACAAGACAGTGAGAGATAGAGAGAGAGAGACAGAGCAAGATAAAGACTGAGAGACACAGAAACAGAGCAACTCGAGAGAGTACACAGAGAGAGTGAGAGAGAGACAGACAGCGTGTGTGTCCTGATGGTCTGGTTGCTCAGAGTGAAGGGTTGAATGTCCGTGTTGGGGCAGGAATGGCCTCGTTCCTGATATCTCAGTGCACTTTCCCCAATCACTGGGCTGTGACTCTGGATGGCTGGAGGCATCCTTCATGTTGTTCCATTGGCTGTGGATCTGGAGGCACAGATAGACCAGACCGGGATAGGGATGGCAGATTTCCTTCTCTAAAGGGGAACAGAATGGGGTCTTCTGCAATTGATGATATCGTGGTCCCCCCGTTCACTGATACTAGCTTTTATAATTCCAATTTATTTCAATACTTTTTAAACTGCCACCAAGGGTCATGGTGAAGATTTTGAATCGTGTGTTTTTTTTTTTTTTTTTTGTTTTTTGTTTTTTTTTTTTGTTTTTTTTTTTTTTGTTTTTTTTTTTTTTTTTCCTTTTTTTTTTTTGTTTTTTTTTTGTCCTTTTTTTTTTTTTTTCCCTTTTTTTTTCCTTTTTTTTTTCCTTTTTTTTTTCCCCTCCCCCCCCCCTCCCTCCCCCTTTTTTGTTTTTCCTTTTTCCCTTTTCTTTTTTTTTTCCCCATTTCTTTTTTTTTTTTTTTTTTTTTTCCC
>JAGIQG010000037.1:16235550-16261691 GCA_024679065.1 Sphyrna mokarran
TCTCTCTCTATTTCCCCCTTCCCTCTCTCTCTATTTCCCCCTTCCCTCTCTCTCTATTTCCTCTCTCTCTCTCTGTGTACACGTGGCACACACTCCCTCTCTCTCTCTCTCTCCCTCCCTCTCTCTTTCTCACTCTGTTCTTCCCATGTACTTTTTGGAAATCCACAGACCGCCCCCTGGGGGAGTGGGCGGGGCGTTGACCTGGCCCCTCCTCCCCAGGGTCGCCGCTGATTGGTTGGGAGGTTGTATCCATCAGGGGGCGGGGCGACCTCTGATTGGCCCCGAGCCTCAGTGTCAGTGTAGCCTGTGGGGGGGCAGCTGCGCAGTGGCGGCCGGACAGGGATCAGCAATGGATGTGGTGGTGCTGCTGCTGGGGATCTACTGGATCGCCCTGGGATCCAGCTGGGTCTCAGCTGGGAATCCCACAGCCTATTCCACAGGTAAGGAGGGGGAGGAGGGAGAGACAGGCGTCCTGTCATTCCCAAAAAAGAGAGGGAATCCTGTCATTCCCAAAAAATCCTAGGTCCCACAGAGTGAGAGGGAGGGAGGGAGGGAATCCTGTCATTCCCAAAAAATCCTAGGTCCCACAGAGAGAGAGAGGGAATCCTGTCATTCCCAAAAAATCCTAGGTCCCACAGAGAGAGAGAGAGAGAGGGAATCCTGTCATTCCCAAAAAATCCTAGGTCCCACAGAGAGAGGGAGGGAGGGAATCCTGTCATTCCCAAAAAATCCTAGGTCCCACAGAGAGAGGGGGGTTGTTTTGACAGAGAGAGAGAGAGAGAGGGAATCCTGTCATTCCCAAAAAAATCCTAGGTCCCACAGAGAGAGGGAGGGAGGGAATCCTGCATTCCCAAAAAATCCTAGGTCCCACAGAGAGGAGAGGAGAGAGGGAATCCTGTCATTCCCAAAAAATCCTAGGTCCCATAGAGAGAGAGAGAGAGAGGGAATCCTGTCATTCCCAAAAAATCCTAGGTCCCACAGAGAGAGAGAGGGAGGGAATCCTGTCATTCCCAAAAAATCCTAGGTCCCACAGAGAGAGAGGAGGGAATCCTGTCATTCCCAAAAAATCCTAGGTCCCACAGAGAGAGAGAGAGGGAATCCTGTCATTCCCAAAAAATCCTAGGTCCCACAGAGAGAGAGAGGGAATCCTGTCATTCCCAAAAAACCCTAGGTCCAACAGAGAGAGAGAGGGAATCCTGTCATTCCCAAAAAATCCTAGGTTCCACAGAGAGAGGGAATGCAGTCATTCCCAAAAAATCCTAGGTCCCACAGAGAGAGAGAGGGAGGGAATCCTGTCATTCCCAAAAACCCTAGGTCCAACAGAGAAGAGAGAGAAGGGAATCCTGTCATTCCCAAAAAATCCTAGGTTCCACAGAGAGAGGAATGCAGTCATTCCCAAAAAATCCTAGGTCCCACAGAGAGAGAGAGGGAGGGAATCCTGTCATTCCCAAAAAATCCTAGGTCCCACAGAGAGAGAGAGGGAGGGAATCCTGTCATTCCCAAAAAATCCTAGGTCCCACAGAGAGAGAGAGAGGGAATCCTGTCATTCCCAAAAAATCCTAGGTTCCACAGAGAGAGAGAGGGAATCCTGTCATTCCCAAAAAACCCTAGGTCCAACAGAGAGAGAGAGGGAATCCTGTCATTCCCAAAAAATCCTAGGTTCCACAGAGAGAGGGAATGCAGTCATTCCCAAAAAATCCTAGGTCCCACAGAGAGAGAGAGGGAGGGAATCCTGTCATTCCCAAAAAACCCTAGGTCCAACAGAGAGAGAGAGAGAGGGAATCCTGTCATTCCCAAAAAATCCTAGGTTCCACAGAGAGAGGGAATGCAGTCATTCCCAAAAAATCCTAGGTCCCACAGAGAGAGAGAGGGAGGGAATCCTGTCATTCCCAAAAAATCCTAGGTCCCACAGAGAGAGAGAGAGGGAATCCTGTCATTCCCAAAAAATCCTAGGTCCCACAGAGAGAGAGAGAGAGAGAGGGAGTCCTCTCATTCCCAAAAAATACTAGATCTGAGAGAGAAAGAGAGAAAATCCTGTCATTCCCAAAAAATCCTAGGTCCCAGAGAGAGAGAGAGGGAGGGAATCCTGTCATTCCCAAAAAATCCTAGGTCCCACAGAGAGAGAGAGAGAGGAAATCCTGTCATTCCTAAAAAGTCCTAGATCCTAGAGAGAGAGAGAGAATTCTGGCATTCCCAAAAAATCCTAGATCTGAGAGAGAAAGAGAGAAAATCCTGTCATTCCCAAAAAATCATAGGTCCCGTAGAGAGAGAATATCCTGTCATTCCTAAAAAGTCCTAGATCCCAAAGAGAGAGAGAGAATTCTGGCATTCCCAAAAAA
This sequence comes from Sphyrna mokarran, assembly GCA_024679065.1. Lineage (NCBI taxonomy): Eukaryota > Metazoa > Chordata > Chondrichthyes > Carcharhiniformes > Carcharhinidae > Sphyrna > Sphyrna mokarran. Next base: position 16,237,890 of record JAGIQG010000037.1, read on the forward strand.
TCCTAGGTCCCAGAAAGAGAATATCCTGTCATTCCCTAAAAAATCCTACATCCCAAAGAGAGAGAGAGAGGGAATCCTGGCATCCTCAAAAAATTCTAGACCCCAAAGAGAGAATCCTACCATTCCCAAAAAATCCCAGATCCCAGAAAGAAAGAATCCTGTCATTCCCAAAAAAATCCTAGATCCCAGAGAGAGAGAGAGGGAATCCTGGCATTCCCAAAAAAACAGTAAGAAGTCTGACAACACCATGTTTAAATCTATCCGATTTATTTAACAGTAAACTCACACAAGCTTTCAAGGCTGTGCTCTTCGTGAGGTGAATTAGAGAACATCTACTTTGTTTACCCCAGTCCAACGCCGGCATCTCCACATCATTCCCAAAAAACCCTGACGTTCCCAAAGAGAGTGAAAGAAAACCCTGTCATTCCCAAAAAATTCCTAAATCCCAGAGAGAGAATCCTGTCATTCCCAAAAAATTCTGACATTCCCAAAAAAAGAGAGAGAGAATCCGGGCATTCTCAAAAAATCCTAACGTTCCCCCCCAAAAAAAAACCTGACATCCCAGAGAGAGAGAGAGAGAGAGAGAATCCTGACTTTTCCAGGAAATCCCGACTTTCCCAGAGAGAGAGAATGCCACCTTGAGGTGAATTTAAACAGCAAGGCTGTGATTGGGAAAAATCGGAGTACGTAGGGGACGGAGGGAAGGAATTCCAGGATTTTGACCCAGTGAAGGAACAGCCGATATATTTCCCAGTCGGGATGGTGAGCGGCTCGGAGGGGGGAATCTCCGGATGGTGGTGTTCCCCAGGTATCCCTTATCCTTTTGGATGGTAGAGGTGGTGGGTTTTGAAGATGCTGCCCAAGGAGCCTTGGTGAGTCGCTGCGGTGCATCTTGTAGACGGTACACAGGGATGCGTGGGTGGTGGGCGGGGGGTGCCAATCAAGCTGCTTTATCCTGGATGGTGTCGAGCTTCTTGAGTTGTTGTTGGGAGCCGCACCCATCCGGGGAAGCGGGGAGAATTCCATCACACTCCTGACTTGTGCCCTTGTCGATGGTGGACAGGCTTTGGGGAGGGGAGGCAGGAGGCGAGTTACTCTCCGCAGGATCCCCGGCCCCTGACCTGCTCCGGGAGCCGCTGTATTTCTATGGCTGGGTCCCAGTTCAGCTTCGGGTCAGTGGTAACCCCCCAGGATAGTGGGGTCGAGCTCCCAGGGCCACTCATTCCGTCCAGACAATCGCGTTGCCCGCTGCCCTCTCTCCGAAAGCACTATTTAAGTTTAAAATTCGAGTTTCTTCGTCAGTCGCGAGTAAGGTTTACATTAACACTGCAATGAAGTTACTGTGAAAATCCCCCTAGTCGCCACACTCTGTTCGGTCCGGTGACCCGAACCAGCGTATCTTTCAGAGCGTGGGAGGAAACCCACGCAGACACGAGGAGAATGTGCAGACTCCACACAGACAGTGACCCCCAAGCCGGGAATCGAACCCGGCTCCCTGGCGCCGCGAGGCAGCAGTGCTCACCCACTGGGCTGTTTTCCGAGAGATCCCCTTGCACGTCTTGCCCGCCATTCCAAACTCTCAGTCAATATCGCTGAATTACAAAAAGAAGCACAGATTTCTCAGTGGTGCTGATGGCTGTGTGTCTGTGGGATCTTGCTGTGTACACGTTGGCTGCCGCGTCTCCCCCGTCACAGACACTGAGCTCTCCCTCTCCAACAAGTGGTTCTTTGTCTGGGACGGCAGTTTGCGAAGTTCAGAGATTGTTGGAAAATGTGCTGCTTTCTCTGTTAGTTTCCTATCCCCTCGGGGGGAATGCCTGAACCTGTTTGACAGCAAAGGAACTCGATTTTTCAACCCTTCCGGCCATTCCGGCTTGCTGCGTCTCTCAACCGAGATTGGATTTGATAATATTCTGAGTTTTGTCGTGCAGGTGTGTGTGTGTGTGTGTTTGCACAAGAGAGAGGGGGAGTGCGCGCACGCGAGAGGGGGAGTGCGCAAAGGAAAAGGAGAGCACACGTGAGTGAGGGGGAGAGAGAGAGGGAGAGCGCAGAGTGCGTGAGAGAGAGGGAGAGTGCGGGCGGGGGGAGAGAGAGTGCACCGTGTGTCAGAGACTGAACTCAAGACACATAACAGGTGGCCCTAGTGGGATGGGGAGGAGTAGGAGATGGGGAGGAAAAAGATTGACCCAGTGGGTTAGCACTGCTGCCTCACGGCGCCAGGGACCCCGGTTCGATTCCCGGTCTGGGGGGTCACTGCCTGTCAGCGCCTGTCCACTCTGTCCGTGCCCCTCATTATCTTGTACCCCTCGATCAGGCCTACGAGATGATTTGAGTGGCACGGGTGGGTTAGCACTGCTGCCTCACGGCGCCAGGAACCCGGGTTCGATTCCTGGCTTGTGGTTGGGGGGGTCACTGCCTGCACATTCTCCCCGGGTCTGCGTGGGTTTCCCCGGAGAGCTCCGGTTTCCTCTCGCGGTCGGAAAGACGGGCTGGTTAGGGTGCGAAATTCTCCCTCGGTGTTACCCGAACAGGAGTGTGGGGCGATTTTCACAGTAACTTCATTGCGGTGTTAATGCAAGCCTGACTTGCGACGCTGACAAAACAAACTTGGAAAGAAAACTGAAAAGTTTTAACTTTGCAATCTGGAATTACTCAATCCAGTTGTTCAATGGTGTTTTATCGATAGGGGGACAGATTACAGAGGCAGAGAGGTCATGATGGAGTTGGTGCTGGACTTTGGTGAGGCCACATTATAGGAAGTGGAGGAGCATGCAGAGAGATTCACCAGGATGCTGCCCTGGGATGGAGTATTTAAATTATGGAGAGAAACCCACGCAGACACGGGGAGAATGTGCAGGCAGTGACACCCCCCCCCCCCCCCCCCCCCCTGCCCCAGCCAGGAATCGAACCCGGGTTCCTGGCGCCGTGAGGCAGCAGTGCTAACCCACCCGTGCCACTCAAATCATCTCGTACGCCTGATCGAGGGGTACAAGATAATGAGGGGCACGGACAGAGTGGACAGGTGGCGGCTGTTCCCCTGAGTCACGAGGGGACACAAGTTAAAAGTGAGGGTTTAGGGAGGGATTTGAGGAAAACCTCTCTTACCCCAGAGAGTCCTGGAATGCGCTGTCTGGGAGGGTGGGAGAGGCGGGATGCCCCAATTTAAAAATGATGGGTTCTTGGCACTCCGTAATATTCAGGGCTATGGGACCAAGTGCTGGCAAGTGGGATTAGGTAGGCAGGTCACGAGTGATGGAAATATTCCCCACTTCCCTGGATGGGTGCAGCTCCCAACAACAGTCAAGAAGCTCGACACCATCCAGAACACCCATGCTGTACCTGTCCTGGGAGTGTTTGATGCGGGACAGTGTAGAGGGAGCTTTACTCTGTATCTAACCTCGTGCTGTACCTGTCCTTGGGAGTGTTTGATGGGGGACAGTGTAGAGGGAGCTTTACTCTGTATCTAACCCCGTGCTGTACCTGTCCTGGGAGTGTTTGATGGGGGACAGTGTAGAGGGAGCTTTACTCTGTATCTAACCCTGTGCTGTACCTGTCCTGGGAGTGTTTGATGGGTAAACTCAGTAAAGTTTCACAACACCAATTTTAAATCCAAGCAATTTATTTGATAGTAAATTTGCGAGCTTTCGACATTATGGCCTTCGTCAGGCAAATGCAGTGTTCTGATCTGCAATAGCACTCATACCAACACAGACAGTCAGAAATTGCTGATTAGAATGTGAATCCTTACATCTAACCTGCTATTCAAGTGTTAAAGTGGCTAACAATGTGTGTGAAGGGAATCCTGAGCATTGGTTAGAGAATTGTGTATTTTCTCCAAACAGCACAGTAAGTGAGGTTTTTTGCTAATCCAGGCAAGTTACGGGGGTTACAGATAGTGTGAGATGAAGCCAAGATCCCTGTTAAGACCGTCCTCATGTGTGCGGAACTTGGCTATCAGTCTCTGCTCAGCAACTCTGCGCTGTCGTGTGTCACGAAGGCCCCCTGAAGAACATTTACCCGCAGGTCGGAGGCCGAATGCCCATGACTGCTGAAGTGTTCGCCCACAGGAAGGGAACTGTTTTGCCTGGTGATTGTTGAGCAATGCTCATTCATCCACTGTCGTAGTGTCTGCATGGTCTCCCCAATGTACCATGCTTCGGGACATCCTTTCTTGCAATGTATTAGGTAGACAACGTTGGCCGAGTTGCAAGAGTATGTACCATGTACCTGGTGAATGGTATCCTCACATTTGATGATGTCGTCCATGTCTATGATCTGGCATGTCTTGCAGAGGTTGCTGTGGCAAGGTTGTGTGGTATTGTGGTCACTGTTCTCCTGAAGGTTGGGTAGTTTGCTGCGAACAATGATCTGTTTAAGGTTGTGCGGTTGTCTGAAAGCAAGAAGTGGGGGAGTGGGGATGGCCCTAGCGAGATGTTCATCGTCATCAATGACATGTTGAAGACTCCGGAGAAGATGTCGTAGCTTCTCCACTCCGGGGAAGTACTGGACAACAAAGGGTACTCTGTCCACCGTGTCCCGTGTTCGTCTTCTGAGGAGGTCAGTGTGGTTTATCGCTGTGGCACGTCGGAACTGTCGATCGATGAGTCGAGCGCCATATCCTGTTCTCACGGGGGCATCCTTCAGCGTCTGCAGATGTCTGTCACGATCCTCCTCATCTGAGCAAATTCTGTGTATACGGAGGGCTTGTCCATAGGGAATGGCTTCTTTAACGTGTCTAGGATGGAAGCTGAAGAAGTGGAGCATTGTGAGGTTGTCTGTCGGTTTGCGGTACAGTGAGGTGCTGAGGACGGTCTTAACAGGGATCTTGGCTTCATGTCACACTATCTGTAACCCCTGTAACTTGCCTGGGTTAGCAAAAAACCTCACTTACTGTGCTGTCTGGAGAAAATACACAATTCTCTACCCAATGCTCAGGATTCCCTTCACACACATTGTTAGCCACTTTAACACTTGAATAGCAGGTTAGATGTAAGGATTCGCATTCTAATCAGCAATCTGTGACTGTCTGTGTTGGTATGAGTGCTATTGCAGACCAGAACACTACATTTGCCTGACAAAGGCCATAGTGTCGAATGCTCGTGAATTTATTATCAAATAAATTGCTTGGATTTAAAATTGGTGTTGTGTAACTTTACTGAGTTTACCCCAGTCCAAAGCCAGCATCTCTACATCGTGTTTGATGGGGACAGTGTAGAGGGAGCTTTACTCTGTATCTAACCCCGTGCTGTACCTGTCCTGTGAGTATTTGATGGGGGACAGTGTAGAGGGAGCTTTACTCTGTATCTAACCCCGTGCTGTACCTGTCCTGTGAGTATTTGATGGGGGACAGTGTAGAGGGAGCTTTACTCTGTATCTAACCCCGTGCTGTACCTGTCCTGTGAGTGTTTGATGGGGGGACAGTGTAGAGGGAGCTTTACTCTGTATCTAACCCCGTGCTGTACCTGTCCTGGGAGTGTTTGATGGGGGACAGTGTAGAGGGAGCTTTACTCTGTATCTAACCCGGTGCTGTACCTGTCCTGGGAGTGTTTAGAGTTGATGTTGGAGAGAGTTAGAGGGATTTCCAGTCAGTTGTCCCTCACAGGAAATGCTTGTTTAGATTTGGATTCTTGGAATGAGGTTCTTGTTGAAACTTGTGCCCATCGATGATGTGGATTTAGGTTTGAGTTTGGGGGGGAGGGGACTTTAGTGATGACTCAGGACCCTGAGGATTTTGCTTTCCTCGGAATGTACAATCCCTCTGGCTTTTGCAAGCTGTATTAAGTTCATGCGCTGCGTCTTGTGACTGCTCAGAGAATCCTAGAATCCCTACAGTGCAGGAGGAGGCCATTTGGCCCATCGAGTCTGCGCCGACACTCCAACAGAGTATTTCACCCAGGCCCCATTCCAGTAACCCCACACATTCACTGTGGGTAATCCCCTCAGATATCTTTGGACACTAAGGGGCAATTTAGCATGGCCAATCCACCTAACCTGCACATCTTTGGACACTAAGGGACAATTTAGCATGGCCAATCCATCTAACCTGCACATCTTTGGACACTAAGGGACAATTTAGCATGGCCAATCCATCTAACCTGCACATCTTTGGACAAAGGCAGCCCAGAGAGTGCACTGGGCTCGCTCTGAGGGGACCATCAAGCTAACTCCAATTGCCCACATTTGGCCCATATCCTTCTATACCCACCTTACCCATGTAACTGTCTAAATGCTTTTTTAAAAGATAAAATTGTGCCCGCCTCTACTACTGCCTCTGGCAGCTCGTTCCAGACACTCACCACCCTCTGTGTGAAAAAATTACCCCTCTGGACCCTTTTGTGTCTCTCCCCTCTCACCTTAAACCTATACACTCTAGTTTTAGACTCCCCTACCTTTGGGAAAAGATATTGACTATCTTGCTGATCTGTGCCCCTCATTAATTTTATAGACCTCTATAAGATCACCCTTCAGCCTTCTACACTCCAGAGAGAAAAGTCCCAGTCTATCCAGCCTCCACGCACTCAATCAGGGTACAGATTGCAGAAGCAGGGAGGTCACGTTGGAGTTGTGTAGGACTTTGGTGAACTGTGTGCGGTTCTGGTCGCCCCATTATAGGAAGGACGTGAATGCAGCGGAAGGGGGGGTGCAGAGTAGATTCCCCAGGATGCTGCCCTGCGATGGGACATTCAGGTTACGAAGGGAGAGGTTGGGTAGACTTGGGGTTGTTCCCTCTGGGGCGGAGAAGACCGAAGTGCGACCTGATTGAGATTATGAGAGGCACGGACAGTGTGGAGAAGGAGCAATTGTTGCCCTGACCTGAAGGGTCAGTTACGAAGGGGACACAGGTTAAAAGTGAGAGGGGGGAGGAGGTGGTAGGTTTAGGGAGGGATTTGAGGAAAATCTTTTTTTACCCAGAAGGTGGTGAGGGCCTGGTGGGCGCTGCCTGGGGAAGGTGGTGGAGGAGGCGAGATGCTTCACAAAGAGCAAAGAAAATTCCAGCACAGGGACAGGCCCTTCAGCCCTTCTGCCGCGACCATGTTGCCGCACTGAACTGTAAGAGAGATGTGGAGGCATTGGAGAGGGCGCAGAGGAGGTTTACCGGGATGTTGTCTGGTACGGTGGGAAGGCCTCATGAAGAAAGGCTGAGGGACTTGAGGTTATTTTCGTTCGAGAGAAAGAGGGTAAGAGGTGACCTAATTGAGGCATATAAGATGATCAGATAGGGTGGACAGTGAGAGCCTTTTTCCTCATGATGATGATGGCTAACATGAGGGGACATAGCTTGAAATTGAGGGGTGATAAGTTGTAGGACGGGATGTTAGAGGTAGGTTTTTCACTCAGAGGGCGTAGAATCACCAACTTTAAGGGCGTTCAAATGGTCAGTGGATCGGCATATGGATAACATTGGAATGGTTTCGGTTAGAGGGTCATTAGATTGGTTCCATTGGTCGGCACAACATCGAGGGCCGAAGGGCCCGTACTGCTCTGTAATGTTCTACGTTCTAAAATCCCCTCCCCTCCCGGGGATCATATCCCTCCATTCCCATCCTGTTCGTGTATTGGTCAAGTTGCCCCTTAAAACTCACTGCTTCCCCTGGCAGCGAGTTCCAGGCACCCACCACCCTCTGTGTAAAAAAAAAAACTTTCCTTGTACATCTCCTTTAAACCTTCCCCCTCGCACCTTAAAACTATGTCCGTCTCACCTTCCCCCCCCCCCCCAAGTAATTGACTCTTCCACCCAGGGGAAAAAGCTTCTGATTGTCCCTCTGTCCGTGCCGCTCTTATAGACTTCTATCAGGTCTCCCCCCTTCAACCTCTGTCACTCCAGTGAGAACAAACCAAATTTCTCTGCCCTCTCCTCATAGTCAATGCCCTCTGTACAAGGGCAACATCCTGGTAAATCTTTTTCTGCATCCTCTCCAAAGCCTCCACATCCTCCTGGCAGCGTGGGCGACCAGAATTGAAAATTACAAAGAACAAAACAGCACGGGAAACAGGCCCTTCGGCCCAACGAGCCCACGCCGCCATCCCGATGTTCCCACCTCTACCCGCGATCCCTGTCCATGTTTATAGATCTATGGATTAAAAACCAAATTTGAGACAATTTAGGGAGAATTTGTTTCGCCAATTAGCCTAAGAGCACATCTTTGGGATGTGGGAGGAAACCGGAGCCCTGGAGAAAACCCACGCGAGCACGGGGAGAATGCGCAAACTCCCACAGACACAGGCCCAAATCCATGTATCTGCACAGCACAGCGATAGTCACTGAGCTGTCGTGTTGCCCATCGAATGGTCCAGGTCAAGCGTACACTAACGACGTGAAGCACTAGGATACTCTGAAAAAATCCAAGAGCAGCCCTCTCACGACCCATCGCGTGTATGCCCCTTGTTAGACAACAAGGTGGACCAAGCACCTGTAGGATAAAAACAAGTACATCAATATCATCATCTATTTACACACTTCCCAGGGACTCCCAAGGCTCATGATCCCTATTTTAAATCAGTTTTCTATACCCCTCCATTCCCATTCTGTTCATGTGCCCATCTAAGTATCTCTTAAATAACTCCAGAGTGCCTGCCTGTTCCAAGTGCGGCCTAACTAAGGTTCTACAAAGTTCACGTCCTTTAAAGAGTGCCTCATGAGTACTTGGCACTCCAGAACATTCTAGGCGATGGGTCCAAGTGCTGGCAAGTGGGATTAGGGGCAGGGCCTTGCATGCGGATTCGATGGGCTGAAGGGCCTCTTCTGCACTCTCGTATTCTGTGCTCACTGTGCTTGAGGCCTACTCCAGCAGGCTTTTCGATTACCGATGTAAAATGGAGGGTTTTTTTTTGTTTTTGGGGCGGATGCATGTGGGGAGACCACCTGCCCTCACAGTTACCTTTGACCTCTAACCCCTCCCCATTTCTCTCACCCTCCCCCTTTATCCCCACCAGACAACCTGTTGGTGATCACCGTGGCAACCAGCACGACGGAAGGGTACATGCGTTTCATCCAGACGGCCAAACACTTCAACTACACCGTCAAGGTAGGGGGGGACACAGAACGGGGAGGAGGGAGGGGCCCAGTGGAGGCAGGGGTCAGCGAGCGACGGGTTCGCCTGCGCTGGCGGGTGAGGGGAGGTCAGGAGTCGGTGGTGGGGGGGGAAGGAGGGAGGGATGATTTCCAAGGACCGCTCCAACAAACATCAGTCCCCGTGTACCCGTGGAATTCAATCCCATGCCCATTTTTTTTTTTTTCCCCCTGCCTTTCCCTGGGGAGGCTTGACCTCACGGCCTCCAACATGGCAACCAGGTTGGCGTTTCCGCTCAGAGTTGATGTCTGGAAGCAGGCCCTGCGGTAGGCCCTGGCGGCAACCGCTGGGTGCCGTCCGGTTAGGCTGCACCCCGGACCGAGAGCACGTGGGGGCCGAATCGGATTTGAAACCCCCCCTGCCCCGTCCCGGACGGACATTATGGAGCAGGGAATGGCGCGGAGATTGAGCCCAATCCTTTTTCCCCGACACTTAAAATCAATACACTGTGTTCCTGAGAAACCTCTCACGGGGATGCGGGCCTCCCTGACCAGACCCGAGATTTGTCCCCATTCCTCAGTGGCCTCCGGGAAGGCGCTGGATGAGCTGCCATCTTGAAGCCTCCAGCGTGTAGGTACGCCCCACCTGTGGTTAGCCGGGGTGGGGGGGGTGGTGGAGGGAGTTCCGGGATTGTGAAGGAAAGATGATTACATTGGCAAGGGGCCTGCCCTCAGGTTTGGGGAGGTGGTGGGGGGGGGCGTTAACCAAAGGTTTTGAATGGAGCGCCACTCTTTTGAGCGTGCCCATCCTTTGTGGCTGGGACGATGCCTGGATCTGTTGGGGGCCGGGGATTTGACCCGGTTACCAAATCCCCTTGAGCGATTTTACCACAGTGGGGTTGGTGCTGAACTCTGCTCTTGGCCATCTATGGATTCCTTCCTCCCTGGGTTGGGGGGAGAGCGGGGAGGTTAGAATTCAACATGCCCATCTCCAGGTGAAAGAGTGGGAGGGCGGGCGGGAGCGTTAGGTCGATCAGAGATGGGCGAGTGAGCGGGAGATTTCTCGTGTGAGATACCCACTCCTCCCAACTTCACAATCTCCCCCCCAACGCCCTCTCCCCAGGGGTAGGCCTTTGGCTGCCCTTGCCCCCCCCTCCCCAGGGGTAGGCCTTTGGCTGCCCTTGCCCCCTCCCCGGGGCTGGGCCCCTGGCTGCCCCTGGCCCTCCCCGGGGCTGGGCCCCTGGCCCTCCCCGGGGCTGGGCCCCTGGCCCTCCCCGGGGCTGGGCCCCTGGCCCTCCCCGGGGCTGGGCCCCTGGCCCTCCCCGGGGCTGGGCCCCTGGCCCTCCCCGGGGCTGGGCCCCTGGCCCTCCCCGGGGCTGGGCCCCTGGCCCTCCCCGGGGCTGGGCCCCTGGCCCTCCCCGGGGCTGGGCCCCTGGCCCTCCCCGGGGCTGGGCCCCTGGCCCTCCCCGGGGCTGGGCCCCTGGCCCTCCCCGGGGCTGGGCCCCTGGCCCTCCCCGGGGCTGGGCCCCTGGCCCTCCCCTTGCCTCCCAGCAGGGTGAGGCACCTAAGTTGACCATGTGAAGGCCACATCTCAATTTTCAGGCGGCGGGGAGGGATTCTGTGGTGATGGAGGTGTGTTTGTAGGAGGGTTTGAGGGGGGAATAACATCTCAGTATGAACTGCGTTCAGGCTTGGGTGGAAAGTGAGAGAGGATTGGGGGAGACAATTGGAGGGAGATAGAGTATTTCCATCTGCAGTGGCCCTCCTTTAACACCCCTCACAAGGCCCGATCTTCACTCCCAGGCTTTCCACAGACAGGCCGATCCCACCCTTTCCACACGGACTAATCCCACAAGCCCTACCATCTCCAAGGACAACGGTGCAGCCACATGGAAGTTCCCCTCCGAGTCATCCAAACTCGGAAATATGTCGGCCGTTCCTTCACAGCGTCAGAATCCTGGAACTTGTTCCCACGGGGAGTGGGGGAGAATGTGGGACTCGCTCCCACGGGGAGTGGGGGAGAATGTGGGACTTGCTTCCAGTGGGGGAGAATGTGGGACTCGCTGTCCTGGGCCGAGGTTTGTAAACGTGGTGCGTTTCGGCTTGTATTCTGCGCCCTCTGCACCCCGGAGGTTTTTGTGTCTGACTTTGCCCCCTTTTCTCCATCGTAGACCCTGGGGCTGGGCCAGGAGTGGAAGGGCGGCGATGTAGCTCGGACGATGGGAGGCGGGCAGAAGGTGCGCTGGCTCCAGAAGGAGATGGCCAAGCACGAGGCCGAGAAGGACCTGATCGTGCTGTTTGTGGACAGGTAGGCCCGGATGGGCCCAAGTGGGCTTGGGGAGATCAGCATGGGCTTTACTCTGTATCTATCCCCGTGCTGTACCTGTCCTGGGAGTGTTTGATGGGGGACAGTGTAGAGGGAGCTTTACTCTGTATCTAACCCCGTGCTGTACCTGTCCTGGGAGTGTTTGATGGGGGACAGTGTAGAGGGAGCTTTACTCTGTATCTAACCCCGTGCTGTACCTGTCCTGGGAGTGTTTGATGGGGGACGTGTAGAGGGGCTTTACTGTATTGTCCTGTCCTGGGAGTGTTTGATGGGGGGACAGTGTAGAGGGAGCTTTACTCTGTATCTAACCCCGTGCTGTACCTGTCCTGGGAGTGTTTGATGGGGGTACAGTGTAGAGGGAGCTTTACTCTGTATCTAACCCCGTGCTGTACCTGTCCTGGGAGTGTTTGATGGGGGACAGTGTAGAGGGAGCTTTACTCTCTATCGAACCCCGTGCTGTACCTGTCCTGGGAGTGTTTGATGGGGACAGTGTAGAAGAACATTGCATCTAAGAGCTCTCTAATTTCCAGATCTCCCTTGAATCTGACTGGGTTACTGAGTCACTCGCTGTTGACTCTGTTCGCAGGTATTTAAGTATCTGGTGCCTGTGTCCAACTGGAATGGGCAGGTTTTGGCTTGTCTTCTTGTCCCGAGGTATATTTGATGCTGAAGAAATGTTTAAGTTTAATTTATTAGTGTCACAAGTCAGGCGTACATTAACACCACAATGAAGTTACTCCCCTGGTCGACGTACACTCCTGAGGGAGAATTTAGCAATGCACCCTAACCCGCCCATCTTTGGACTGTGGGAGGAAATCGGTGCACCCGGAGGGAACCCATGCAGACACGAGGAGAATGTGCAGACTCCGCACAGACACTGACCTGAGCCTGGCCTCCCACAGCCAAGGATTCTGTCACTGAACCACCACTGCACACAGCAGTGAGAGTTGTCAGTGAGAGAGATACAGTGGCACAGTGGGTTAGTGCTGCTGCCTTACAACGCCAGGGACCCGGGTTCGATTCCCGGCTTGGGGTCACTGTCTGTGTGGAGTCTACACATTCTCTCCGTGTCTGCGTGGGTTTCCTCCGGGTGCTCCGGTTTCCTCCCACAGTCCGAGAGATGTGCAGGTTAGGGTGCATTGGCTGTGCTAAATTGCCCCTTAGTGTCAGGGGGACTAGCTAGGATTTAATTATCTGCAAATTATCTGGGTAGGGTTTGAGTGCAATTGTGGTTAGTGCAGACTCAATGGGCTGAATGGCCTCCTTCTGCATTGAAGTGATTTTATGAAATTATGGGGTTGAATCAGAGCTATGAAGAGAGAGCTGGGCAGTGGGATTAGTTTAGGGATTGATACAGGGCTATGGGGAGAGAGCGGGGCAGTGGGATTAGTTTAGGGATTGATACAGGACTATGGGGAGAGAGCGGGGCAGTGGGATTAGTTTGGGGATTGATACAGGGCTATGGGGAGAGAGCGGGGCAGTGGGATTAGTTTGGGGATTGATACAGGGCTATGGGGAGAGAATGGGCAGTGGGATTAGTTTGGGGATTGATACAGGGCTATGGGGAGAGAGCGGGGCAGTGGGATTAGTTTGGGGATTGATACAGGGCTATGGGAGAGAGCGGGGCAGTGGGATTAGTTTAGGGATTGATACAGGGCTATGGGGAGAGAGCGGGGCAGTGGGATTAGTTTGGGGATTGATTCGGGCTATGGGGAGAGAGCGGAGCAGTGGGATTAGTTTGGGGATTGATATAGGATTGATAGGATTTAATTATCTGGAAATTATCTGGGTAGGGTTTGAGTGCAATTGTGGTTAGTGCAGACTCAATGGGCTGAATGGCCTCCTTCTGCATTGAAGTGATTTTATGAAATTATGGGGTTGAATCAGAGCTATGAAGAGACAGCGGGCAGTGGGATTAGTAGGATTGATACAGGGCTATGGGGAGAGAGCGGGGCAGTGGGATTAGTTTGGGGATTGATACAGGGCTATGGGGAGAGAGCGGGGCAGTGGGATTAGTTTGGGATTGATACAGGGCTATGGGGAGAGAGCGGGGCAGTGGGATTAGTTTGGGGATTGATACAGGGCTATGGGGAGAGAGCGGGGCAGTGGGATTAGTTTGGGGATTGATACAGGGCTATGGGGAGAGAGTGGGGCAGTGGGATTATTTGGGATTGATACAGGGCTATGGGGAGAGAGCGGGGCAGTGGGATTAGTTTGGGGATTGATACAGGGCTATGGGGAGAGAGCGGGGCAGTGGGATTAGTTTGGGGATTGATACAGGGCTATGGGGAGAGAGCGGGGCAGTGGGATTAGTTTGGGGATTGATACAGGGCTATGGGAAGAGCGGGGCAGTGGGATTAGTTTGGGATTGATACAGGGCTGTGGGAGAGAGCGGGGCAGTGGGATTAGTTTGGGATTTGTACAGGGCTATGGGGAGAGAGTGGGGCAGTGGGATTAGTTTGGGATTGATACAGGGCTATGGGGAGAGAGCGGGGCAGTGGGATTAGTTTGGGGATTGATACAGGGCTATGGGGAGAGAGCGGGGCAGTGGGATTATTTTGGGGATTGATACAGGGCTATGGGAGAGAGCGGGGCAGTGGGATTAGTTTGGGGATTGATACAGGGCTATGGGGAGAGACGGGGCAGTGGGATTAGTTTGGGGATTGATACAGGGCTATGGGGAGAGAGTGGGGCAGTGGGATTAGTTTGGGGATTGATACAGGGCTATGGGGAGAGAGCGGGGCAGTGGGATTAGTTTGGGGATTGATACAGGGCTATGGGGAGAGAGCGGGGCAGTGGGATTAGTTTGGGGATTGATACAGGGCTATGGGGAGAGAGCGGGGCAGTGGGATTAGTTTGGGATTGATACAGGGCTATGGGGAGAGAGCGGGGCAGTGGGATTAGTTTGGGATTGATACAGGCTATGGGGAGAGAGCGGGGCAGTGGGATTAGTTTGGGGATTGATAGCTATGGGGAGAGAGCGGGGCAGTGGGATTAGTTTGGGATTGATACAGGGCTATGGGGAGAGAGTGGGGCAGTGGGATTAGTTTGGGGATTGATACAGGGCTATGGGGAGAGAGCGGGCAGTGGGATTAGTTTGGGGATTGATACAGGGCTATGGGGAGAGAGCGGGACAGTGGGATTAGTTTGGGGATTGATACAGGGCTATGGGGAGAGAGCTGGGCAGTGGGATTAGTTTGGGGATTGATACAGGGCTATGGGGAGAGAGCGGGGCAGTGGGATTAGTTTGGGGATTGATACAGGGCTATGGGGAGAGAGCGGGGCAGTGGGATTAGTTTGGGGATTGATACAGGGCTATGGGGAGAGAGCGGGGCAGTGGGATTAGTTTGGGGATTGATACAGGGCTATGGGGAGAGAGCGGGCAGTGGGATTAGTTGGGATTGATACAGGGCTATGGGGAGAGAGCGGGACAGTGGGATTAGTTTGGGGATTGATACAGGGCTGTGGGGAGAGAGTTTGTTGTCACGTCCTGTTGGGTGTTGAAGAGTGTGAAGAGAAATGTTCTGTCGATCGATGGAGAGGTTTGAGAGGTGTGAATTATGTGAAGAAAGTTGCTCGTGGTGAGGATGGAAACAGAGTGCCTGGTACACCTACCTACCTGGGCACTGAGACAGTCCCTTAACAAGGCAGTGGCTATTCCATGAGCTTCCTCTCTCTTCCCCCCACCCCCCCACCATTCCCCTCCTGTCCATGGCCTCCCTGAGCCAGGGAAACAGCACAAGGCCCGCATTCACAATCGCCATCGGATGCTAGAAATTCGATATTGCTGCCCCTTTCTCTGTCTCACTCTCTCACTGAGTGCAGTGTGGAATTGTGCAGAGTCACGGGGACTGCTTCGGAGGGCGGATCTGGGGTTAGCTGCTGGAAACACACAGGTGGCCATTCGGGCCCTCGAGCCCTGCTGTACCCTGCAGCAAGATCAAGGCCAATCTTCCTCTCAGTCCCATTTGAACCACATTTATTTGGGACTTACAGATAAAGGAATCAGCGTCTGTCTGGAACGTCCAAACCTTCCAACTGGATTTGATTTGATTTATTATTGTCACGCGTGTTGGGATACAGTGAAAATTATTGTATTTTGTGCACTATACAGAGAAAGCATACTGTTCGTAGAGTACATACAGAGAAGGATTTGATTTCATTTATTATTGTCACTTGTATTTGGACACAGTGAAAAGTATTGTTTCTTGCGCATTACACAGACAAAGCATACTGTTCATAGAGAAGGAAAGGAGACAGTGCAGAATGTAGTGTTACAGTCATAGCGAAGGTGTAGAGAAAGATCAACTTAATGCGAGGTAGGTCCATTCAAACGTCTGACGGCAGCAGGGAAGAAGCTGTTCTCGAGTCGGTCGGTACGTGACCTCAGACTTTTGTATCTTTTTCCTGACGGAAGAAGGTGGAAGAGAGAATGTCCGGGGTGTGTGGGGTCCTCGATTATGCCGGTTGCTTTTCCCCGAGGGAGACAGAAGTGTAGACAGAGTCAATGGATGGAAGGCTGGTTTGTGTGATGGATTGGGCTACATTCAAGACCTTTTGTAGTTCCTTGCGGTCTTGGGCAGAGCAGGAGCCCCATATCAAGCTGTGATACAACCAGAAAGAATGCTTTCTATTGCGCATCCATATTCTCCCCATCAAACACTCCCAGGACAGGTACAGCACGGGGTTAGATACAGAGTAAAGCTCCCTCTATACTGTCCCCCCATCAAACACTCCCAGGACAGGTACAGCACGGGGTTAGATACAGAGTAAAGCTTCCTCTACACTGCCCCCATCAAACACTCCCAGGACAGGTACAGCACGGGGTTAGATACAGAGTAAAGCTCCCTCTACACTGTCCCCCCATCAAACACTCCCAGGACAGGGACAGCACGGGGTTAGATACAGAGTAAAGCTCTCTCTACATTGTCCCCATCAAACACTCCCAGGACAGGTACAGCACGGGGTTAGATACAGAGTAAAGCTCTCTCTACACTGTCCCCCATCAAACACTCCCACGTCAGGTACAGCACGGGGTTAGATACAGAGTAAAGCTCCCTCTACACTGTTCGCCCATCAAACACTCCCAGGACAGGTACAGCACGGGGTTAGATATACAGTAAAGCTCTCTCTACACTGTCCCCATCAAACACTCCCAGGACAGGTACAGCACGGGGTTAGATACAGAGTAAAGCTCCCTCTACCCTGTCCCCCCATCAAACACTCCCAGGACAGGTACAGCACGGGGTTAGATACAGAGTAAAGCTCCCTCTACACTGTCCCTCATCAAACACTCCCAGGACAGGTACAGCACGGGGTTAGATACAGAGTAAAGCTTCCTCTACACTGTCCCCCATCAAACACTCCCAGGACAGGTACAACACAGGGTTAGATACAGAGTAAAGCTCTCGCTATACTGTCCTCATTTCTGTGTATAATTATTCGAGCCTTTTGCCAGCCAAAGTGTTTCGAGGATTTGGGAGTCATGGTAACCTTACATTCAGTGCAGAAGACGAGGTCTGAGCGTCCTTGTGTGTAAGGAATTCCAGGTTACAGGGACAAAGAGTTCTCACATCATTAGCCAAAGGAGAAATCCAAGACTGAGCATTTGGTGCCACTTCTGTGGAAAGAGGTTTTAAATCTTTAACCGTTTCATCCCTAGAATTGAAAGCATTTTTTAATTCATTAAGGGCTCCGGGCATCGATAGCTGAGCTGGCATTTATTGCCCATCCCTAGTTGCCCTTGGTGGGCAGCAGGAAGTCATAGAATCCCTACAGCAGGAGGCCATTCGGCCCTTCGACTGTGCACTGACCACAATCCCACCCTATCGTCAATCCATCACGCAAACCAGCCTCCCATCCATTGACTCTGTCTACACTTGCTCGGGAAAAGCAACCAGCATAATCATGGACCGCACGCACCCCGGACATTCTCTCTTCCACCTTCTTCCATTGGGAAAAAGGTACAAAGTCTGAGGTCACGTACCAACCAACTCAAGAACAGCTTCTCCTCTGCTGCTGTCAGATTTTTGAATGGTCCTACCTCACATTAAGTTGATCTTTCTCTACATCTTAGCTATGACTGTAACACTACATTCTGCACTCTCTCCTTCTCATGAACGGTATGCTTTGTCTGTAAAGTGCACAAGCAACAATACTTTTCACTGCATCCCAATACATGTGACAATAATGAATCAAATCAAGTATCCCCATAACCTCATTTATCTACACTACAAATTCCCATAACACTAAGGGGAAATTTAGCATGTCTGATCCCCCTAACCTACACATCTTTGGAGCGCGGGAAGAAACTGGAGCACCCGGAGGAAACCCACGCAGACACGGGGAAAACGTGCAGACGCCACAAAGACAGTGACCCAAGGCAGGAATTGAACCCGCATCCTGTGAGGCGGCAGCGCTAACCCACTGTGCCATCGGGCACACTGCTGTGGCTCTGGAGTCACAACGTAGGCAGGTTAGAGACGGCAGACTTCCTTCCCTGACGTTGGAGAACCAGATGGGTTTTGGATGGAAATCCACGGTAGTTGTCATGGTCACCACTACCGAAACCACGAGGGCGAATTTGAGGCCAGTGCTCCAACCGTGGGAATGGAGACGTGAGCTTAACATGCAGAGAGCGGGATTCACGGGTCTCCAATGTCCCCAGCTCCACGCTGGTGGGGTAGTGTGAAAGAAGCAGGAACAGGAGTAGGCCATTTGGCCCCTCGAGCCTGCTCCCCCCATTCAATAAGATCGTGGCTGATCTTTTTGTGGACTCAGCTCCACTTACCCGCTCACCATAACCCTTCATTCCTTTACTGTTCAAAAATCTATCTATCCTTGCCTTAAAAACATTCAATGAGGTCGCCTCACTGGGCAGGGAATTCCACAGATTCAGAACCCTTTGGGTGAAGAAGTTCCTCCTCAACTCAGTCCTAAATCTGCTCCCCCTTATTTTGAGGCCATTCCCATCATTCTAGTTTCACCCGCCAGCGAAAACAACTTCCCTGCTTCTATCTTATCCATTCCCTTCATAATCTTATATATTTCTATAAGATCTCCCCACATTCTTCTGAATTCCAATGAGTATAGCCCCCAGTCTACTCAGTCTGTCCTCATAAGCCAACCCTCTCAACTCCGGAATCAACCGAGTGAATCTCCTCTGCACCCCCCTCCAGTTAGGTGGATTGGCCATGCTAAATTACCCCTTAGTATCGGAGGTGTAGCTAGGGTAGATGTATGGTGTTATAGTGATTGGGCCTGAGTTGGATTGTTGTCGTCACAGACTCGAGGGGCCGAACGGTCTCCTTGCGCACTGTGGAGATTCTGTGAGCAGCAGGAGGAGGCCATTTGGCCCTTTGAGCCTGTCCCACCATTCATTTTGATCATGGCTGATCATCCAATCCAGTATCCTGTGCCCCCCTCCCCCATATCCCTCCATCCCTTCAGCCCCAAGAGCGATATCTAATTCCTTCTTGAAAACAACGTATTGACCTTCACCACTTTCTGTGGAGTGAATTCCACACATTCCCCACCCTCTGGGTGAAGAAATTTCTCCTCGCCTCAGTCCAAAAAGATTTACCCCTTATCCTCAAACAGTGACCCTCTAGTTCTGGGCTCCCCTCCACCATCGGGAACATTCTTTCTGAACCTACCCCTGTCTAATCCCGTTAGAATTTTATAAGTTTCTATGAGATCCCCCTCTCGCTCTCCTGAACTCCAGTGAGTATAATCCTAACCGACTTAGTCTCTCCTCATGTGACAGACCTGCCATCCCAGGAATCAGCCCGGGGCACTGAGTTTAAAAGTTGGCAAGTCATGTTGCAGCTTTGTAGAACCTTAGTGAGGCCGCACTTGGAATATAGTGTTCAATTCTGGTTGCCCACCCCAGCAGAAGGACGTGGAGGCTTTGGAGAGGGTACAGAGAAAGATTTACCAGGATGTTGCCCTGGTACGGAGGGCATTGACTACGAGAAGAGGGCGGAGAAACTTGGTTTGCTCTCTTTAGAATGACGGAGGTTGAGGGGAGACCTGGTAGAAATCTACAAGATCATGAGGGGCTCGGACAGAGTCAGAAGCTTTCTCCCCAGGGTCAATGACTGGGAGGGGGGCAGAGGTTTAAGTTACGAGGGCAAGGTTGAAAGGGGATGTACGAAGTAAGTTTTTTTTTAACTCAGAGGGTGGTGGAACTCACTGCCAGGGCAGGAGGTAGTGGGAGCAGATACAATAGTGAGTTTTAAGGGATGTCTTGACAAATACATCAATAGGATGGGAATAGAGGGATATGGTCCCTGGAAAGGTAGGGGGTTTTAGTTCATTCGGGCAGCATGGTCAGTACAGGCTTGGAGGGGCCGAAGGGCCTCTTCCCGTGCTGTAATTTTCATTGTTCTTTAGAACCTTCTCCCTCTGTAGCAAGGACAACCTTCCTCGGATAAGGAGACCAAAACTGCTCATAATACTCCAAGCGTGGCCTCACCAGCGCCCCGTACAATTCCAGCAAAACATCCTTATCCCGATACTCAAAAACACGGGGTGATTTTTGAGTATTTTGATTGGGAGAGAATGTGGGACTCGCTCCCACGGGGGGAGTGGGGGAGAATGTGGGACTCACTCCCACGGGGGGAGTGGGGGAGAATGTGGGACTCGCTCCCACGGGGGGAGTGGGGAGAATGTGGGACTCGCTCCCACGGGGGGAGTGGGGGGAGAATGTGGGACTCGCTCCCACGGGGAGGGGGGAGGAATGTGGGACTCGCTCCCACGGGGAGGGGGGAGAATGTGGGACTCGCTCCCACGGGGAGGGGGGAGAATGTGGGACTCGCTCCCACGGGGAGGGGGGAGAATGTGGGACTCGCTCCCACGGGGAGGGGGGAGAATGTGGGACTCGCTCCCACGGGGGGAGCGGGGGAGAATGTGGGACTCGCTCCCACGGGGGGAGCGGGGGAGAATGTGGGACTCGCTCCCACGGGGGGAGCGGGGAGAATGTGGGACTCGCTCCCACGGGGGGAGCGGGGGAGAATGTGGGACTCGCTCCACGGGGGGAGCGGGGGAGAATGTGGGACTCGCTCCCACGGGGGGAGCGGGGGAGAATGTGGGACTCGCTCCCACGGGGGGAGCGGGGGAGAATGTGGGACTCGCTCCCACGGGGGGAGCGGGGGAGAATGTGGGACTCGCTCCCACGGGGAGCGGGGGAGAATGTGGGACTCGCTCCCACGGGGGAGCGGGGGAAGAATGTGGGACTCGCTCCCACGGGGGGAGTGGGGGAGAATGTGGGACTCGCTCCCACGGGGGGAGCGGGGGAGAATGTGGGACTCGCTCCCTCGGGGGGAGCGGGGGAGAATGTGGGACTCGCTCCCACGGGGGGAGCGGGGGAGAATGTGGGACTCGCTCCCACGGGGGGAGCGGGGGAGAATGTGGGACTCGCTCCCACGGGGGGAGCGGGGGAGAATGTGGGACTCGCTCCCACGGGGGGAGCGGGGGAGAATGTGGGACTCGCTCCCACGGGGGGAGCGGGGGAGAATGTGGGACTCGCTCCCACGGGGGTGATGGGAATAGTGTCAACTATTTGGGGGAATATGTTGGACAAACACGTGCGGGTGACAGGAAGGGAGGGATGTGGGGATGGGGTGAAGAGGCTGTGGGATGGCGAGGCCCAGCCGGATCTTACATTCTAGCACGGGGAGCTGGGCCGAACGGCCTTTGAGTGTGCTGGAAGTCCTCTGTTTGTCACCCTTAGCCCCTGTCCCTCGGTGATGATGTCATTGCTTGGCCTAGTGACCTGCCTTCTCCCTCCATCCTGTTCCGTAGTTACGATGTGATATTTGCCGGCCCCCCTCTGGAACTGCTGAAGAAGTTCCTCCAGTTAGACCACAAAGTGGTGTTCGCTGCGGAGGGCTTCCTCTGGCCTGACCAGTCGCTGGCAGAGAAATATCCGCCAGTCCGGAGCGGGAAGCGGTACCTCAATTCCGGAGGTGAGATCTTTGAATTTCAGCTTCTACTTACTCATTGGTCACAAGTAGGCTTACATTCACACTGCAATGAAGTCACAGTGGAAGGTACTGGAGGCCGGTACGGTGGGTTGGCGCTGGTGCCTCTCGGCACCAGGGGCCCGGGTTCGATTCCCAGCTCAGGGTCATTCTCTGTGTGCACATTCTCCCTGTATCTGCGTGGGTTTCCTCCGGGTGCACCGGTTTCCCCCCACACTCGCTCCCTCGGGGAGTGGGGGAGAATGTGGGACTTGCTCCCACGGGGAGTGGGGGAGAAGGTGGGACTTGCTCCCACGGGGGAATGGGGGAGAATGTGGGACTCGCTCCCACGGGGAGTGGGGGAGAATGTGGGACTCGCTCCCACGGGGAGTGGGGGAGAATGTGGGACTCACTCCCAATGGGAGTGGGGGAGAATGTGGGACTCGCTCCCTCGGGGAGTGGGGGAGAATGTGGGACTCGCTCCCACGGGGAGTGGGGGAGAAGGTGGGACTTGCTCCCACGGGGGAATGGGGGAGAATGTGGGACTCGCTCCCACGGGGAGTGGGGGAGAATGTGGGACTCGCTCCCACGGGGAGTGGGGGAGAATGTGGGACTCGCTCCCACAGGGAGTGGGGAGAATGTGGGACTCGCTCCCACGGGGAGTGGGGGAGAATGTGGGACTCGCTCCCACAGGGAGTGGGGAGAATGTGGGACTCGCTCCCACGGCGGGTAGTGGGGGAGAAGGTGGGACTCGCTCCCATGGGGAATGGGGGAGAATGTGGACTCGCTCCCATGGGGGGGATGGTGGAGGAATGCGGGACTCGCTCCCACGGGGAGTGGGGGAGAACGTGGGACTCGTTCCTGGGGGGGATGGGGGAGAATGTGGGACTCACTCCCACGGGGGGAGTGGGGGAGAATGTGGGGGACTCGCTCCCACGGGGGAGTGGGGGAGAAGGTGGGACTCGCTCCCACGGGGGAGTGGGGGAGAATGTGGGACTCGCTCCCACAGTAGAGTATGAACAATGTGCTGATTAGGGTGCTGTGTTAAATTCTCCTTCAGTGTTACCCGAACAGAGTGTGGCGACGAGGGGATTTTCACAGTAACTTCATTGCAGTGTTAATGTAAGATTTATCTATGACGCTAATAAATAAAATTAAAAAAGATTTCATTGCCTGAGCTATAATCCTCAACTCCACTTTCTTGCCTTATCCTCATAACCCTCACTTCCCTCCCTGGTTAAAAATCTGTCCATCTCATCCTTGGCACTTCACGACTTAATTTAAATCTTTTTTTAATTCATTCCTGGGACGCAGGCGTCGCTGGCCGGGCCAGTATTTATTGCCCATCCCTAGTTGCCCCTTGGAGGGCGGTGGAGAGTCGACCGCATTGGCTGTGGCTCCGGAGTCACACGTAGGCCAGACTGGGGTAAGGACGGCAGATTTCCTTCCCTAAAGGAATTAGATGGGTTTTTCCGACAATGGGTCATCAGGAGATTGTTAATTCCAAACTTATGAGAGACGTAGACAGGGTGGATAATCAGAGGATTATTTTTTCCCCCAGGGTGGAAGTGTCAAGGGTGCGCAGTTCAAAGTTTCAAAGTTTATTTATTAGTGTCACAAGTAAGGCTTATATTAACACTGCGATGAAGGATTTGATTTGATTTATTATTGTCACATGTGTTGGGATACATTGAAAAGTATTGTTTCTTGTGCACTATGCAGACAAAGCATGCTGTTCATAGAGTACATGGGGAGAAGGATTTGATTTACTATTGTCACGTGTCGGGATACATTTCTCTGTACAGCGCACAAGAAGCAACACTTTTCACTGTATCCCAATCCATGTGACAATAATAACAAATATCCTCCTCCCCTATGTACTCTCTGAACAGTATGCTTTCTATGGCGCGCAAGAAACAATACTTTTCACTGTTCGTGTGACAATAAGTCAAATCTTTCTCTCCTATGTACTCTGTGAATGGTATGCTTTGTCTGTGTAGCAATGACTGCTGATTGGTCACTGCTGGCCAGGGGCATCTCTGGAGGCCATTCCCAGTGACCTGCTAGCCCGCCCCGGGGGTGCAGCTAGTTTGATACGTACCAGGACTGTCGGGCAGGAAGAAAGTGGGGATAGGGTGACACGCACCAAGGACAGTGGGGAAAAGTCAGCCTGTCAGACCACACGGGGAGGTTGCAGCGTGAGAAGTTTCAGAGCTGGCATTGTGCTCTCTCTCTCTCTCTCTCTCTATTCCCCAGCTGCTTTCTTCTGTCACCTGAATGGCTCAGATATCTTTTACACAGTGCTACTGCTCACCCGCTCATCTTAAATATCACGTTTAACTATCTCTCCATTCCCTTTGGAGAGGATTATAGGTCATTACATTTGTATTTCTTCCTGTGCACGTGTCCTCCTGTGAGTGTCCACATGCGCGTGTTTTTGCGCGTGATATTGTGTGTGTGTCCTCATGCGTGTGTCGTTGTGCGTGATTCCACATGTGTGTGTC
>JAGIQG010000037.1:16261791-16276791 GCA_024679065.1 Sphyrna mokarran
CTCTGTGACTCTCTCTGACTCTCTCTCTGTGACTCTCCCTCCCTCTCTCTCTGTGACACACTCTCTCCCTCTCTCTCTGTGACACACTCTCTCCCTCTCTCTCTGTGACTCTCTCCCTTTCTCTCTCTGTGACACTCTCTCCCTCTCTCTCTGTGACACACACTCTCTCCCTCTCTCTCTGTGACACTCTCTCCCTCTCTCTCTGTGACACACTCTCGTCCTGCTCTCTCTGTGCCCTCTCGACTCTCTCTCTCTGCCTCGCTCTCTGTGCCTCTCTGACTCTCTCTCTGTGACCTTCGCTCTCTCCTCTCTCTTGTGACACCTCTCTCCCTCTCTCTCTGTGACGCTCTTTTCTCTCTGTGACGCTTGTCCCTCTCTCTCTCTGTGACACTCTCTCTCTCCCTCTCTCTCTGTGACCTCTCTCTCTCTTTCCTGTGCACTCTCTGTCACTCTCTCTCTGTGACCTCTCTCCTCTCTGTGGCACTCTCTCTCACCTCTCTCTCGTGTGCTCTCTCTCACTCTCTCTCTTGTGACCTTTCCCTCTCTTCTCTCTGTGACTCTTTTCTCTCTCTGTGACTCTTCCCTCTCCTCTCTGTGACAATCTCGCCTCCTCTCATCTCTGTGACGCTTCCCTCTCTCTCTGTGACACTCTCTCCCTCTCTCTGTGTGACACTCTCTCTCCCTCTCTCTCTGTGACACTCTCTCCCTCTCTCTCTGTGACACTCTCTCTCCCTCTCTCTCTGTGACTCTCTCTCCCTCTCTCTCTGTGACACTCTCTCCCTCTCTCTCTGTGACTCTCTCTCCCTCTCTCTCTGTGACACTCTCTCCTCTCTGCTCCGCCGTCTCGTCCTCTCTCTCTCGCCTCTCCGTCCCTCTCTCCCCTCAGTCCCTATCTATCTCTCTCCTCTCTCCTCCCCTCATCCCTCTCTCATCTCCCTCTCCCTCTCTCCCTCTCTCTCTCCCCCTCTCTCTCTCCCTCTCCCTCTCTCTCCCTCAGTCCCTCGTCTCTCTCCCTCTCCCTCCTCTCCCCCTGAGTCCCTCCCTCTCCTCTCTCTCTCCCCTCAGTCCCTCTCTCATCTCCCTCTCTCTCTCGCCCCCTCATCTCTCCCCCTCAGTTCCCTCCCTCTCCTCTCTCCCCCCTTAGTCCCTCTCCTCGCTCTCCTTCATCTCTCCCCCAGTCTCTCTCCTCTCCCTCTCTCTCTCTCTCTCTCTCTTTCTCTCTCTCTGTTTCTCGCTTCCCCGTTTCCTCTCTCTCTCTCTCTCGTCCCTCATTCTCTCTCTCTCTCTCTCTCTCTCCCTCTCTCTCTCTCTCTCTCTCTCCCTCTCTCTCTCTCTCTCTCTCTCCCTCTCTCTCTCCTCTCTGTCTCTCCCCTCTCTCTCTCTCTCTCCTCCTCCTCTCTCTCTCCCTCTCCCCTTTATTCTCGTCGTTCTTTCTCTCCTCTCTCTCCCTCTCTCTGTTTCCTCTCTCTCTCTCCTCGTCTCTCCGTCTCTCTCGCTCTCTCTCTCTCGTTCTCTCGCTTCTCCTCCTCATTTCCTCTCTCTCTCCGTCTCTCTCTCTTTGTCTCTCTCCTCTCTCTCTCTCTCCATCTCGTCCCTCTCTCTCTCTCCTCTCCCCTGGGTCTCATCCTCTCCCCCCTCTCTCTCTCGCCTCGTCTTCTCTCTCTCCCTCTCTCTCGTCTCTCTCTCTCTCCTCTCTCTCTCTTCTTCTCTCTCTCTCCTCTCGCTATTCTCCTCTCTCTCTCTCTCCTCTGTCCATCTCTCTCTCTCGTCTTCTCTCGTCCTCTCTCTCTCTCTCTCTCTCGTCTCTGTCCCTCTCTCTCTCCCCTTCGTCCCTTTCTCTCTCTGTCCTCTCGTTCTCTTCGTCTCTCCTCGTCTCTTCTTCTCTCTCTCTCTCTCTCGTCTCTCTCTCTCTCTCTATCTCTCTCTCTCTCTCGTCTCTCTCTCTCTCTCTCTCTCTCTCTCTCTTTCTCTCTCTCTTTCTCTCCTCTTCTCTCTCTTTCTCTCTCTCTCCTCTCTTTCTCTGTCTCTCTCTCTTTCCCTCTCTCTCTCTCTCTTTCTCTCTCTCTTTCTCTCTCGTCTCTCCTCTCTCATCTTCTCTCTGCCCTCGTCTCTCTCTCTGTCTCTCTTTCTCTCTCCCCCCTCATCCTACTCTCTCTCTCCTCCTCTCTCACTCATCCTCCTCTCCCTCCCTCTCTCCTCTCTCTCTCAGTCCCTCCCTCTCTCCCTTCTTCTCATCTCCCCTCAGTCCCTCTCTCCCTCTCTCTCTCTCCCCCTCATCCCTATCTCTCTGCCCTCTCTCTCTCTCTCTTCACCCTCCCCTCTCTCTCTCCCTCTCTCTCTCTCTCCAGTCCCTCCGTCCTTTCTCTCTCTCTCCCCTCTCTCTCACTCTCTCTCTCTTCTCCCCTCTCTCTCTCTCCCTTCTCTCACCCTCAGTCATCCTCTCCCCTCTCTTCTCTATCTCTCTTCCCCTCCTCTTTCCTCATTCCTCTCTTCTCTCCCTCTCCTCTCTCTCTCTCCCCCTCTCTGTCTATCTATCTCTCTCTCTCTCCCCTCTTTCTCTCTAATTCTCTCTCTCGTTCTCCCTCTCTCTCTCTTTCCCCTCAGTCCCTCCCTCTCCCTCTCTCTCCTCCCTCCCTCCCTTGCTCCCTCTTTCTACCCCCGCACGTTCTCCCTGTCTTTTGCTAACACAACCCACTGAGATATCCGGGTGATTTTACTCATGTTATTTCCCCCCACCACCACCACCGCCACCCCCTCACACCCCCTCCTCCTCCACCGCCCCCCTCCTCCCTCCTCCCCCCTCCCTATCTCTCTATTTTGCCCACAGGGGATGGGATTGGACTGCCGTTGAGGACCATCAAGGGTGACCCGGGGCGAGAGTGGAGGCAGGCCGAGGTGCTCCATTGTGGGCCCTCGCCCCTTCAGGTGAGCGGACGGCGCCGTCGGGGTAACCGTGACGTTGTGTGTGGGGGGGAGAGGGGGCTGGGATTGGGGGAAACCAGCCCGGGGTGGGTGTGTTGCCACGGTCACCGGGCAACCCAATTCTCACCCGTCGAGCCTGGTAGTGATGGCTTCGGAGAGGGTACGGAAGAGATTGACCGGGGATGTTGCCCTGGTACCGAGGGCATTAGCTCTGAGGAGAGGTTTGGAGAAACTTGGTTTGTTCTCACTGGAGCGACAGAGGGTGTGGGGGGATGACCTGATAAAAGTCTACAAGGTTATGAGTGGAAGCTTTTTCCCCCCCCCCCCACAGAGTCAATTACTGGGGGGGGGAGGGCACAGATGGGTGGCAAGGTGGTTAGCGCCGCTGCCCCACAGCGCCAGGGACCCGGGTTCGATCCCCAGCTCGGGTCACCGTCTGTGTGGAGCCTGGCATGTTCTCCCCGTGTCTGCGTGGGTTTCCTCTGGGTGCTGTTGGTTCCCTCCACGGTTTGAAAGGCGTTAGTTGGATTGGCCGTGCTAAATTGCCCCTTAATATCCAAAGGTGTGCAGGTTAGGGGGATTGACCATGGTAAATTGCCCCTTAGTCTCCAAAGATGTGCAGGTTAGGTGGATTGGCCGTGTTAAATTGCCCCTTAGTGTCTAAAGATGTGTAGGTTAGGTGGATTAGTCTGAAAGCCGTGCTGGTTAGGGTGCGTTGACCGTGCTAAATTCTCCCTCAGCGTTACCCGAACAGGAGTGTGGCGATTTAGGGGATTTTTTTCACAGTAACTTCATTGCGGCGTTAATGTAAGCCTTACTTGTAGCTAATAAGTAAAGTTTTGAGGGGCAAGGTTGATGTACGAGGCAAGTTTTTTTTTTACCTCAGAGGGTGGTGGAACTCGCTGCCAGGGTAGGAGGTAGTGGAAGCGGATACGATAGTGAGTTTTAAGGGAGCGTTTTGAGAAACACACGAACAGGATAGGGAATAGAGGGATACGATCCCCGGAAGGGTCAGGAGGTTTTAGTTCAGTCGGTCAGTACAAGCTTGGAGGGGCCGAAGGGCCTGTTCCCATGCTGTAATTTTCTTTGTCCTTCCTTTGTCCTGTTCTAGTTCGTTCTGGAAGGTGTATCGGGAGAACCTCTGAATTCCTTCATTGCCGTGGACCAAGTCTGCATCTTCCCCTGCCTCGGTAAGAGCTAAAACCTGTCTCTCGACAGCACTGATGTGCTTGGTCCCGGAAAGTTCCGGAACTTGCGTCCGGATGCGGGTTGGCTGGGCTGACCTCGGTTGGGCCTGAAAATAATCCAACTGAACGGGGGCGGGGGGTGGTGGGGGTGGGAGGGATGGTGGTGTGGTGGTGGTGACTGGCGTTGTGGGATGGCTGACTTGTTGAGGAGGCGGGCGGGAGGGAAAACGAGAGAGATTTCCCCATCGAATACACAAGCCAAACTTTGGGAGATCCGGGACAGGGGGCTTACGAAGCTAGGGACAGGAGGAGGCCACTCAGGCCCTGGCGACTGGCCCACTCATTCAATAAGGTCAAATCTTGACTTTGTTGTTGTCACATGAACAGTGAAAAGTATTGAGTCTTTGCGTGCACCTTAGGGTGTGGGGGAGAATGTGGGACTCGATCCCATGGGGGAATGGGGGGAGAATGTGGGACTCGTTCCCATCGGGGGGAATGGGGGGAGAATGTGGGACTCGTCCCACGGGGGAGTGGGGAATGTGGGACTCGTTCCCACGGGGAATGGGGGGGAGAATGTGGGACTCGGTCCCACGGGGGGGAGGGGAGTGGGGGAGAATGTGGGACTCGCTCCACGGGGAATGGGGGGAGAATGTGGGACTCGTTCCCACGGGGGGAGTGGGGGAGAATGTGGGACTCGCTCCCACGGGGAGTGGGGAGAATGGGGGACTCGCTCCCACGGGGGAGCGGGGGAGAATGTGGGACTCGCTCCCACGGGGGGAAGGGGGAGATGTGGGACTCGCTCCCACGGGGGGAATGGGGGAGAATGTGGGACTCGCTCCCACGGGGGGAGTTGGGGGAGAATGTGGGACTCGCTCCCACGCGGGGAATGGGGGGAAATGTGGGACTCGCTCCCACCGGGGAATTGGGGGAGAATGTGGGACTCGTTCCCACGGGGGGTGGGGGAGAATGTGGGACTCGCTCCCACCGGGGAATGGGGGAGAATGTGGGACTCGTTCCCACGGGGGGAGTGGGGGAGAATGTGGGACTCGCTCCCACCGGGAATGGGGGAGAATGTGGGACTCGTTTCCCGGGGGGAGTGGGGGAGAATGTGGGACTCGCTCCCACCGGGGAATGGGGGGAGAATGTGGGACTCGTTCCCACGGGGGGAGTGGGGGAGAATGTGGGACTCGCTCCCACAGGGAATGAGGGAGAATGTAGGGGGTGGGGGCACGGGGAAAGACTTGAGGGGGGGGAGATGTATAATCTTTTTTCATTTCTCTGTCACCAGGCACTGCAACTTCTACCGCCAACCCGCCGAACTCCACCTCACTAACCACCGAGGACATCCAAACAACCATGACCCCAGATGAAGTCTCGGTCATCACTAATCCAACCACTCCAATTACCAGCCATCACCCCAGCAGTAGTGCCGTCACCGTGGCAACAATACCCCCCAGCCAAAGCCCGACTACTGAGCCAGCCACCTCGGCAACTACCCACGGTCCCTCAACGGGTAAGACCTTCCATCCCTTCCATCCCCTACTAGCCCAATGGACGCCTCAGTCAGGATGGGATGAAGTGGGACGGGGGGGTTGCTAGCCTCATGGCCTACTTGGCTGGAAAAGAAAGATGGCAGCCGGGATTCTTCGAGTTCTTGCTGGCTTTTGGGAGGGAGGGTGGTGGCAGTGGGAATTCCCATGGCCAGCAGCGGGGCTGGAGAATCAAGCCATTCAAAAAACAACACGCCATCGCCCACCGGCAAGAAGAATATCACTCCATCTTCCAGCCCCATCTCCAGGTGCTGGTTACCACATCACAACAACAACTCACTGCATTTCAGAAAAAAAAATCTCCTCAATCCATCTAACCTGCACATCTTTGGACACTAAGGGACAATTTAACATGGCCAATCCACTTAACACATCTTTGGACACTAAGGGACAATTTAGCATGACCAATCCATCTAATCCACACATCTTTCGACACTAAGGGACAATTTAGCATGGCCAATCCACCTAATCCGCACATCTTTGGACACTAAGGAACAATTTAGCATGGCCAATCCACTTAACCTGCACATCTTTGGACACTAAGGGACAATTTAGCATGGCCAATCCACCTAACCTGCACATCTTTGGACACTAAGGAACAATTTAGCATGGCCAGTCCACCTAACCTGCACATCTTTGGACACTAAGGAACAATTTAGCATGGCCAATCCTCCTTATCTGCACCTAATCTTTGGACTGGGGGAGGAAACTGGAGCACCCGGAGGAAAAGCACACAGACACGGTCGGGCTGGGGGGTGGGGGGGTTGGTGGGGTTGGTGGAGAGCATGCAATCTCTGTACAGACAGTGACCCGATCCCGGAATCAAACCCGGGTGCCCGGCGCCTTGAGGGAGCAGTGCTAACCCACTGTACCTCCCCGGGCAATTCCTTTGCTATGATTATTTAACATCAGTAAGTGGGGTCTTCGACCGGGGAGTGAGGGGAGGTGGGGAATGGGAAGGGAGGGGGTGGGGAGGTGGGAATTCCATTACTGGCAATGATGTCTTGGAGTGAGACAGGGCAGCTGTGTAGACGGACCAGGTCCGCGGCAATTTGGCGGGTAAGGGTTAAAAGCAGATTTCACTGATGATAACATTTTTATCTACCTTTGATGAATGAGTCAATATTATTACTTGGAGTTGGGTGACTGGAGAAGCAATTTCATTCTTCCACAAGGATAAAAGGATCCTTTGAAGCTTTGATTGCATCCGCGCTGGCAAACTCAGGGTTTAATTATTAAATTTGATTGAACTGAGTCATCATTCTCAAAATGTGGTCCCTGGCACATTTTAGAACCATCATTATCATGAGAAAGATGGTGTTGGTCCAACCAGTGGGGGCTTAAAGCAGACAAGTCTCCTGGTCCTGATGGAAAGGCACTAAAAGGGATGGTGAGGTGCGTTCAAACCAGCCAGGGTATCATTATTGAGAAGTGCGAATTGTTGTTGGAGACGCTATCTTATGCATTGTGCTGTCATCTCTACAGGTACCACAGTCACTACACTGGACTCTACCACCAATCGGCACCTAACCGCGGTGTCAACGACGCCTGGACCCACCTCAAGGTGAAGGAACGACACGACCGCGTGATTAATCTCATTCCCAGCAATCTGTACCATGCTGCGAGCAGGAACAAATCGGCCATCGGCTGGTCACGGTTGCTTGGCGACCCGAACAAGGCCTCAACCCCACTGCCGCCGACAAAGGCACATTCGTGTGTTGACGGAACACTTGAGGGAATTTAGGGCCTAATCAATGTTGTGAGGCCTTCTAATCTATCCTCGGCCTGGTGTGAAGGATTTGATTTATTATTGTCACATGTATTGGAGTACAATGGAAAATATTGTTTCTTGCGCGCTATACAGACAAAGCATACAATTCATAGAGGAGAAAAGGAGAGGGTTGCAGAATATAGTGTTAGAGTCACAGCTAGGGTGTAGAGAAAGATCAACTTAATGCAAGGTAGGTCCATTCAAAAGTCTGACAGCAGCAGGGAAGAAGCTGTTCTTGAGTCGGTCGGTACGTGACCTCAGACTTTTGTATGTTTTTCCCAATGGAAGAAGGTGGAAGAGAGAATGTCTGGGGTGCGTGGGGTCCTTGATTATGCCGGCTGCTTTTCCCCGAGGCAGCGGGAAGTGTAGACAGAGTCAATGGATGGGAGGCTGGTTTGCGTGATGGATTGGGCTACATTCATGACTCCTTGTAGTTCCTTGCGGCCTTGGGCAGAGAAGGAGCCCCAAACCAAGCTGGGATACAACCCAGAAAGATATGGGAGGAAAAGGGGGGGTTGCCAATATTGAATTTGATGATCAGCCATGATCAAAATGAAAGGGGGAGCAGGATGGAAGGGCCAAATGGCCTGCTGTGTTGTCATAGTGCTGTAAGGATAGATAAATGAGAGATGTCACGTGACGGTCTTGGGTCTTCAGGGATGTATAGAAAAATTCACTCATCTTCTTTTTGTTCTCTCTCCGCCCACAGTCCCTCAGATCTTCCGGAGTGTTCTGTGGAAGGTGCAGCAAAAGGTAATAGTCCATTCACTCTCTCATCCTGATCAGTCCCACATCAACTCCCGCCCCTGTCCGTCCCAGCTCCTGCCCCTCACGGGTGCTGGAGGAGGCCATTCAGCCCCTCGAGTCTGCCTCCCGGTTCCGAACGATCTGGACAGCTGAAGGATCTCTGCATCCTCGTCACAGTTCACCCTCCCACCCAACTTGGTATCATTTATATTAATGATTTGGATGAGAATGTAGGAGGGCATGGTTAATAAGTTTGCAGATGACACCAAGATTGGTGGCACAGTGGACAGCGAAGAAGGTTATCTCCGATTGCAACGGGATCTTTTTCAATTGGGTCAGTGGGCTGACGAATGGCAGATGGAGTTTAATTTAGTCAAGTGCGAGGTGGGGGATTGAACCAGGGCAGGATTTACTCTGTTAACGGTAGGGCCTTGGGGAGAGTTACAGAACAAAGAGATCTCAGGGTACAGGTTCATTGCTCCTTGAAAGCGGGGTCACAAGTGGACAGAGTGGTGAAGAAGGCATGCTTGGTTTCATTGGTCAGAACATTGAATACGGGAGTTGGGACGTCTTGTTGAAGTTGTACAAAACGTTGGTAAGGCCACACTTGGAATACTGTGTGCAATTCTGGTCACCCGATTATAGAAAGGATATTGTTAAACTAGAAAGAGTGTAGAAAATATTTACTACTGGCTGCTACTGGGACTCGATGAATTGGGTTATAAGGAGAGACTGGGACTTTTTTTCTCTGGAGGGCAGGAGGCTGAATGTGTCGTTATAGAAGTCGACAAAATCATGAGGGGCATAGACAAGGTAGACAGTCAATATCATTTCCCAAAGGTAGGGGAGCCTAAAACTCGAGGGCACAGGTTTAAGGTGAGAGGGGGAGAGATACAAAAGTGTCCAGAGGGGTAAGTTTTTCACACAGAAAAAATCTGGAACGAGCTGCCAGAGGCAGCAGTAGAGGTGGGTGCAATTTTATCTTTTAAAAAGTATTTAGACAGTTACATGGGTTTAGAGAGATATGGGCCAAATGCGGGCGATTTGGGATTAGCTTAGGGGTTTTTAAAAAGAGAAGGCACAGATAAGTTGGGCTGAAGGGCCTGTTTCCATGCTCTAAAGCTCTATGACTCTATATCTCTTTCGTAATCTATATCCTGATTAAGAAAGAAGAATGTCTCATGTGCCTTTTGTCACTACCCTGTTAACTGGCCTTTCCACCTTCAGAGACCTCGGCACAAAAACACCACTTTGTTCTCTGAGTGTCAGACCTTTTGGAGTATACCTCCTTGTTAGAATGACCTCTTCCAAAACACCATCAGCTTGAGGGACACTGGACCAGAACTACAGCACAAACAGGCCCTTCGGCCCACAAGTTGCGCTGATCATATCCCTACCTACCAGACCTAACTATAACTCCTAATCCATTCAATCCCATGTACTCATCCAAAAGTCTCTTAAAAGACCCCAACAAGTTCGCCTGCACCACGGCAGCCACTCGCTCACCGCCCTCTGAGTGAAAAACTATCTCCTCTGTACCTGCTCCGCAGAGCCTTAAACCTGCATTCTCTCGTGGCGACCATTTCAGCCCCGGGAAAAAAGCCTCTGAGAATCCACCCTGTCTATACCTCTCAACGTCTTATAAACCTCTATCAGGTCGTCTCTCATCCTTCGTCTCTCCAGGTAGAAGAGATTGAGCTCCCTCAACCTATCCTCATGAGGCATGGCCTCCCAATCCAGGCAAACATCCTTGTAAATCTCCTCTGCACCCTTTCAATAACTGGGATGATTTATTCCATTGCCCGCAGATTACATCACCCGCTGTGACTTCAATGACAACAGGGACCCCTTCTGCCGCTGGGTCCAACGGTGTGACACTGACAGCGGCGAGTGGATCCGCAATAATGGGGAGACCCCCACTCTGCACACCGGACCGTCCCGGGACTACCCATCCCCCTGGGGGCAGGACCAGACGCGTGGTAAGTCCGGGGGGGTTGGGGACAGCGGTGAGCGATGACGGGGTGCTCCCCTGAGAAGTGGGGGCATATGTGGGTCAGGGATGTGGGAGGGAGGGTGGGGTTGTGGTGGGATGGGAGGGGGAAGGGAGGGGCATGGTGTTGGGGTTCAGCCCTCAGAATCAGCACACTCTCATCAAAAAGAAGCATAGACTCCCCTCCCAGCATAGGAGGAGGCCATTCAGCCCATCCAACCTGCTATGACAACAATCCCAATTGGGTATCCTCGTAACCCAAATATTTACCCTCCTAATCTCCCTGACTCTAAGGGCCAATTCAGCATGGCCAATCCACCTAACCTGCACATCTTTGGACACTAAGGGGCAATTTAGCATGGCCAATCCACCTAACCTGCACATCTTTGAACACTAAGGGCCAATTCAGCATGGCCAATCCACCTAACCTACACATCTTTGGACACTAAGGGCCAATTTAGCATGGCCAATCCACCTAACCTGCACATCTTTGGACACTAAGGGCCAATTTAGCATGGCCAATCCATCTAATCTGCACATTTTTGGACACTAAGCGGAAATTTAGCATGGCCAATCCACCTAATCTGTACATGTTTGGACACTAAGGGGCAATTTAGCATGGCCAATCCACCTTACTGGGGTGCATGGGGTCCTTGATTCCACTGGCTGCTTTCCCGGGGCAGCGGGAAGTGTCAATGGTGTCATGGATGGGAGGCTGGTTTGTGTGATGGGAAAAGACTACTTTCATGATCTTTTTCTTGCGGTCTTGGATAGAGCAGGGGCCCCATACCAAGCTGTGACACAACCAGAAAGGATGCTTTCTGTGGTAAAAATTGGCACGAGTCGTAGCAGACATGCTAAATTTCTTTTGCCTCCTGAGAAAGTAAAATTGAATCTTATTGAATCCAAATTCAATCCGTAGTGGACTCGAATGGAGCATTATCCTGGATTATTAGCCCATGACAATACCCCCCGCCTCACCCCTACCCTGTCTTTGTAACTTCCTACAACCCTCTAAGATTGCTACATTTTGTGAGAGTGGGGCCTCTACTTATGTTCTGCCGAGCGATTGAGTGTCCCTCCGCGGTTTTAACCCCTGTTTCTTGTCTCTTGACCAGGTTACTACATCTACCAAGAGGCCAGTAACTTCCTCCCCCGGCAGTTTATCCGTCTCGAGAGCCCGGCCGTGAATATCAGCGCCGACGGTGCCTGTGTCCAGTTCTCGTACCACATGTACGGTCCCTTCCCCGCCAACGGGGCGGTGCTGAGAGTTCTGCTGGGGGAAGCGGCGAGGGAGACGCCGCTGTGGAATCGGACTGTGCCCCAGAGCCACGCCTGGCTGCAGGGGGCCGTCACCGTGCCGGGTGGGACGAGCAGGACCATCCGGGTGAGGGAGCGCGCGCGGGGCACTCGGGATTTCAAATTGGGCGAGAACCGGGGGCTTCACTGCATGATGGGACGGGATTGGGGTGACCAACTCTCATTGATATCATTGCAAAAGCTTCCTCTGCCCCCCACCTCCCGAATCCCCTCTCGATCCCAGACCTAGGGGTACAAGTTCATAGCTCCTTGGAAGTGGTAGACAGAGTGGTGAAGAAGGCATTCAGCATGCTTGGTTTCATCAGTCAGAACATTGAGTACAGGAGTTGGGACGTCTTGTTGAAGTTGTACAAGACATTGGTAAGGCCACACTTGAAATTCTGTGTGCGGTTCTGGTCACCCTATTATAGAAAGAATATTATTAAACTAGAAAGAGTGCAGAAAAGATTTACTGGGATGCTCCTGGGACTTGATAGATTGAGTCATAAGGAGAGGTTGCATAGGTTAGAACTTTTTTCTCTGGAGTGTAAGGTCTGAGGGGTGATCTTATAGAGGTCGTTAAAATAATAAGGGGCATTGACAAGGTAGGTAGTCAATATCTTTTCTCAAAGGTAGGGGAATCTAAAACTAGACTTGGATGCTACTGGGGCTTGATGGATTGAGTTATGAGGAGAGACTGGGACTTTTTTCTCTAGAGCGTTGGAGGCTGACCTTATAGATGTCTACAAAATAATGACGGGCATAGACAAGATAGATAGTCAATATGTATTCCCAAAGGTTGGAGAATCTAAAACTAGACTTGGATGCTACCGAGACTTGATGGTTTGATTTATAAGGAGAGGCTGGATAGATTGGGACTTTTTTCCCTGGAGTGTAGGTGGCTGAGGGATGATCTTATAGAGATCTATAAAATAATGAGGGGCACAGATCAGCTAGAGAGTCAATATCTTTTCCCAAAGGTAGGGGAGTCTAAAACTAGACAGCATAGGTTTAAGGTGAGAGGGGAGGGATACAAAAGTGTCCAGAGGGGCAATTTTTTCACACAGAGGGCGATGAGTGTCTGGAAGGCACTGCCCAGGGGAGGGTGGTGGGAGTAAGTACAACGGCAACACTTAAGAGGTAACCAGACAAATACACGGAAAGGATGGGAATGGAGGGATAAGGACTCATACTGTTTTAGTTCAGTCGGGCATCATGATCGGTGCAGGGTTGGAGGGGCAGAAGGGTCTGTTCCTGCGCTATGCTGTTCTTTGCTCTTTATTCCAGGCTTACATTAACGCCACAATGAAATTCCCGTAGTCGCTGCACTGTTTTGGGTTACACTGAGGGAGAATTTAGCGCCCTAACCCAGCGCGTCTTCCCCCCCACCCTCACTCCCTGGAGCGCGGGACATCCAGTAACTTCATTGCAGCGTTAGCGCAAGCCGGCTTGTGGCACCGACACCAAGACAAGCTTGATGAAGTGGACTAAAGCGTGCGAGAGAGGAAAGCTAAGCCTCCAGACAAATTATTTTGGAACTCGCCCGGGGGGTGGGGGGGGGGGGGGGGGGGGGGGGGGGGGGGGGGGGGGTTCTCCCTCGCGTCGCTTCCAGTAGAATCTTGGAGATTAATCATCAGTATCTGGAGGTGTCTGAGAATGCTGGCAGCCCTCCCAGAAAAGCTTCGTTCAGTCCAGATGCGCAGCAATTTGTCTCAGAGCAGGAGATGCAAAACGCCGAGGAAGTGACCCAGATACCGTCTCCGGCTATTGCAGGGGCCCATCCATAATGATGGCATCACTTGTCCTGCATGGCCTCCTTCATTTAGTACAGCGGAGAGGAAGTTCGTTAGCGGGCTGACGCGAAAAACCTCCAGCAGAGCTGTCAACTGCTCCTTTTCCTTCATATAATCCCCACCCCTCGCATCTCAACCCTCCCCCCACCCCCCCACTCCCTGATTGTCCCAACTGATAGCATGGTGGGTTAGCACTGCTGCTTCACAGCTCCAGGGTCCTGGGTTCGATTGCCGGCCCGGGTCACTGTCTGTATGGAGTCTACACATTCTCCTCGTGTCTGCGTGGGTTTCCTCCGGGTGCTCCGGTTTCCCCCCACAGTCCAAAGATGTGCAGGTTAGGTTGATTGGCCGTGCTAAAATTGCCCCTTAGTGCCCTGGGATGTGCAGGTTAGAGGGATTAGTGGGTAAATGTGTAGGGGGTATGGGGATAGGGCCCTGGGTGGGATTGTGGTCAGTGCAGACTCGATGGGCCGAAGGGCCTGTTTCTGCACTGTAGGGTTCTATGTCTATGTCTGTGTCGATGTCGAACATCAACCCACACTTTGAAGTGATCAGTGTTACCAATTCAATCCCTTCACAAGACTCCTGTGCCTATCCCAAGAGCTATGTTGTTGGGGAAGGGATGTGGGTCTGTGGAGGGAGGGCAGAGAGAAAAGGAAGCCCTCCAGGGCATCACAGCACCAGGGACTTGCGTTCGATTCCTGACTTTGGGTCACTGTTTGTGCAAAGAATGCACGTTATCCCCCACCGTATCTGCGTGGGTTTCCTCCGGGTGCTCCAGTTTCCTCCCACAGTCTGAAAGACTTGCTGGTCAGGGTGTATTGGTTGTGCTAAATTCTCCCTCAGTGTTGCCCAAACAGGCACTGGAGACTTGGGATTTTCACAATAACTTCATTGCAGTGTTAATGTAAGCCTCACTTGTGACCAACAAATAAACTTAACTATATGTTAGATGGATTGGCGATGTTAAGTTGCTCCTTAGTGTCCAAAGATGTGCGAGTTTGGTGGGATTGGCTATGCTAAATTGCCCCTTAGTGTCCAAAAATGTGAAGGTTAGATGGGATTGGCCATGCTAAATTGCCCATTAGCGTACAAAGATGTGAGGGTTAGGTGGGATTGGCCGTGCTAAATTGCCCATTAGCGTACAAAGATGTGAAGGTTAGGTGGGATTGGCCATGCTAAATTGCCCCTTAGTGTTAATGGGGTTAGCAGAGTAATTATGTAGGACAATGGGGATGGAGCTTGAATGGGATTGTAGTTGGTGCAGACTTGATGGGCCGAAAGGCCTCCTTTTGCACTATATAAGAACATAAGAATATCAGAAATAGGAGCAGGAGTAGACCATCTAACTCTTTGAGCCTGTCCTTGGCTGATCTGAAGTGGATCAGTTCCACTTTCCCGCTTTCTCCCCATAACCCTTAATCCCCTTGTCTATCAGAAACCTATCTACCCGTGACTTAAATATATTCAATGAGGTAGCCTCCACCACTTCAGTGCGCAGAGATTCACCACTCTTTGAGTGAAGAAGTTCCTCCTCAATTCTGATCTAAACTGCCTCCCCCTTATTTTGAGTTGTGCCCTCTAGTTCTGCTATTCTGTCTAAGCTGGAAGAATCTTCTACCTCTACCCTATCCATCCCCTTCATTATCTTATCTGTCTCTATAAGATCCTCCCCTCGGCCTTCTAAACTCCAACAAGTACAGACCCAGTCTATTTTATCTCTCCTCATAGGGTAACCCCC
>JAGIQG010000037.1:16281791-16294291 GCA_024679065.1 Sphyrna mokarran
CGAGCGGGGAATCTGATCGAGGGATATAAAATTCTAAAAGGGATTGATCGAGTGAATGTAGACCAAATGTTTCTCTCGGGTGGGACAATCTCAAACGAGGGTGTAGGCTGAGAGGCGGTAGATTTAAAACTGAGGATGGGGGGGGGGCTACTTCTTACAGAGGGTGAGGTGGATTTGTGGAACTCACTGCCCCACAGCGCGACGGAATCTGAATCATTAATTGGGTTCAAGAAGGAGATGGATGTACTTCTGATTAAGGAATGGGTTAAAGGGAGAAGGGGAAGAGGTGGATTTGAGATCAGGGAGAGATCAGCCATGAGTTGACGGAATGGCGGAACAGGCTTGAAGGGTTGAATGGCCTACTTTCGCTCCTACTTCCTCCGTTCCTACGCCATCCAGCAAGTTCATGACTGTCCTGTTTGTGTTGAGTTCCATACTGCGCTCCCCCACCTCTCCCCACGATATTCTTCAATATCGTTTGATAAGGTGGCCCATGGAAGACTTCTGCAGAAAATGCAGATGTATGGGATAGAGGGTGATTTAGCTAATTGGGTTAGGAATTGGCTAGCAGATAGAAGACAGAGGGTGGTGGTTGATGGGAGATATTCATCGTGGAGTTCTGTGACAAGTGGTGTACCTCAGGGGTCTGTTTTGGGGCCCCTGCTGTTTGTAATTTTTATAAATGATCTGGATGAGGTATTGAAGGATGGATTAGTAAATTTGCAGATGACACTAAAGTCGGTGGAGTGGTAGATAGTGAAGAGAGGTGTTATAGTTTGCAGAGAGACTTGGACAAGTTGCAGAGCTGGGCCGAGAGGTGGCAAATGGAGTTTAATGTGGAAAAGTGTGAGGTAATGCACTATGGCAGAAATAATAATGTGTAGAGTATAGGGCAAATGGTAGGATTCTTAGTAGTCTAGATGAACAGAGGGATCTTGGTGTGTATGTGCATAGATCCCTGAAAGCAGGCAGTCAAGTCGAGAAGGTTGTTAAGAAGGCATATGGAGTCTTAGCTTTTATTGGTAGGGGGATTGAATTTCGGAGCCGCAACGTCCTGTTGCAACTGTACAAAACTCTAGTGCGGCCGCACTTGGAGTATTGTGTGCAGTTCTGGTCCCCACATTATAAGAAAGATGTGGAGGCATTGGAGAGGGTACAGAGGAGGTTTACCAGGATGTTGCCTGGTATGGAGGGCAGGTCTTATGAGGAGAGGCTGAGGATTTGAGGTTGTTTTCCTTAGAAAGGAGGCGGCTAAGAGGGGACCTTATTGAAACATATAAGATGATTAGAGGTTTAGATAGGGTGGACAGTGATAGCCTTTTTCCTAGGATGGAGAAAGCTAGCATGAGGGGCCACAGCTTTAAATTAAGGGGTGATAGTTATAGGACGGATATCAGAGGTAGGTTCTTTACCCAAAGGGTGGTTCGGGAGTGGAATGCCCTGACTGCGGCAGTTGTAGATGCGCCAAGTTTGGTGGCGTTTAAGAGGTTAGTTGATAAGTATATGGAAGAGAAGGGAATGGTTTAGTTTGGAGGGGTATTGCTTTTTATATTGGTTGGCGCAACATCGAAGGCCGAAGGGCCTGTTCTGTGCTGTAATGTTCTATGTTCTATGTTCTAACAAGAATCCTCTATCTTAAATATATTGACCGACCTCCCCCCTCGATCCCCCATCCCCTTCTGGGGCAGAGTGTTCCAAAGTCAACCCTCAGAAAAACAGAACTCCCCTCATCTCCTGAAAGGGCAACGCCTTATTATAGAATTGTGACTCCCCCTCCCGCCCTCCTCCCCCGAACTTTTCCAAACTCCAATGGAAACAAGCCCTGTCTGTCTGACCTTCCCTCATCAGACACGGTGGGCACAGTGGGTTAGCACTGCTGCCCCACGCTGCCAGGGACCTGCATTCGATTCCTGGCTTGGGTCACTGTTTGTATGGTCTCTGCATGTTCTCACCGTGTCTGCGTGAGTTTTCTCAAGGGGCTCCGGTTTCCCCCTGCAATCCAAATGATGTACTGGTTAGGATACGTTGAATGTGTTAGCTTCTCCCTCAGTGTCCAAAGATGTGCAGGTTAGGTGGATTGGCCATGCTAAATTTGCCTTTACTGTCCAAAGATGTGCAGGTTAGGTGGATTGGCCTTGCTAAATTTGCCTTTACTGTCCAAAGATGTGCAGGTTAGGTGGATTGGCCATGCTAAATTGTCCCTTAGTGTCCAAAGATGTGCAGGTTAGGTGAATTGGCCATGCTAAATTGACCTTTACTGTCCAAAGATGTGCAGGTTAGGTGGATTGGCCATGCTAAATTGACCTTTACTGTCCAAAGATGTGCAGGTTAGGTGAATTGGCCATGCTAAATTTGCCTTTACTGTCCAAAGATGTGCAGATTAGGCGGATTGGCCATGTTAAATTGTCCCTTAGTGCCCAAAGATGTGCAGGTTAGGTGGATTGGCCATGCTAAATTGGCCTTCACTGTCCAAAGATGTGCAGGTTAGGTGAATTGGCCATGCTAAATTGGCCTTTACTGTCCAAAGATGTGCAGATTAGGCGGATTGGCCATGTTAAATTGGCCTTTACTGTCCAAAGATGTACAGGTTAGGTGGATTGGCCATGCTAAATTGGCCTTTACTGTCCAAAGATGTACAGGTTAGGTGGATTGGCCATGCTAAATTGGCCTTTACTGTCCAAAGATGTGCAGATTAGGCGGATTGGCCATGTTAAATTGTCCCTTAGTGCCCAAAGATGTACAGGTTAGATGGATTGGCCGTGCTAAATTGGCCTTTACTGTCCAAACATGTGCAGATTAGACATATTGGCCATGCTAAGTTGCCCCTCAATGTCCAAACATGTGTATGTTAGGTGGATTGACCATTCTAAATTGTCCCTTAGTGCCCAAAGATGTACAGGTTAGATGGATTGGCCATGCTAAATTCTCCCTGAGTGATACCCGAACAGGCGCCGGAGTATGCAGACTAGGGAATTTTCACAGTAACTTCATTGCAGTGTTAATGTCAGCTGATTTGTGACACTAATCAATAAATTTAAACTTTAAATTCATAAGACAACCCTCTCAGTCCAGGCATCAACATCCTCTGAATCACCCCCAAAGCATTTACATTCTTCCTTAGATAAAGAGACTAAAACTGTCCCCAGTGTTCGAGACGTGGTCTCATCAATATCTGCATAACGAGCTGACTTTTATTCAACTAATTTACTTCAATTTCTCTCGCAATTTGATTTGAGTTATTATTCTCACATGTTTTGGGATACAGTGAGAAGTATTGTTTCTTGCGCACTCTGCAGACAAAGCATCTTGTTCATAAAGTACACAGGGGAGAAGGATTTGATTTGATTTATTATTGTCACATGTATTGGGATACAGTGAAAAGTATTGTTTCTTGCGCGCTGTACAGACAAAAAATACCATTCATAGA
This sequence comes from Sphyrna mokarran, assembly GCA_024679065.1. Classification (NCBI taxonomy): domain Eukaryota; kingdom Metazoa; phylum Chordata; class Chondrichthyes; order Carcharhiniformes; family Carcharhinidae; genus Sphyrna; species Sphyrna mokarran. The sequence continues at coordinate 16,285,219 of JAGIQG010000037.1, forward strand.
GAAGGAAAGGAGAGAGTGCAGAATGTGGTGTTACTGTCGTAGCTAGGGTGTAGAGAAAGATCAACTTAATGCGAGGGTAGGTCCATTCAAAAGTCTGACAGCAGCAGGGAAGAAGCTGCTCTTGAGTCGCTCAGTGCGTGACCTCAGACTTTTGTATCTTTTTCCCAACGGGACAAGGTGGAAGAGAGAACGTCCGGGGTTCGTGGGGTCCTTAATTATGCCGGCTGCTTTTCCCGAGACAGCGGGAAGTGTAGATAGAGTCAATGGATGGGGATCTGGTTTGGGTTACATTCATTACCCTTTGTCAGTTCCTTGTGGTCTTGGGCAGAGCAGGAGCCCCAAACCAAGCTGTGATACAACCAGAAAGGATGCTTTCTACGGTGCATCTGTAAAAGATGGTGAGAGTTGTAGCGGACATGCCAAATTTCCTTAGTCTTCTGAGAAAGTAGAGGCGTTGATGGGTCTTTCTTAACTATAGTGTGGGCATGGAGGGTCCAGGACAGGTTGTTGGTGATCTGGACATCTAAAAACTTGAAGCTTTCGACCCTTTCTACTTTGTCCCAGTTGATGTAGGCAGGAGGATGTTCTCCTTTACGCTTCCTGAAGTCGCTGACAATCTCCTTCGTTTTGTTGACATTGAGGGAGAGATTATTGTCGCCGCACCGGTTCACCAGATTCTCAATCTCGTTCCTGTACTCTGTCTCGTCATTGTTTGAGATCTGACCCACTACGGTGGTGTCACCGGCAAATTTGAGTTGAAGGGGAATTTAGTCACAAGATATAGGTGTATAAGGAGCATAGCAGGGGGCTGAGAACACAGCCTTGTGGAGCACCGGTGTTGAGGATGACCATGGAGGAGGTGTTGTTGCCTATCTTACTGATTGTGGTCTGTGGGTTCGAAAGTTCAGGATCCAGTAGCAGAGGAAGGAGCCAACGGAACTTAAAAGCTCAAGATTAAAGGTGAGGCCAGCCTCCTCCGATGCTCTGGGTCCGTGCAAGGCCTAGCAAGGCCTTGGAGGCCTGGGTCTCAATTTCTGGTTGGGCCGAGGCCGAGTTGCAATGTCTCAACCCCAAACTTTCAGGGAGGTCGGGGGCTTCAATGAGTGAATCGGAGAGGACGTGTAATGACTCTCGGTGCGTTTCTCTCTTCCAGTTCATCATCGAAGGGATTGCCGGATCCGTCCCTGCTTCCCAACTGAGCGTGGACAAAGTTTGCATCGTGGCTTGCGCTGGTAAGGAATGCAACGGCTGCGGTGCCTCATCTCAGTTATTTGTTTTTATTAATTCACTCAAGGGACACGGGCATCGCTGGCTAGCTGGCATAGATTGCCCTTTTGCTGTTGCCCTCGGAGGGCATGAGGGAGATGCTGGCGTTGGACTGGAGTGGGCACAGTGAGGCGCCTCACAAACACCAGGTTAAAGTCCAGCAGGTCTGTTTGGTACCACAAGCTTTCGGAACGCTGCTCCTTCGTCAAATGAGTCAAGGAACAGTGCTCCGAAAGCTCGTGCTACTGAATAAACCTGTTGGACTTTATCCTAGTGTTGTGAGACTCCTTATTGTGCCCTTGGAGGGGCGGTTGAGAGTCAACCACATTGGCTGGAGGCCCTGGAGTCACATGTAGGCCAGACCGGGGTAAGGAAGGCAGACTTCCTTCACTGAAGGGAGCCAGACGGGTTTTTCCGACAATGGGTCATCAGTAGATTCCTAATCCCAGATTTTCCAACTAGGGTGGCGCACTGGCACAGTGTTTTGCAGTGCTGACTCATAGCGCCAGGGACCTGGGTTCGATTCCCGGCTCGGGTCACTGTCTGTGCAGGGTGTGCACATTCTCCCCATGTCTGTGTGGGTTTCCTCTGGGATCCCCGGTTTCCTCCCACAGTCCAAAGATATGCGGCTTAGGTGGGTTGGCCATGCTAAACTGCCACTTAGTCTCCAAAAATGTGCAGGTTAGAGGGATTGGCCATGCTAAATTGCCCCCAAGTGTCTATACATGCGCAGGTTAGCTGGGTTGGCCATGCTAAATTGTACCGTGGTGTCCAAAGATGTGCAAGTTAGGTGGGTTGGCCATGCTAAATTGTACTGTGATGTCCAAAGATGTGCAGGTTAGGGTGGATTGGCCATGCTAAATTGTACTGTGATGTCCAAAGATGTGCAGGTTAGGGTGGATTGGCCATGCTAAATTGCCCTTTAGTGTCTAAAGATGTGTAGGTTAAGTGGTTTGGCCATGCTAATTTGCCCTTTAGTGTCCAAAGATGTGCAGGTTAGGTGGATTGGCCATGCTAAATTGCCCCTTAGTGTCCAGAGATGTGTAGGTTAGGTGGATTGGCCATGCTAAATTGCCCCTTAGTGTCCAGAGATGTGTAGGTTAGGTGGATTGGCCATGCTAAATTGCCCCTTAGTGTCCAGAGATGTGTAGCTTAAGTGGATTGGCCATGCTAAATTGCCCCTTAGTGTCCAAAGGGATTAGCAAGGATAAATATTTGGGGTTATGGGGATAGGGCCTGGATGCGATTGTGGTTGGTGCATACTTGACAGGGTAAATAGCTTCTTTCTGAACCATAGGGCCTCAGTGCTTAATGGTTATGGTGTAGTATTGATGAAATTTCAGCATCAGTGTGGTTTGGGGCAGCAATATGGCCAGTCCATCTAATCCACACATCTTTAGACACTCAGGGACAATTTCCTGTGGCAGATTTCCGAGTGTGATTGGAACCAATATAGTGGACATTTTGATAAGTTAAGATCGTGATTCATGCAATCACAAACGTCCTTCCATTTCACTCACAGAAAACGTCACGCAAACTCCGACAGTGTACAGTACCGCAGGACCGAGCACAACTCCAGAATTTTCCACTCCAGAGTCAACTCCAGAACCAACCACTTCAGATCCAACCACTTCCAGTGGAACTTCAGATCCAACCACTTCCAGAGAATCTTCAGATCCAACCACTTCCAGTGGAACTTCAGATCCCACCACTTCCAGTGTAACTTCAGATCCAACCACTTCCAGTGTAACTTCACATCCAACCACTTCCAGTGGAACTACAGATCCAACCACTTCCAGTGGAACTACAGATCCAACCACTTCCAGTGGAATTTCAGATCCAACCACTTCCAGTGGAATTTCAGATCCAACCACTTCCAGAGAAACTTCAGATCCAACCACTTCCAGTGGAATTTCAGATCCAACCACTTCCAGTGGAACTACAGATCCAACCACTTCCAGTGGAATTTCAGATCCAACCACTTCCAGAGAAACTTCAGATCCAACTACTTCCAGTGGAACTTCAGATCCAACCACTTCCAGTGGAACTTCAGATCCAACCACTTCCAGAGAAACTTCAGATCCAACTACTTCCAGTGGAACTTCAGATCCAACCACTTCCAGTGGAATTTCAGATCCAACCACTTCCAGTGGAATTTCAGAACCAACCACTTCCAGTGGAACATCAGATCCAACCACTTCCAGTGGAACTTCAGAACCAACCACTTCCAGTGGGACTTCAGATCCAACCACTTCCAGTGGAATTTCAGAACCAACCACTTCCACTGGTATTTCAGATCCAACCACTTCCAGTGGAATTTCAGATCCAACCACTTCCAGTGGAACTTCAGATCCAACCACTTCCACTGGAATGTCAGATCCAACCACTTCCAGTGGAATTCAGATCCAACCACTTCCAGTGGAACTTCAGATCCAACCACTTCCAGTGGAACTTCAGATCCAACCACTTCCAGTGGAACTTCAGATCCAACCACTTCCACTGGAATGTCAGATCCAACCACTTCCAGTGGAATTTCAGATCCAACCACTTCCAGTGGAACTTCAGATCCAACCACTTCCAGTGGAACTCAGATCCAACCACTTCCACTGGAATGTCAGATCCAACCACTTCCAGTGGAACTTCAGATCCAACCACTTCCAGTGGAATTTCAGATCCAACCACTTCCAGTGGAACTTCAGATCCAACCACTTCCAGTGGAATTTCAGATCCAACCACTTCCAGAGAAACTTCAGATCCAACCACTTCCAGTGGAACTTCAGATCCAACCACTTCCAGAGGAACTTCAGATCCAACCACTTCCAGTGGAACTTCAGATCCAACCACTTCCAGTGGAACTTCAGATCCAACCACTTCCAGGAATTCAGATCCAACCACTTCCAGTGGAATTTCAGATCCAACCACTTCCAGTGAAGCTTCAGATCCAACCACTTCCAGTGGAATTTCAGATCCAACCACTTCCAGAGAAACTTCAGATCCAACCACTTCCAGTGGAATTTCAGATCCAACCACTTCCAGTGGAATTTCAGATCCAACCACTTCCAGTGGAACATCAGATCCAACCACTTCCAGTGGAACATCAGATCCAACACTTCCAGTGTAACTTCAGATCCAACCACTTCCAGTGGAATTTCAGATCCAACCACTTCCAGTGGAATTTCAGATCCAACCACTTCCAGTGGAATTTCAGATCCAACCACTTCCAGTGGAACATCAGATCCAACCACTTCCAGTGGAATTTCAGATCCAACCACTTCCAGTGGAATTTCAGATCCAACCACTTCCAGCGGAACTTCAGATCCAACCACTTCCAGTGGAATTTCAGATCCAACCACTTCCAGTGGAATTTCAGATCCAACCACTTCCAGTGGAACATCAGATCCAACCACTTCCAGTGGAACATCAGATCCAACCACTTCCAGTGGAACTTCAGATCCAACCACTTCCAGTGGAATTTCAGATCCAACCACTTCCAGTGGAATTTCAGATCCAACCACTTCCAGTGGAATTTCAGATCCAACCACTTCCAGTGGAACATCAGATCCAACCACTTCCAGTGGAATTTCAGATCCAACCACTTCCAGTGGAATTTCAGATCCAACCACTTCCAGTGGAACATCAGATCCAACCACTTCCAGTGGAATTTCAGATCCAACCACTTCCAGTGGAATTTCAGATCCAACCACTTCCAGTGGAACATCAGATCCAACCACTTCCAGTGGAATTTCAGATCCAACCACTTCCAGTGGAATTTCAGATCCAACCACTTCCAGTGGAACATCAGATCCAACCACTTCCAGTGGAATTTCAGATCCAACCACTTCCAGTGGAATTTCAGATCCAACCACTTCCAGAGAAACTTCAGATCCAACCACTTCCAGTGGAACTTCAGATCCAACCACTTCCAGTGGAATTTCAGATCCAACCACTTCCAGAGAAACTTCAGATCCAACCACTTCCAGTGGAACTTCAGATCCAACCACTTCCAGAGGAATTTCAGATCCAACCACTTCCAGTGGAATTTCAGATCCGACCACTTCCAGTGGAATTTCAGATCCAACCACTTCCAGTGGAATTTCAGATCCAACCACTTCCAGTGAAACTTCAGATCCAACCACTTCCAGTGGAACTTCAGATCCAACCACTTCCAGTGGAATTTCAGATCCAACCACTTCCAGTGGAACTTCAGATCCAACCACTTCCAGTGGAATTTCAGATCCAACCACTTCCAGTGGAACTTCAGATCCAACCACTTCCAGTGGAATTTCAGATCCAACCACTTCCAGTGGAACTTCAGATCCAACCACTTCCAGTGGAACTTCAGATCCAACCACTTCCAGTGGAATTTCAGATCCAACCACTTCCAGTGGAACTTCAGATCCAACCACTTCCAGTGGAACTTCAGATCCAACCACTTCCAGTGGAATTTCAGATCCAACCACTTCCAGTGGAATTTCAGATCCAACCACTTCCAGTGGAATTTCAGATCCAACCACTTCCAGTGGAATTTCAGATCCAACCACTTCCAGTGTAATTTCAGATCCAACCACTTCCAGTGGAACATCAGATCCAACCACTTCCAGTGGAATTTCAGATCCAACCACTTCCAGTGGAACTTCAGATCCAACCACTTCCAGAGAAACTTCAGATCCAACCACTTCCAGTGGAATTTCAGATCCAACCACTTCCAGTGGAATTTCAGATCCAACCACTTCCAGAGAAACTTCAGATCCAACCACTTCCAGAGAAACTTCAGATCCAACCACTTCCAGTGGAATTTTAGATCCAACCACTTCCAGTGGAATTTTAGATCCAACGACTTCCAGTGGAACATCAGATCTAACCACTTCCAGAGAAACTTCATATCCAACCACTTCCAGAGAAACTTCAGATCCAACCACTTCCAGTGGAACTACAGATCTAACCACTTCCAGTGGAACTTCAGATCCAACCACCTCCAGTGGAACATCAGATCCAACCACTTCCAGAGAAACTTCAGATCCAACCACTTCCAGTGGAACATCAGATCCAACCACTTCCAGAGAAACTTCAGATCCAACCACTTCCAGAGAAACGTCAGATCCAACCACTTCCAGTGGAATTTCAGATCCAACCACTTCCAGAGAAACTTCAGATCCAACCACTTCCAGTGGAATTTCTGATCCAACCACTTCCAGAGAAACTTCAGATCCAACCACTTCCAGTGGAATTTCAGATCCAACCACTTCCAGAGAAACTTCAGATCCAACCACTTCCAGTGGAATTTCTGATCCAACCACTTCCAGAGAAACTTCAGATCCAACCACTTCCAGTGGAACATCAGATCCAACCACTTCCAGTGGAACATCAGATCCAACCACTTCCAGTAGAACTTCAGATCCAACCACTTCTAGTGGAATTTCAGATCCAACCACTTCCAGAGAAACTTCAGATCCAACCACTTCCAGAGAAACTTCAGATCCAACCACTTCCAGTGGAACATCAGATCCAACCACTTCCAGAGAAACTACACATCCAACCACTTCCAGTGGAACATCAGATCCAACCACTTCCAGAGAAACTTCAGATTCAACCACTTCCAGTGGAACTACAGTTCCAACCACTTCCATTGGAACTACAGTTCCAACCACTTCCAGTGTAATTTCAGATCCAACCACTCCCAGTGTAACTACAGATCCAACTACTTCCAAAGAAACTTCACAGCCAACCACTTCCAGGGGAACTTCAGGTCCAATCAATCCCACAGAAACACCTCCAGGTTAGTAATTAGCTTGGTCTTCAGTGTGTCAGTAGGAATTTATGAAAGGCCATTCAGAATAGGGATGTTTGTGGTGACGCATAACACAGGAGGGGTTACCGTTTGCTGTAGCCCCTCCAGCCCTTCCCAAATCGCCGTCGAGCTCCCTACCTCTGTCACACATCACCCATCCACTGTGCCAGCATATCCTAAAGGAACCGGACAATACTCCAGGGCTGTTAACCAATCTAGTTCCTGGTCCTATCTTGATCTACATCACTAGTTGGGTGATCTAAAAAGGCTGGACGCTTTCAATAAATTCCTTGTACATTTGAAGGACATTTGCTTGGTCTGCAATTGACATCTGTACACTTCTTTGGCTGGGTTGCATTGATGTCACTGGACTAGTAATCCACAGGCCCCAGGCTAATGTTTTGGGGATGGAACAGGTCTTCCAATCCCACCACGGCAACTGGTAGAATTTAGATGAAATTCATAAAACCAAGTATTCAGATCTAGCCTCAGTGAGGGTGATTGTAAGAATAATCTCCAATTGACTTGTTCACTAGTTATACAATCCTTACAGTGCAGAAAGACGGTATTTGACCCATCAAGTCTGCCACAACAACAATTCCTCACATGGGCCTTATCCCCATGCATTTGCCCTAGTTAGTCTCCCTAACATTAATGGGCAATTTAAACTGGTCAATCCACCTAACCTACACATCTTTGGACACTAAGGAGCAATTTAGCATGGCCAATCCACCTAACCTACACATCTTTGGACACTAAGGAGCAATTTAACATGGCCAATCCACCTTACCTGCACATCTTTGGACACTAAGGAGCAATTTAACATGGCCAATCCATCTAACCTGCACATCTTTGGACAATAAGGAGCAATTTAGCGTGACCAATCCACCTAACCTGCACATCTTTGGACACTAAGGAGCAATTTAGCATGGCCAATCCACCTAACCTGCACATCTTTGGACACTAATGGGCAATTTAGCATGACCAATCCATCTAACCTGCACATCTTTGGACACTAATGGGCAATTTAGCATGACCAATCCATCTAACCTGCACATCTTTGGACACTAATGGGCAATTTAGCATGACTAATCCATCTAACCTGTACATTTTTGGACATTAAGGGGCAATTTTGCATGACCAATCCATCTAACCTGTATATCTTTGGACACTAAGGTGCAATTTAGCATGGCCAATCCACCTAACCTGCACATCTTTGAACACTAAGGGCAGTTTAGCATGGCCAATCCATCTAACCTGCACATCTTTGAACACTAAGGGGCAATTTAGCATGGCCAATCTTTCGGACGTTGGGAGGAAACTGGAGCACCCAGAGGAAGCCCACGGGGATACGTGGAGAACATGCATGGAGAACAACATGGAGAACATACGTGGAGGCATTGGAGAGGGTACAGAGGAGGTTTACCAGGATGTTGCCTGGTATGGAGGGCAGGTCTTATGAAGAGAGGCTGAGGGATTTGAGGTTGTTTTCGTTAGAAAGGAGGCGGCTAAGAGGGGACCTTATCGAAACATATAAGATGATTAGAGGTTTAGATAGGGTGGACAGTGATAGCCTTTTTCCTAGGATGGAGAAAGCTAGCACGAGGGGACACAGCTTTAAATTAAGGGGTGATAGTTATAGGACGGATATCAGAGGTAGGTTCTTTACCCAAAGGGTGGTTCGGGAGTGGAATGCCCTGCCTGCAGCAGTTGTAGATGCGCCAAGTTTGGTGGCGTTTAAGAGGTTAGTTGATAAGTATATGGAAGAGAAGGGAATGGTTTAGTTTGGAGGGGCATTGCTTTTTATATTGGTCGGCCCAACATCGAAGGCCGAAGGGTCTGTTCTGTGCTGTAATGTTCTATGTTCTAACATGCAAACTTCACACAGATGGTGACCCCAGCCGGGGATCGAACCCAGGTCCCTGGCCGCTACGAGGCAGCAGCGCTAACCCGCTGTGCCGCCGAGGCATTGAGTACAGAAGGTGAGAGGTGAAAGGTGATAGAGGCTGGTGAACGATG
>JAGIQG010000037.1:16296397-16308897 GCA_024679065.1 Sphyrna mokarran
GTGTGTGTATGTGAGTGTGTGAGTGTGTGTAGTGTGGTGTGTGAGTGTGTGTGTGTGTGTGTGTGAGTTTGTGTGAGTGTGTGTGTGTGTGAGTTGAGTGTGTGAGTGGTGTGAGTGTGTGTGGGTGTGGTGGGTGTGAATGTGTGTGTGGAGTTGTGTGAGTGCCCTCTGAGTGTGTGTGAGTGTTGTGTGAGTCGTGCAGTCGATGTGAGTGTGTGTGAGTGTGTGTATGAGTGTAGTGTGTGTGTGTGTGAGTGTGTGTGTGAGTGTGGTGTGAGTTAGTGTTTGTGAGGTGTGTGAGTCTGTGTGTGTGTGGACGTGAGGTGTGAGTGTGTGTGGAGTGTGTGTGTGTGTGTGTGAGTGTGTTGTGGAGTTGTGGTCTGTGGAGTGTGTGTGACGTGTGTGTGAGTGTGTGGTGTTGTGTGAGTGTGTAGTGAGTGTCGTGTGTGGTGTGTGGTGTGAGTGTGTGTGAGTGAGGGTGTGAGTGGTGTGAGCTGTGTGTGAGTAGTGTGTGTCGTGTGTGTGAGTGTGTGTGTGCGTGAGTGTGTGTGAGTGGTGTGTGTGTGTGTGTGTGAGTGTGTGTGTGAGTGAGTGTGTGAGTGTGTGTGAGTGAGTGTGAGTGTGTGTGAGTGAGTGTCTCAGTAATCACTGTGTTGTTTGATGTTCTCCAGGTCCCTGGTTCAGTATTGAGGGGAAGAATGAAGAGAGGGGTTTACCAGGAGCTACCTACCTCAGAAAGCTCTACGTCACCGTGGACAGTACATCCATCACCCTAATGAAGAACCGTCGAATCCTGGTTGGTCTTTTTAGCTTCCTCTTCCAATCCCACTGAGATCCTCCATTTTAGTAGCCATTAACAGCTCTTGGATAGATTGTCGGTGGCACAGGGGCCCAGCACTGCTACCTCACAGCACCAGGAACCCGGGTACAATTCCCCTTAGTGTTCAAAGATGTGTAGGGTACGTGGATTGGCCAGGCTAAATTGCCCCTTAGTGTCCAAAGATGTGCAGGTTAGGTGGATTGACCATGCTAAATTGCCCCTTAGTGTCCAAAGATGTGTAGGTTAGGTGGATTGGCCATGTTAAATTGTCCCTTAGTGCCCAAAGATGTACAGGTTAGGTGGATTGGCCATGCTAAATTGTCCCTTAGTGTCCAAAGATGCACAGGTTAGGTGGATTGGCCATGCTAAATTGCCCCTTAGTGTCCAAAGATGTGCAGGTTAGGTGGATTGGCCATGCTAAATTGCTCCTTAGTGTCCAAAGATGTGCAGGTTAGGTGGATTGGCCATGTTAAATTGTCCCTTTGTGCCCTTAGGTTGGAAGGATTAGCAGATAAATATATAGGGATGTGGGGGTAGGGCCTGGTGGGATTGTGGTGGGTGCAGACTCGATGGCCGAACGGTCTCTTTCTGTAGTGTAGGGATCCTCTGACCACCTTTCTCCACCAAGCAAAGTTTTTAAAGTGTATTTTATCAGTGCAAGGTGCTGAATCCAATCCCTTCTGATTGCAGATAGGTCAAACGAGGATCCGTCTGCCCAAGACCGTGGGGAGTGTTGATCTCTTTCAGTCCGGCCAGTACGTCGTGCTTCAGGCGAATTTTGGTTTGCGGGTACAATACGACGGCAACCATTTTGTGAAGATTGTGGTGCCAGGGTAAGCCACGTGGTGTGGGGGATCTCTACATGCGGAGGCCCTGTGTCCCTGAGGGAGTCTCAATAGATAGCGATCCAACTCCCCTCCTTGTGCGCTTCCACTCGCGTCAACCCTTCCCTTCACCAATCTCTTCACTCTATTCCCTGGCCAGTCATCCCCCCTAGCATTTGTCTCGAACAGTGCAACAGAATTACAGAACAGTATGGTGCAGAAGAGGCCCTTCGGCCCATCGAGGTTGCACCGAAGGGACGGCACGGTGGTTAACACTGCTGCTTCATTGTGCCAGGGACCTGGGTTCACTTTCCAGCCTCGGGTCACTGTCTGTGCAGAGTCTGTACGTTCTCCCCACCATCCGTCTCTGCGTGGGTTTGCTCCGGGTGCTCTGGTTTCTACCCACAGCCTGAAAGATGTGCTTGTTAGGTGGATTGGCCATTGAACAATTTAGCATGGCCAATCCACCTAACCTGCAGATCTTTGGACACTAAGGGGCAATTTAGCATGGCCAATCCACCAAAACTACGCATCTTTGGACACTAAGGGACAATTTAGCATGGCCAATCCACCAAAACTACACATCTTTGGACACTAAGGGACAATTTAGCATGGCCAACCCACCTAACCTGCAGATCTTTGGACACTAAGGGACAATTTAGCATGGCCAATCCACCAAAACTACGCATCTTTGGACACTAAGGGACAATTTAGCATGGCCAATCCACCAAAACTACACATCTTTGGACACTAAGGGACAATTTAGCATGGCCAATCCACCTAACCTACACATCTTTGGACACTAAGGGACAATTTAGCATGGCCAATCCACCAAAACTACGCATCTTTGGACACTAAGGGACAATTTAGCATGGCCAATCCACCAAAACTACACATCTTTGGACACTAAGGGACAATTTAGCATGGCCAATCCACCTAACCTGCACATCTTTGGACACTAAGGGACAATTTAGCATGGCCAATCCACCAAAACTACGCATCTTTGGACACTAAGGGACAATTTAGCATGGCCAATCCACCAAAACTACACATCTTTGGACACTAAGGGACAATTTAGCATGGCCAATCACCTAACCTCAGATCTTTGGACACTAAGGGACAATTTAGCATGGCCAATCCACCAAAACTACGCATCTTGGACAAAGGGACAATTTAGCAGGCCAATCCACCAAAATACATCTTTGGACACTAAGGGACAATTGTGGCCAATCCACCAAACTACCATCTTTGGACACTAAGGACAATTTAGCATGGCCAATCCACCTAACTACACATCTTTGGACACTAAGGGACAATTTAGCATGGCCAATCCACCCTAACCTGCACATCTTTGGACACTAAGGGACAATTTAGCATGGCCAATCCACCCTAACCTACACATCTTTGGACACTAAGGGACAATTTAGCATGGCCAATCCACCCAAACTACGCATCTTTGGACACTAAGGGACAATTTAGCATGGCCAATCCACCTAACCTACACATCTTTGGACACTAAGGGACAATTTAGCATGGCCAATCCACCTAACCTACATATTTTTGGACACTAAGGGACAATTTAGCATGGCCAATCCACCTAACCTGCATATCTTTGGACACTAAGGGACAATTTAGCATGGCCAATCCACCAAAACTACACATCTTTGGACACTAAGGGACAATTTAGCATGGCCAATCCACCAAAACTACGCATCTTTGGACACAAAGGGACAATTTAGCATGGCCAATCCACCAAAACTACGCATCTTTGGACACTAAGGGACAATTTAGCATGGCCAATCCACCAAAACTACGCATCTTTGGACACAAAGGGACAATTTAGCATGGCCAATCCACCAAAACTACGCATCTTTGGACACTAAGGACAATTTAGCATGGCCAATCCACCTAACCTGTATATTTTTGGACACTAAGGGACAATTTAGCATGGCCAATCCACCTAACCCTTGCCCGCAATGATACATCTTTAGACAGAAGCGTACCCCTTGCCCGCAATGATAGTTCTCTCTGCCTGATTGCTATTGTCCCCCAGCCCCTATTCCCTCAGCATGAGACCTTGACTCCTGGTCGCTGACCTCTCTCTCTCTTTCTCTCACTCTCTCTCGCTCTTTCTCTCAGTTCCTACCAGGGCGAGATGTGTGGCCTCTGTGGCGATTTCAATGGCATCCCCGCCGACGATTACCGGCAGCCAGACGGAGCCTTAGCTGCCAACAACACCGTCTTCGGAGACAGCTGGAAGACACAACAGGACGAGGATAAGAGGTAAGGGTTGCCTGGACGCACAGCGGAGGTTCGATCCCCTTTCTACCGTGCCTCACAACGCGCCGAAACCCTTCAGAGCCCAGTGTGGTCCTTCCTCTCCTTGGACAGCCTACCCCCCCCCCAACCATCGGCGCACAGCAAGATCCCACAAACACACACTCACACACGCACAAAATAAAAATGCCTCGCCGGGTGCACCTGAGATTCAAATCCAGCCACGTCCGGAGACGTTAAGGCAGGCGAGCAAAGGGGTAGAGGGAGAGGCAGTCTTGAGGAAGCAGAGGGAGGCTCCAGGAGGAGTCGGACAGGTGAGGCGAGGTAGTGGCAGACGGAACACAGTGTGGGAAAAAGTATGATGTGGGAAGGAGGAAGGGAGGCACAGACTATTTTCTAAATGGGGAAAGTGTTTCGGAAATCAGGAGCGCAAAGGGACTTGGGAGTCCTGGTTCAAGATTCCCTTAAGGTTAACGTGCAGGCTCAGTGGGCAGTTAGGAAGGCAAATGCAATGTTAGCATTCACATCGAGAGGGCTGGAATACAAGAACAGGGATGGACTTCTGAGGCTGTATAAGGCTCTGGTCAGACCCCCATTTCGAATATTGTGAACAATTTTGGGCTCTGTGTCTAAGGGTGGATGTGCCGTCCTTGGAAAGGGTCCAGAGAGAAAGAGTCACAAGAGTGATCCCTGGAATGAAGAGCTTGTCCTATGAGGCACAGTTGAGGACTCTGGGTCTGTACTCGTTGGAGTTTAGAAGGGAGGGATCTTATTGAAACTTACGGGATACTGCGAGGCCCTGGATAGAGGGGACATGGAGAGGATGTTTCCACTAGTGGGAAAATCCAGAACCAGAGGGGACAACCTCAGGATAAAGGGACGATCCCTTAAAACAGAGATGAGGAGGAATTTCTTCAGTGGGGAATCTGTGGAACTCTTTACCGCAGAGGAGGCCGGGTCACTGAGTGTCTTTAAGACAGAGATAGAGAGGTTCTTGATTAATAAGGGGATCGGGGGGAAAAAGCAGAAGAACGGGGATGAGAAAAATATCAACTATGATTGAATGGTGGAGCAGACTCGATGGGCCAAGTGGCTTAATTTTGCTCCTACGTCTTATGGGAGGGAGAAGGGAGAGAGAGATGTAGGGGGTGTCTGGGCACTGAAGGAATGGCTGCCCCAGTGCTGGGAGTGATGGGAATTGGCTACTCCATTGAGGTGTGAAGTAGCCACCCGCACTCCACACACACCTCCCCAGCCACTCAATGCCGTTGTTCCTCTGCTACAGCTATGAGGGAGATGGCCGTGCAGTCAACTTGAGATACCAGGGGGCAGTCTTTCCCCGTCCTACCCTGCCCGCCAGGGGACGGGACACAGACCGTCCGTGCCAATTGGCACAGACAGTGCCAATGTCCGTTGACCTCGGGTGGGACCTCCTATCACTCGGGGCGAGCGAGGGTGGCCGCAGTGTACTGCATGAGGCCTGGAGACCTTGGAGCAACGTAGCTGAGGCTCGGGGCCTAGTTTTGTGCCTGTCGTCGAGCCTCTCCGTGGGCTGGCCCACTCGCGCGCCCCCCAGTCCGCCCCCTATACCACCTCAAAGCACAGCCGTCGCCATCTTCGGGATGCCCAATTAACTTTTGACCGCAACGTGATGAACTCACAACGCTATGTGTCCATGCTTCAGATGCAGGTCGATCGAACCGATCCCGTGCGGGAAGGACATCCTCAATGAGATCATGAGCAAGGAGCAGTGTGGCCTCATCACTGACCCAGTGGGACCCTTCAGGTGAGTGAAGACAAAATAGCCTTGGCGTTGGAAGTACTTCTTTTGTTTTATCCATTCGTGGATGTGGGTGATGCTTACTGCCCCCATCCTCAGTTGGCCCTTGAGAATGTGGCATGGGAGAGCAGCCATCTTGAAGCCGCTGCATTGTGGGTTGACCCACAGTGCCGTTCGGGAAGGAATTCCAGGATTTTGACCCCAGCCACTGCGAAGGAACAGAGAATTACAGCACAGGAACAGGCCCCTTCGGCCCCCCCAAGCCTGCCCTGCTGCCCAACTGAACTGAAACTCTTCTCTCCATGCCCCTCATAGTCTTGTAGACTTCTATCAGATTGCCCCCTCAACTTCCTGTGAAAACGAACCAAGTTTCTCCAACCTCTGCTCATATCTAATGCCCTTCCAGGGACCAAATCCCTCTATTCCCATCCTATTCCTGTATTTGTCAAGACTTTCGTATCCGCTTCAACTACCTCCCCCAACAGCGAGTTCCACCACACTCTGCGTAAAAAATCTGCCTCATACATCTCCTCCAAACCTTGCCCCTCGCACCTTCAACCTATAATTGACTCTTCCACCCTGGGGAAAAGCTTCTGACTGTCCACTCTGTCCTCATAATCTTGTAGACTTCTATCAGGTCTCCCCCTCAACCTCCGTCGCTCCAGTGAGAACAAACCAAGTTTCTCCGATCTCTCCTCATAGTGAATGCCCTCCATCCCAGGGCAACATCCTGGTAAATCTCTTCTGTACCCTTTCCAAAGCTTCCCCATCCTTCTGATAGTGTGGTGACCAGAACTGAACACCACATTCCAAGTGTGGCCCGACTAAGGTTCTATAAAGCTGAAACATGACTTACCAATTTTTAAACTCGATGCCCCGGCCGATGAAGGCAAGCATGCCGTATGCCTTCTTACTGACCTTCTCCGGAACGGCTGATATATTTCCAAGTCGAGATGGTGAGTGGCTTGGAGAGGAACTTCCATGTGTTGGTGTTCCCCAGGTATCTGCTAACCTCTTGTCCTTCTAGATGGTAGGGGTGGTGGGTTTGGAAGGTGCTGCCTAAGGAGCCTTGTGAGTCGCTGCAGTGTATCTTGTAGATGGTACACAGGGATGCAGAGGGAGTGGATGTTTGTGGGTGGGGTGCTAATCAAGCGAGGCTCCTTTGTCCTAAGGAAGAATTTGGCATGGCCCAATGCAATCTTTCGGACAGCAGGAGGAAACCGGAGCACTCGGAGGAAACCCACGCAGACACGGGGAGAATGTGCAAACTCCACACAGATAACATGCAAACTCCACTTTATAATTGGAGTGGCGTGGTGGCACAGTGGGTTAGCACTGCTGCCTCACAGCACTACAGACCCGGGTTCAATTCCCGGCTTGGGTCACTGTCTGTGTGGAGTTTGCACATTCTCCTCATGGCTGCGTGGGTTTCCTCTGGGTGCTCCGGTTTCCTCCTACAATCCAAAGGATCTCCAGATTAGGAGGCCTGGCAATGCTAAATTGCCCCTTAGTGTCCAAAGATGTGCGGGTTAGAACAAAGAACAAAACAGCATGGGAAACAGGCCCTTCGGCCCAACGAGCCCGCACCGCCACCTCGATGTTCGCACTTCCACCCGTGATCCCTGTCTATCTTTATAGACGTTTGGATTGAAACCAAATTTAGGGAGAATTTGTTCTGCCAATCAACCTAAGAGCACATCTTTGGGATGTGGGAGGAAACCGGAGCACCCGGAGAAAACCCACGCAAGCACGGGGAGAATGCGCAAACTCCCACAGACACAGGCCCAAATCCATGTATCCGCACAGCACAGCGATAGTCACTGAGCTGTCGTGTTGCTCATCAAATGGTCCAGGTCAAGCGTACACTAACAACATGAAGCACGAGGATACTCTCGAAAAATCCAAGAGCAGCCCTGTCATGACCCATCGCGTGTATGCTTCTTGTTAGACAACAAGGTGGACCAAAGCATCTCCACACAGATAACTTGCAAACTCCACTTTGTAATTGGAGTGGTGTGGTGGCACAGCGGGTTAGCGCTGCTGCCTCACAGCACTACGGACTCAAGTTTGATTCCCAGCTTGGGTCACTGTCTGTGTGGAGTTTGCACACTCTCCCCATGTCTGCGTGGGTTTCCTCTGGGTGCTCTGGTTTCCTCTTACAATCCAAAGGATCTCCAGATTAGGAGGATTGGCCATGCTAGATTGCCCCTTAGAGTCCAAAGATGTGTAGGTTAGGTGGATTGATCATATTAAATTGCCCCTCAGTGTCCAAAGATGTGCGGGTAAGGTGGATTGGCCGTCCTAAATTGCCCCTTAGTGTCCAAAGTTGTGCAGGTTAGGTGGATTGACCATGCTAAATTGTTCCTTAGTGTCCAAAGACGTTGAAGTTAGGTGGATTGGCCGTGCTAAACTGCCCGTTAGTGTCCAAAGATGTGCAGGTTAGGGGGATTGGCCATGCTAAATTGCCCCTTAGTGTCCAAAGTTGTGCAGGTTAGGTGGATTGGCCATGCTAAATTACCCCTTAGTGTCTGAAGATGTTGAAGTTAGATGGATTGGCCATGCTAAACTGCCCCTTAGTGTCCAAAGATGTGCAGATTAGGTGGATTGACCATGCTAAATTGCCCCTTAGTGTCCAAAGATGTGCAGATTAGATGGATTGGCCATGCTAAATTGCCCCTTAGTGTCCAAAGTTGTGTAGGTTAGGTGGATTGACCATGCTAAATTGTTCCTTAGTGTCCAAAGATGTTGAAGTTAGGTGGATTGGCCATGCTAAATTGCCCCTTAGTGTCCAAAGATGTGCAGATTAGGTGGATTGGCCATGCTAAATTGCCCCTTAGTGTCCAAAGATGTGTGCGTTAGGTGGATTGACCGTGCTAAATTCTCCCAAATGGTGTGGCGACTAGGGGATCTTCACAGAACTTCATTGCGGTGTTAATGCGAGCTGATCCCTGACACTAATCAATGAACATTAAGACTTAAAAAAAAAACAGTGTGCTGATGCCCGCTTTGGTGACTGTTTGTCCTCGTTGACAGGGACTGCATCGGGAAGGTGGATCCTACCCCTTACTTTGAGAGCTGTGTGTTTGACGTGTGTCACTTCCAGGGCTATCAGCCCCCTCTCTGCGACCAACTTCAGGCCTTTACTGAGGCCTGTCAGACAGCTGGGGCCACTGTACATAGCTGGAGGACTCCAGACTTCTGCTGTAAGTCAACCTGTCTTGGAGTAACGTGGGCAGGGGGTACAAAATATCACTGGCTGAAGCCGCGCCGGGGGGGGGGTTGAGGAAAACTCTGGTTTTCCCTATTCCCAGAACATATTTCTTCACTTCTATCCTGTGAAAGAATGTGGGCGTCGCTAGGCCGGGACAACATTTATTGCCCACCTCCTCGTGGCCACTAAAACACTCGTTCGGTAGTTAAGAGGCAGAGGGGCAGTTGAGAGTCAACCACATTGGCTGTGGGTCCTGTAGGCCAGGCTGGGCAAGGACAGCAGATTTCCTTCCCCTACAGAGGGATCAGATGGGTTTCTGCGAAAATCCACGGTAGCTGTCATGGTCTCCACTACTCAGACAAGGTTTTCAATTCCAGATTTTATTAAGTCCCAGCTGAGAGTCAACCACATTGGCTGTGGCTCTGGAGTCACATGTAGGCCAGACTGGGGTAAGGATGGCTAATTTCCTTCCCTAAAGGGAACCAGATGGAGTTTTCCGACAATGAGTCATCAGCAGATTCTTAATCCCAG
The DNA here is from genome assembly GCA_024679065.1 of Sphyrna mokarran. Lineage (NCBI taxonomy): Eukaryota > Metazoa > Chordata > Chondrichthyes > Carcharhiniformes > Carcharhinidae > Sphyrna > Sphyrna mokarran. Next base: position 16,305,841 of record JAGIQG010000037.1, read on the forward strand.
ATTTTTGTAATTGAATTCAAATTCCACCATCTGCCGTGTTGGGATTCGAACCTGGGTCCCCCAGAACATGAGAGTTTCTGGATTAATAGTCTAGTGATAATACCACTAAGCCATCCCCTCCCCACCTCCCCAGGCTGATTGGACTTGTACAAATATTTCCCAGATGGGTGAGAGTGTGTGTGTGTGTGTAGCACGGTGGCGCAGTGGTTAACACTGCTGCCCTACAGGACCCAGTTTCAATTCCCGGCTCGGGTCACTGTCTGTTCTTCCCGTGCCTGCGTGGGTTTCCTCCAGGTGCTCCGGTTTCGTCCCACAGCCCAGAAGTCGTGCAGGTTAAGTGGATTGGCCGTGCTAAATTGCCCCTTAGTGTCCAAAGATGTTGAGGTCAGGTGGATTGGCCATGCTAAATTGCCCCTTAGTGTCCAAAGATGTGCAGGTTAGGTGGATTGGTAATGCTAAATTGCCCCTTAGTGTCCAAAGATGTTGAGGTTAGATGGATTGGCCATGCTAAATTGCTCCTTAGTGTCCAAAGATGTTGAGGTTAGGTGGATTGGCCATGCTAAATTGCCCATTAGTGTCCAAAGATGTGCAGGTTAGGTGGATTGGCCATGCTAAATTGCCCCTTAGTGTCCAAAGATGTGCAGGTTAGATGGATTGACCATGCTAAATTGCCCCTTAGTGTCCAAGATGTGCAGTTAGGTGGATTGGCCATGCTAAATTGCCCCTTAGTGTCCAAAGATGTGCAGGTTAGGTGGATTGGCCATGCTAAATTGCCCCTTAGTGTCCAAAGATGTTGAGGTTAGGTGGATTGGCCATGCTAAATTGCCCCTTAGTGTCCAAAGATGTGCAGGTTAGGTGGATTGGCCATGCTAAATTGCCCATTAGTGTCCAAAGATGTGCAGGTTAGATGGATTGGCCATACTAAATTGCCCATTAGTGTCCAAAGATGTTGAGGTTAGGTGGATTGGTAATGCTAAATTGCCCCTTAGTGTCCAAAGATGTGCAGGTTAGGTGGATTGGTAATGCTAAATTGCCCCTTAGTGTCCAAAGATGTGCAGGTTAGGTGGATTGGTAATGCTAAATTGTCCCTTAGTGGCAGGGGAATTAGCTCGGATAAATATATGTGTCTCTGTCTCTTTCTCTCTCTCGGTGTCTCTCTCTCTGTTTCTTTAAAAGGGCACAGTGAGAAGCCTCACAACACCAGGTTAGAATCCAACAGGTTTATTTAGAATCAGGAGCTTTCGGAGCTTTGCTCCTTCACCAGGCGTGCGGAGAGGTCGATTCTCATGTATAGATAGAGACACAATTGTAAGGTAATGGTTGGACAATTCTCATCTTGTTAACCTGTGATTATCCCTCTCTCTGCTCGCACTGTCTGTGTCTGTAAAGACTTGATTCTCTGTAAAGACTCGCATTCCAACCAGTCCTCACACTCCCATCTGTAATAATCTTACAATTGTGTCTCTGTCTGTATATGCCCTGTTTGTGAATCTGACTCTCCGCTCACCTGATGAAGGAGCAGCGTTCCGAAAGCTCGTGATTCCAAATAAACTTGTTGGACTGTAAGCTGGTGTTGTGAGACCTCTTTCTGTAATGTGGAGATGTTTCTCAGTTCTCCATGGGTTTGTTAGACTCAGTGCCTCCTCTGACTCCTGTCACTACCACGTATCTTTGCCACCCACTGAGTCTCCGTGTGTAACGACCCCTCCATTGTTCCTCAGCCCCCCCTTGTCCGTCGAACTCCAGCTACACCCTCTGTGCCAGTACGTGCCCCCAGACCTGTGACCAGATGAGTGTCTCCAGTTGCTCCAGTAAATGCATCGAGGGATGTGAGTGTGATTCCGGGTATGTGCTCAGCGACACAGAATGCGTTCCCCTCTCTGACTGTGGCTGTTCAGATGATCACGGTGATTATCACCTGGTAAGTAACTTTCACACACTCATGCATACACACACTCACTCACACACTCAGACATACACACACACGCACGCATATGCTCACACTCACTCACACATGCACACTCACACACACTCACAGACACACACACACACACACACACAATCACACGTACAGACACACACACATACGCTAACCCACTCACACTCACACGCTCTCACACACACACTTACATACTCACACGTACAGACACCCATGCTTACACACACACTTACACTCACACTTACAGACACACCCTCACAAACACACACACACACACTCGCTTACAGACGTGTACACACACTCACACACATTCACATACACTCACACATATATACACATTCACACTTATACACACACTCACCCACACTTACACTTACGCACTCATACACTCTCACACACACACACACACACGTACTCACACACTCACACATACATACAGACACACACACGCACACACATACTCACTCACTCACACACACACTCACTCACACACACATACACACACACACTCACTCACACACACAAACACACACTCACACACACATACACACACACGCTCACTCACACACACATACACACACTCACTCACACACACACACAAACACACACTCACTCACACACAATACCACACTACTCTCCACACACACACACACACTACACACACATACACACACACGCTCACACTCACACCACACCACACACTCACTCACACACACATCACACACCACACTCACTCCACACCATATACACACTCACTCACACACACATACACACACACTCACTCACACACACATACACACACTCACTCACAACACACATACACACACACGCTCACTCACACACATACACACACACACTCACACAAACACACACTCACTCACACACACACACACACACACTCCACAAACACACACTCACTCACACACACACACAACCACACTCACTCACGCACACTCACTCACGTACACTCACTCATACACATGGGGAGGGTGCGGGCACGGGGTTGCTGAGAAGAAAATGGGTCTGTGCAGCTCTTACAGAGAGACAGCACGGGCTCTGAGGTGCCGAACGGACCCCACCTTGTGCTGTCTCCCTCCTCCAGGAGTGTGTGGTTAATG
>JAGIQG010000037.1:16316397-16333781 GCA_024679065.1 Sphyrna mokarran
AGTCCCTGGCTCAGCAAGTTTGCGGTTTACTGGGAGAAGTTCCCAATAGCTGATCTCATGCCGATATCTCGTTCCGGCCCGCGCCTCCGCACAACCTCCTCGCACCTCCACCGTCCCCACACCCCCTCTTCCCTGGACATTCACCTGACTGTTCCATACCCCCTCGCTGACCCTGTTCGTCCCGCACTCTTTCTGCGAAGCGCACTCAAATTCTTATTTTGCTTCATTTTGTGGGTACGTGCGCCCGTTTACTCGTCACGCTCACTGTGCTTGCTCGGGCGTGGATTCCGAGACGAACGGACAAGAGGCGGAGAAGCAGATATCTTAAAGTTAATTCGGAGGAGGAATGTCCCGACGCACCTCTGACCGCCGCGTGGCAGTTAGCACACTGCTGCTGCACAGCAGCAAGGACCCTGGTTCACTCCCGGCTTTGGACGACTGCCTGTGTGGAGTTGTCCCCTCACTCTGGGTGCTCCGGTTTCCTCCCATAGTCCAAAGATGTGCAGGTTAGGTGGATTGGCCATGCTAAATTGCCCCTTAGTGTCCAAAGATGTGAGGATTAGGTGGATTGGCCATGCTAAATTGCCCCTTAGTGTTGCAAAAATGTGCAGGTTAAGTGGATTGGCCATGCTAAATTGTCCCTTAGTGTCCAAAGCTGTGTAGGTTAGGTGGATTGGCTGTGCCAAATTGCCCCTTAGTGTCCAAAGATGTGCGGGTTAGGTGGATTGGCCATGTTAAATTGCATCTTAGTGTCCAAAGATGTGCAGGTTAGGTGGATTGGCCATGCTAAATTGCTCCTTAGTGTCCAAAGATGTGCAGGTTAGGTGGATTGGCCATGCTAAATTGCCCCTTAGTGTTGCAAAAATGTGCAGGTTAAGTGGATTGGCCATGCTAAATTGTCCCTTAGTGTCCAAAGATGTGTAGGTTAGGTGGATTGGCTGTGCCAAATTGCCCCTTAGTGTCCAAAGATGTGTAGTTAGGTGGATTGGCTGTGCTAAATTGCCCCTTAGTGTCCAAAGATGTGTAGGATAGGTGGATTGGCTGTGCTAAATTGCCCCTTAGTGTCCAAAGATGTGCAGGTTCGATGGATTGGCCATGCTAAATTGCCCCTTAGTGTCCAAAGATGTGTAGGTTAGGTGGATTGGCTGTGCTAAATTGCCCCATAGTGTCCAAAGATGTGCAGGTTCGATGGATTGGCCATGCTAAATTGCCGCTTAGTGTCAGGAGGATGAGCAGGATAAATAAGTGCGTTCCAGGGTCTGGGTGAGGTTGTTGTTGATGTCTTCTCGATGGGCTGAATGGCCTCCTCCTGCACTGTAGAGACTCACTGTGTAGTAGATATAGAATATATTTCATTTCTTTGCGCTATTTACAGGTGCACCCACGAAGACCCCCCATCAGACTGCGATAAGGATGAATTCAAGAAGCCCTGGAGCTGTGGATTTCTTAAGGACCCAAAGGGTAAGTGTTCCAGACTACCCGCTCCATGGCCAAAGAGGGGAGAATACCAGAGGGAGCAAAACCACGTCACCAATCATCAGAGACATAGGGACTCGATAGATGCGAAGTACAAGGATGAAGGATCCGGATCCTACAGGAATGAGGCAAATGGAAATAAGTATGATGCATCGGGCACAGAGCCAAAGGAATAGAAGGAGGCCATTCTGTCCATCAGGCACTCACTTTCCCACCCACACTCTATCCCATTAACCCCACTTATTTACCCTGCTAATCCCCCTGACACTATGCGGCAACTTAGCATGGCCAGTCCACATAACCAGTACATCTTGGGAAGTTATCTGGATTGGCAGTGCTAAATTGCCCCTTAGTGTCCAAAGATGTGTAGATTAGATGGATTGGCCATGCTAAATTGTCCCTTAGTGTCCAAAGATGTGCCGGTTAGGTGGATTGGCCATGCTAAATTGTTCCTTATTATCCAAAGATGTGCAGGTTAGGTGGATTGGCCATGCTAAATTGCCCCGAGTGTTCAAAGATGTGCAGGTTAGGTGGATTGGCCATGCTAAATTGCCCTTTAGTGTCCAAAGATGTGCAGGTTAGGTGGATTGGCCATGCTAAATTGTCCCTTAGTGTCAGGGGGATTAGCAGGGTAAATATACGGGGATAGGGGCGAGGTGGGATTGTTGATGGCGCAGAATGGCCTCCTTCTGCGCTGGTGTGAGTTCTATGTTGACCATTGGAACCATGGTGTTAAATAAAGAGGAAGGTTTTATTGAGCTGAAATGTCCTTACTTCCACTGAGTGAAATAAGTGGGAAAGGGTTTCAGTATTCCAGTTGGAAAACCAGCAATGGTGGGGCAGGTACCTTTCTGAGGAGGTACCTTTCACTTTCTCTCCTCTCTCTCTCTCTGTCCCAGGTCCGTTCCATCAGTGTAACAAGCTCATCCCCCCGGAGCAGGCCTTCAAGGACTGTGTGTACGACGTGTCCTGTGGCACCGGCGGCGAAATGCCCTCGCTCTGCTTCGCCCTGCAGTCCTACGCCACCCTCTGCGCCCAGGCTGGTGTCTCCGTGAGCTGGAGGAACAAGACCTTCTGTCGTAAGTAGCTCCTTCGTCCGGTCGGCCTCCCCTCCCTTGGTGGAGATTGTGTTCCCCACCGCACTGTCAAAACACCAAAACTTATCCCCAACCAGAATCTACAGATATGCTGAGGGACACAGAGAGGTAATCAATTTGATTTATTATTGTCACATGCATTGGGATACAGTGAAGAGTATTGTTTCCTGTGCACTGTACAGACAAAGCATACCATTCATTGAGAAGGAAAGGAGAGAGTGCAGAATGTGGTTTTACAGTCACAGCTAGGGTGTAGAGAAAGATCAACTTAATGCGAGGTAGGTCCATTCAAAAGTCTGACAGCAGCAGGGAAGAAGCTGTTCTCGAGTTGGTTGGTACGTGACCTCAGACTTTGTATCTTTTCCCTGATGGAAGAAGGTGGAAGAGAGAATGTCCGGGGTGTGTGGGGTCCTTGATTATACTGGCTGCTTTTCCCCGAGGCAGTGGGAAGTGTAGACAGAGTTAATGGATGGGAGGCTGGTTTGTGTGATGGATCGAGCTACATTCATAATCTTCTGCCATGCTACACAGACAAAGCATTCTATTGTTCCTTAGTATCCAAAGATGTGCAGGTTAGGTAGATTGGCCATGCTATATTGCATGGGCTTACAAGATTGTAAAGAAGGGTGGTTGCTCTTTTGGAGAGTCAATGTAGAGTTGGTCTTGAATATTTATCTCTTTCTCTGACTCTCTGTCTCTCTCTGTGTTCTGACTCCCGTTCTCTCTGTCTCTGTCTGTCTGTCTCTGTGTATCTCTCTCTCTCTCTCTGTCTCTCTCTCTCTTTCTGTGTACTTCTGAGGCTGTATAAGGCTCTGGTCAGACCCCCGTTTGGAATATTGTGAGCAGTTTTGGGCCCCGTATCTAAGGGTGGATGTGCCGGCCTCGGAAAGGGTCCAGAGGAGGTTCACAAGAATGATCCTGGGAATGAAGAGCTTGTCGTGTGAGGAACGGTTGAGGACTCTGGGTCTGTACTCGTTGGAGTTTAGAAGGATGAGGGAGGGATCTTATTGAAACTTACAGGATACTGCGAGGCCCTGGATAGAGTGGACATGGAGAGGATGTTTCCACTAGTGGGAAAAACTAGAACCAGAGGGGACAACCTCAGGATAAAGGGACGATCCTTTAAAACAGAGATGAGGAGGAATTTCTTCAGTGGGGAATCTGTGGAACTCTTTGCCGCAGAGGAGGCCGGGTCACTGAGTGTCTTTAAGACAGAGATAGAGATGTTCTTGATTAATAAGGGGATCGGGGGAAAAGGCAGAAGAACGGGGATGAGAGAAATATCAGCCGCGATTGAATAGTGGAGCAGACTCGATGGGCTGAGTGGCCTCATTTTGCTCCTGTGTTTGATGGTGTTATTGCCATTCACTCTCTCTCATTCACTCTCTTTTTCAGTCACTCTCTCTCTCTCTCTCACACACACACTCCCTCTCACTCACTCCCTTGCTCTCTGTCTCTCTCTCTCTCTCTCTCACTCTCTCTCTCTCTCTGTCTCTCACACTCTCTCTCTCAGTTACTCTTTCTCTCTCCTCTCACACACACTCTCTCTCACTCACTCCCTCTCTCTCTGTCTCCCGCTCTCTCTCACTCTCTCTCTCAGTCACTCTCTCACTGTCTCTCTCTCACACACACACATGCTCCCTCTCACTCACTTCCTCTCTCTCTCTCACTCTCTCTCTGTCTCTCACTCTCTCTCTCTCTTACACTCTCTCTCAGTCACTCTCTGTCTCTCTCATGCTCACTCTCACACGCTCTCTGTCTCTCTCTCTCCACCCCCTCTCACATTCATTCATTCTCTCTCTCACTCACACTCTCACATTCGTTCACGCTCTCTCACTCTCTCTCTCTCTCTCTGTCTCTCACACACACTCACTCACTCTCTCTCTTTCTCTCCGACAGCTCTGAGTTGCCCAGCGGGCAGTCACTATGAACCGTGTGGCACAGCTTGTCCAGCCTCCTGCACCGACCTCTCGGCTCCCGGTGACTGTACCCGTCCCTGCGTCGAGGGCTGTGTGTGTGACCCAGGCTACGTGCTGAGCGGTGACCGGTGTGTCCCCTTCAGCCAGTGTGGCTGTGTGGACCCCGAGAGGAATTACCATCTGGTGAGCGGATTCGCAGAATAACCGGGATCTGGCTGTATCTGGGAGGCAGTTCAGAATGGCCGGAACAGCAGAAGAATCATCGGGAATGGGCCGTTCGGCCCAGCCGATCACTCAATATGAACATGGCTGATGTTCGGCCATTCTCTCGCCCTCTTCCGAGAGACCAAACTTCTGTCCACCCTGCCCTTACGTCTAGTCAAAGATGGAGCACCTACAACTCCCTGGGAGAGAGAATTCCAAAAATTCACAACCCTTTGAGTAAAGAAATCGTTCCTCATCTCAATCCAAAATGGCTGTCCAAAATGGCCACCCCCATCATCCAGAGACTGCCCCCCACAACCTCAGTGTTTTAGATTCCCACCCCACCCCCCCTCAACCTCCACACTGTCAAAGCCACTCCGAATTTGAGAGATTCCATCAAGATTGTCCCTCATTTCCCTAATCTCTGGGGAATTTAGACCCAGTTTGCTCGGTCTCTCATTCTGGACCATCCCCTCACCGCAGGGGACCAATCTCGCGAATCTTCCCTGTTCCGTCTCCAACGCAAAGTCGATTCCTTTCTCAAACGTGAAGGAGGAACACAGCAAATTTGCCCCAGATCCAATTTGCTCCCACAGTCCAAAGATGAGCGGGTCAAGTGGATTGGCAATTTTGTAATTGCCCCTTCGGGGGGACTAGCTAGGGTAAATACAGAGGGATACAGTCTGGGATTGTGGTCAGGGTAGACTTGATGGGCTGAATGGCCTCTATCTGCACTGTAGGTTTTAGCAAAACCCTGTACAACTGTGCAAAGACGTATTTATCCTTGCACTCCAATTTCCATTTGAGTAGAGATTTTGAGATCAAGGATTGGACAAGGTTAAATGTTGCACACAAAACTACAAGTTTTTAAAGTCGAAACTTCATTTATTTGTATGACAACTTAATATGAAAATCCTCTTGTCACCATAGTTTATCACTCTTCCAAAGGGATTCGGGGTTAAATGGTATCTGTATCTGTCCTGGGAGTGTTTGATGGGGGGAACAGTGTAGAGGGAGCTTTACTCTGTATCTAACCCCGTGCTGTACCTATCCTGGGAGTGTTTGATGGGGGGGACAGTGTAGAGGGAGCTTTACTCTGTATCTAACCCCGTGCTGTACCTACCTGGAGTGTTTGATGGGGGACAGTGTAGAGGGAGCTTTACTGTATCACCTGCTTCTTCTGAGTTTGATGGGACGTGAGGGAGCTTTACTCTGTATCTAACCCTGTGCTGTACCTGTCCTGGGAGTGTTTGATGGTGGGACAGTGTAGAGGGAGCTTTACTCTGTATCTAACCCCGTGCTGTACCTATCCTGGGAGTGTTTGATGGGGGACAGTGTAGAGGGAGCTTTGCTCTGCATCTAATCCTGTGCGATGCACTCACAGTCGATTTTTCGCCAATCACTGGCAACTAGGGGATGGAAACGGGAGTCACTGGGACAAAAAGGGAGGGAGTGAATTTGGAAAGAAAGTGAGAATTTTTGAAATCAAGTGACAAAGCCATGGACGCGCGTTTGTCGGGAAGGCACTGGGGCTGGAGGGTGGATGGGATTCAGAGCGTGTTAGTGGGTTGGGGAACAGTAAGAGGGAATAACGCAGTAACTAAGATTCTGTTGCTGTTTGGCAGCTGGGGGAGACCTGGATGGCGAACAGGAACTGTACAAAACGGTGTACCTGCTCTAGTCCCAGCAACATTACCTGTGAAGACTGGCATTGCGGACCCCTGGACAGGTGCAAGGAAGTGGACGGAGTCGTGGACTGTCACACATCAGGTCAGTGAGATGACAAGACACTGCTCGGAATAAATATCGCAACTGTCCCAGACCGAACTCAACATCAGTGACATTCAGTGTTATCAACCAGTGCTTCACTCCATATCTAACCCTGTGCTGTACCTGTCCTGGGAGTGTTTGATGGGGGACAGTGTAGAGGGAGCTTTACTCTGTATCTAACCCCGTGCTGTACCTGTCCTGGGAGTGTTTGATGGGGACAGTGTAGAGGGAGCTTTACTCTGTATCTAACCCCGTGCTGTACCTGTCCTGGGAGTGTTTGATGGGGACAGTGTAGAGGGAGCTTTACTCTGTATCTAACCCTGTGCTGTACCTGTCCTGGGAGTGTTTGATGGGGACAGTGTAGAGGGAGCTTTACTCTGTATCTAACCCCGTGCTGTACCTGTCCTGGGAGTGTTTGATGGGGGGACAGTGTAGAGGGAGCTTTACTCTGTATCTAACCCCGTGTTGTACCTGTCCTGGGAGTGTTTGATGGGGGGACAGTGTGGAGGGAACTTTACTCTCTATCGAACCCCGTGCTGTACCTGCCCTGGGAGTGTTTGATGCGGGGACAGCGTAGAGGGAGCTTTACTCTATGTCTAATCTAACTGGGAAGATGTACACTGTGAATAACCAGAGGTTACAGAGGTGACTAGTCTACTATCCAGAGCATTAGTGTCCCTGCATGAGGGGATATGTTGGTACCATTCCAGCAATGGTATTCACTACTTAACCATAATAGTACTAAGTCTATCGATTAAAAGAAATCATGCTGTAAGATCTGGGCACAGGGATGTGGTAAAGTCAGATTGGTACATGGTGTAAGATCGCCGTACAGTGGCAGGATGCCTCCATTACAGAAACAGTCCTGCTCCAAAAGGTTAACTCTGTGAGCATATTTGAGTTTATACTCTCACCCCTGCGTGTGTGGAGAGGGATTGCTGTTACCACGATCATTTCCAATGCCTGGATTGTATAACTTAGAGTTGCACGATAGCACAGTGGGTTAGCGCTGCTGCCTCAAGGCACCAGGGACCTGGGTTCGATTCCCAGTTTGGGTCACTGTCTTTCTGGAGTCTGCACGGTCTCCCCGTGTCTGCGTGGGTTTCCTCTGGGTGCTCCAGTTAACCTCCACTGTCCAAAGATGTGCAGGTTAGATGGATTGGCCATGCTAAATTGCCCCATAGTGTCCAAAGATGTGCTCAATTGCTTCTTTGTGTGCCAGGATATCTGGCTTAGGTGGATTGGCCATGCTAAATTGCTCCTTTGTGCTGGTTAGGGTGCATTGACTGTGCTAAATTCTGCCTCAGTGTTACCCAAAGAGGCCCTGGAGTGTGGTGACCGTACTCCGGGTCAGTGCTCTTTTATATAGTAGGAGAATGATAGCTGACGTCCCCGTTGTCTCTGATCGCCCCGCAGGCTTCGCCTCTTGCCACGTCGCCGGGGACCCGCACTACTACACTTTCGATAACGCCATGCACACCTTCCTGGGCACCTGCACCTACACCCTGGCCACCGTCTGCAACGCCACCAGGGTCACCCCCTTCACGGTCAGCGCCAAGAACGAGGAGCGGGGCTTGCCGTACGCCTCGTACCTCAGCCAGGTCTACGTCGACGTCTACGGGCTCGAGGTCACCATGCAGAAGAACAGGATGCTGCTGGTAGGTCCCGCTGGTCGCACGCTCGGACACCGGGCTGGGGGCACTCAACCTTTTCCGAGCGGTCGACGCCTCCGATCTCGTGGATCGCTTCCGAGAGCACAATCGCCACTTTCACGAGGTGGGGGGGGGGGGCCCTGTCGTGCCCCCCGCGGGGCTCAGCCGAATCCAGATCGATTGGGGTGTAATCCCCCCCCCCCCCCCCCACCCAATCCCTCGCCCCGCACACCCTTCCTTCGACCCAACCACCATCCCTGATCGCAGCTCCCAGTTACTGCGATCGATCCTTCACGCTCTCCACTGGCTGAATGTTTTTGTATTCTGGGGAAATGATCCTGCCCTTAACCGGGAGACTTTGCTGGGCCACGTGTCGAGGGCCGACCCCCCGCTGTTCGGCGCACAGCAAGATCCCAAGGGCGTCGACGAATCCGTCGCTTTCTCCTTTGTATTCTGTTTTCTTTTTTCTTAAGGTTGGCCCAGGACCTCGAGGGAAAATCTCCCTCCCGTTCTCCCCACCTCCTCCTCCTCCCCCTCTGCTCCCTTCCCCTTCCTCCCTCCCCATCTCCCTCCCGTTCTCCCCACCTCCTCCCCTCCCCCTCTGCTCCCTTCCCTTCCTCCCTCCCCATCTCCCTCCCGTTCTCCCCACCTCCTCCTTCTCCCCCTCTGCTCCCTTCCCCTTCCTCTCTCCCCACCTCCCTCTCCGTTCCTTCTTTCCCCTACCCATCTTCCTCCTCATCCCCTCCCCCTCCCTTCTTTCCCCCCCTCTCTCTCTCTCTCTCTCTCCCCCCTTCCCCGCTCTCTCTCTCTCTCCCCGCCTCCAAATCGAGGTTCTTACCCCCACCCAGAGGTGAGGTTTATCATTGGAGATGCGTCTCCCCCACCCGTCTCCCCCAGCAAATGCGATACCCACTCAGCACTGGCACTGGGGTGGGATGGCGGCGGAGGTGCTCAGCTTTGCGGAGTGGGAGAGAGGGGGAGGCAGCGAAAGAGAGAGGGAGGCAGAGAGAGAGAGGGAAGCAGACCGAGAGAGAGAGGGAGGCAGAGAGAGAGAAGAAAGCAGAGAGAGAGGGAGGAAGAGAGAGAGGAAGAGAGAGAGGGAGGCAGAGAGAGGGAGGAGAGAGAGAGAGAGAGGGAGGGAGGCAGAGAGAGAGGGAAGGAAGCAGAGAGAGAGGGAAGGAAGCAGAGAGAGAGGGAGGGGGAGAGAGAGAGAGAGCGAGGGGGAGGGAGGCAGAGAGAGAGAGAGGGAGGCAGAGAGAGAGAGAGGGGGGCACCAAGAGAGAGAGGGGGCCAGAGGGAGAGAGAGAGAGAGAGAGAGAGCGAGAGGGGCAGAGAGAGAGAGAGAGACAGGGAGACAGAGAGAGACAGACAACAGTTATTGCTCAATCGAGCTCTGTTATAACTGTGAGCTAGTATGGAGGTGATGGGCTGAACAGTCCACTTTCAGGTTTGGCGAATTTCTGCGGGCTGTTTTATTCTCTTTGACCCCTTGTGCTCCGGGATTCTGAGCGGCTGGTGAAACTGGGGTGTTTCTGCCTTTGCAGCTGAACGGCAAGAAGATCAGGACTCCCTTCGAGGACATTGTGAAGGGAATCAGCATCTCCACCAGCGGTATGTACAACATCCTGGAGACCACCTTCGGGCTGACGGTCAGGTTCGACGGCAACCATCACCTTGAGATTAAACTGCCCAACACGTACTACGGGAAGGTGAGAGCGGGGACCGGTGTGGGGGGGGTGGGGGGTTTTGGGGGGAAGTGGGGAATGTGAGGAGAATGTGCTAATTCCCAGGCAGGGTGGGCGCACCCTATAATACGGAACCGAACCTACTCACCGAGTCAGGGGGTGTGGAGGGTGTGGGGAATTATCTCATCCTTAGGGGACACAAAATGCCTCACTGGAACTCACCTACTGACCCAAATCCTGTCCGCCATCGACAAGGACACAAGTCATGAGTGTGATGGAAGTCTCCCCACTTCCCTGGACGGGTGCGGCTCCCAACAATAACTCAAGAAGCTCGACACCATCCAGGACGAAGCTCGATCAAGACGTTAACCACAAACACCCATCCTTCCACCACCCGCGCAGCCATGTGTACCGTCTACAAGATGCACTGCAGCGACTCACCAAGGCTCCGTAGGCAGCACGTCCCACACCCACCACCTCCACCATCTAGAAGGACAAGGGGCAGCAGATACCTGGGGGCACCCTGGAGATTCCACCCCTCCGAGCCACTCACCGTCCCGACTGGGAAATATATCGGCCGTTCCTTCGCAGCGGCTGGGATCAGAATGCTGGAATTCCCTCCGTCTGGGCGTCGTGAGGACTGCGGCGGCCTGCAGTGGGTTCAAGATGGCAGCTCCCCCACCACCTTCTCAAGGGGCAATTTAATAGAATCCCTACAGTGTGGAAGGAGGCCATTCGGCCCATTGAGCGTGCACCAACAACAACCCCAATACACGCCCTATCCCCACATTCCACACATTTATCCCACTAATCCCTCTAACCTGCACATCTTTGGACACGAACGGGCAATTTAGCATAGCCAATCCACCTAACCCACACATCTTTGGACACGAAGGGGCAATTTAGCATGGTCAACCCACCTAACCCACACATCTTTGCACACTAAGGGGCAATTTAGCATAGCCAATCCACCTAACCCACACATCTTTGGACACTAAGGGGCAATTTAGCATGGCTAATCCACCTAACCTGCACATCTTTGGACACTAAGGGGCAATTTAGCATGGTCAATCCACCTAACCTGCACATCTTTGGACACTAAGAGGCAATTTAGCATGGCCAATCCACCTAATCTGCACATCTTTGGACACGAAAGGGCAATTTAGCATGGCCAATCCACCTAATCTGCACATCTTTGGACACTAAGGGGCAATTTAGCATGGCCAATCCACCTAACCTGCACATCTTTGGACACTAAGGGGCAATTTAGCATGGCCTATCCACCTAACGCACATCTTTGGACACAAAGGGCAATTTAGCATGGCCAATCCACCTAACCTGCACATCTTTGGACACTAAGGGGCAATTTAGCATGGCCTATCCACTAAATCGCACATCTTTGGACACTAAAGGGCAATTTAGCATGGCCAATCCACCTAACCTGCACATCTTTGGACACTAAGGGGCAATTTAGCATGGCCAGTCCACCTAACCTGCACATCTTTGGACATTAAGGAGCAATTTAGCATGGCCAATCCTCCTAACCCACACATCTTTGGACACTAAGGGACTATTTAGCATGGCCTATCCACCTAATCTGCACATCTTTGGACACTAAAGGGCAATTTAGCATGGCCAATCCACCTAATCTGCACATCTTTGGACACTAAGGGACAATTTTTAACTTTTCTCTTTGTTTAAAACAGCGAGCGGGAGTAGTTTTTGCCGTTTTTATTTAAACTAACTTGTAACCGGAAGTCGTCACTAGGGGCTGCCGGTAGTTGTAGTTTTTCTCTCTGACTCTATAAATTGGTCCAGAGAGGAAACCCGATACTCTACACAGGTAGAGTATCCCACCCTCCCCCCTCCTCTAACCTAATAATAATAGTGTGTGTGTAGTTTTTTTTTCTCCTGCAAATTAAAGTAACAGTGATGGCAGTGCAGGTAGTACATTGCACCTCCTGCGGTATGTATGAGGTAAGGGACACCAGTAGTGTTCCTGCTGATTATACCTGCAGGAAGTGTGCACATTTGCAGCTCCTTGAGGATCGTGTTAAGGAGCTGGAGCTGGAATTAGAGGAGCTCAGAGTAATTCGAGAGGTTGAGGAGGATATAGGCAGGAGTAACAAAGAGATTGTAACTCCTATAAGTGATAATTGGGTAACTATTAGGAGGAGGGGTAAGAAGCAATCGGGGAGACAATCCCCTGGGGCTGTTCCCCTCCAAAATAAATTTTCTGTCTTGGAGGCTACAGTTGAGGAAGAATCAACTGGAGCTGACCAAAGGGAGCAGGTCTCTGGGGGTGAGACTGCTGAGAATGCTCAGGTGGGTGGGGGGAATAAGAGATTAGGCCTAGTTATAGGAGACTCCATAGTTAGAGGGACAGATAGGAGGGTAAATAGTAATAAACAGGACTCAGGGCTGGTGTGTTGCCTCCCAGGGGCTGGGGTCCAGGATGTCGCAGATCGGGTTTTTAGGATTCTTAAGGGTGAGGGGAGTCAGCCCCAAGTCATTGTTCATGTGGGGACACATGATGTAGGTAGGACAAGGGAAGGGGATATTAAACAGAAATTTATGGAGTTAGGGTGGAAGCTTAGGTCCATAACAGGCAGAGTGGTTATCTCTGGACTCTTGCCTGTGCCAAGGGATAGTTTAGAGATGAACAGAGAAAGGGATAGTTTGAACTCATGGCTGCGTGGATGGTGCAGGAGGGAGGGGTTCAGGTTCCTTAACAATTGGGACTCATTCTGGGATAGGTGGGACCTCTTCAAGAGAGATGGTCTACACCTGAACCAGAGGGGGACTAATATCTTGGGGGGAAAATTTGCTAAGGCTATGATGGGGGCGTTAAACTGATTCGGGGGGGGGGTGGGATCCTAAGTAGTTGGGGTGCTGAGAGGGATGAGAGTAAGGGGGTTATAGAGGAGAGTTGTAAAGCACAGCGGCGTACGGGTGGGGTGGAGCATGGTTTGAGATGCGTATACTTTAATGCAAGGAGTATTCGCAATAAGGGGGAGGAACTTGCAGCTTGGACCAGTACCTGGAACTTCGATGTTGTGGCCATTTCAGAGACTTGGGTAGAGCAGGGACAGGAATGGATGTTGCAGGTTCCGGGGTACAAATGCTTTAGTCGGAGTAGAGAAGGGGGTAGAAGGGGGGGAGGAGTGGCGTTACTGGTCAAAGACTGTATCACGGTGATCGAAAAGAAGTTTGATGAGGACTTGTCTGTTGAGGTAGTATGGGCTGAGATTAGAAACAGGAGAGGAGAGGTCACCCTGTTGGGAGTCTTTTACAGACCTCCTAATAGTTCTAGAGAGGTTGAGGAAAGGATTGCGAAGTCAATTCTGATTAGGAGTGAAAGTAGTAGGGTAATTGTGATGGGGGACTTTAACTTTGCTAATATTGATTGGAATAGCTATAGCTCTAGCTCGTTAGAGGGGTCAGTTTTCGTACAGAGTGTGCAGGAAGGTTTTTTGACTCAGTATGTAGATAGGCCAACTAGAGGTGAGGCTACATTGGATTTGGTGCTGGGCAATGAGCCAGACCAGGTGTTAGGCTTGGAAGTTAGTGAACATTTTGGTGATAGTGACCACAATTCGGTTACGTTCACCTTAGTGATGGACAGGGATAGGCATGAAGCTGGGGGCTGTAGTTATAGCTGGGGGAAGGGTAATTATGAGGCCATCAGGAGAGAATTAGGGTGCGTAGATTGGACTAGGGAACTACAGGGACTGGGAACATCTGGAATGTGGTGCTTATTCAAGGAGCAGCTGCTGAGAGTCCTTGATAAGTATGTCCCTGTCAGGCAGGGAGGAAATGGACGAGTAAGAGAGCCTTGGTGTACGAAAAGAGTTGATTTGCTGGTTAAGAAGAAAAAGGAGGCTTATGTCAGGATGAGGCTTGAAGGCTCAGGTAGTGCAATGGATAGCTATAGATTAGCTAGGAAGGAGGTAAAAAGTGAATTGAGGAGAGCTAAGAGGGGACACGAGAAGATGTTGGCTGATAGGATTAAGGAGAATCCTAAAGCTTTCTTTCGATATGTTAAGAATAGAAGATTGGTTAGGGCAAGATTAGGGCCAGTCATAGATAGCAGTGGGAAGTTGTGCGTGGAGCCTGAAGAGATTGGCGAGGCACTGAATAAATATTTCTCTTCGGTATTCACGCAGAGTGCTGGAAATGTAGCTGTGGAGAGCACTGAGGTACAGGGTTGCAAATTGGGGAGTATTGTAGTAGATAGGGAGGATGTGTTAGAAATTCTCGAGGGTTTGAAGTTGGATAAGTCCCCTGGGCCGGACGGGATTTACCCTAGGATTCTCTGGGAGGCAAGAGAGGAGATTGCAGAGCCTCTGGCTCTGATCTTCAGGTCCTCGTTGGTTACGGGTGTGGTTCCGGAGGACTGGAGGATAGCGAATGTGGTCCCATTGTTTAAGAAGGGGAAGAGAGACCTTCCTGGGAATTATAGGCCAGTGAGTCTTACTTCTGTGGTGGGCAAGGTATTGGAGAGAATTATTAGGGATAGGATTTATAGTTATTTAGAGAGAAATGAATTGATTGGGGATAGTCAGCATGGTTTCGTGAAGGGTAGGTCATGCCTTACTAACCTCATTGAGTTTTTTGAGAAAGTGACCAGAGAGGTGGATGGGGGTAAGGCGGTTGATGTAGTATATATGGACTTTAGTAAGGCGTTTGATAAGGTGGCCCATGGAAGACTTCTACAGAAAATGCAGATGTGTGGAATAGAGGGTGATTTAGCTAATTGGATTAGAAATTGGCTGGCAGATAGAAGACAGAGGGTGGTGGTTGATGGGAGATATTCATCGTGGAGTTCGGTGACGAGTGGTGTGCCTCAGGGGTCTGTTTTGGGGCCCCTGCTGTTTGTAATTTTTATAAATGATCTGGATGAGGGTATTGAGGGATGGATCAGTAAATTTGCAGATGATACTAAAGTTGGTGGAGTGGTAGATAGTGAAGAGGGGTGTTTTAGTTTACAGAGTGACTTGGACAAGTTGCAGAGCTGGGCCGAGAGGTGGCAAATGGAGTTTAATGTGGAAAAGTGTGAGGTAATGCACTTTGGCAGGAACAATAAATGTGTAGAGTATAGGGCTAATGGTAGGGCTCTTAATAGTGTTGAGGAACAGAAGGATCTTGGTGTATGTGTCAATAGATCCCTGAAAGTAGGCAGTCAAGTGGATAAAGTTGTTAAGAAGGCTTATGGAGTCTTAGCTTTTATTGGTAGGGGGATTGAATTTAGGAGCCGCAGCATCATGTTGCAGCTGTACAAAACTCTAGTGCGGCCGCACTTGGAGTATTGTGTGCAGTTCTGGTCCCCACATTATAAGAAAGATGTGGAGGCACTGGAGAGGGTACAGAGGAGGTTTACCAGGATGTTGCCTGGTATGGAGGGCAGGTCCTATGAAGAGAGGCTGACGGATTTGAGGTTGTTTTCGTTAGAAAGGAGGCGGCTAAGAGGGGACCTAATCGAAACATATAAGATGATTAGAGGTTTAGATAGGGTGGACAGTGATAGCTTTTTCCTAGGATGGAGAAAGCTAGCACGAGGGGAACAACTTTAAATAAGGGGTATGAGTTATAGACGGATATCAGAGTAGTTTCTTTACTCAAAGAGTGATTAGGGAGTGGAAGCCCTGCTGCAGCTGTTGTAGATGCGCCAAGTTTGAGTGGCGTTTAAGAGGTTAGTGATAAGTATATGATGAGAAGGAAGGTTTAGTTAGGAGGGGCATTGCTTTATTTTGGCCGGAACAACATCGAAGCCGAAGGGCCTGTTCTGCGCTGTATTGTTCTATTTCTATGTTCTATGTTAATTAACATGGCAAATCCACCTAACCTACACATCTTTGGACACTAAGGGGTAATTTACCATGGCCAATCCAACTAACCTGCACATCCTTGGACACTAAGGGACAATTTAGCATGGCCAATCCACCTAACCTGCACATCTTTGGACACTAAGGGGCAATTTAGCATGGCCAGTCCACCTAACCTGCACATCTTTGGACATTAAGGAGCAATTTAGCATGGCCAATCCTCCTAACCCACACATCTTTGGACATTAAGGGACAATTTAGCATGGCCAATCCACCTAATCTGCACATCTTTGGACACTAAGGGGCAATTTAGCATGGCCAGTCCACCTAACCTGCACAACTTTGGACATTAAGGAGCAATTTAGCATGGCCAATCCACCTAACCTGCACATCTTTGGACACTAAGTGGCAATTTAGCATGGCCAATCCACCTAACCTGCACATCTTTAGACTGTGGGAGGAAACCAGAGCACCCAGAGGAAACCCACACAGACACAGGGAGAATTAGGGATGGGCAATAAATGCTGGCCAGCCAGCGAATGCCCATGTCCCATGAATGAAAGTCTTTCGGGAGAGAGAAAGAGAGGCGGGAGGATGGGACTGATTGGGTAGTTCCACCGAGAGGGTGGCATGTCTTCGATGGACCGAATGGTCCCCTATTGTGCTATCCAGATCTGGGCCTGATTTTGACCCCTCTACCTGTGCCCAGGTGTGCGGCATGTGTGGCAACTTCAACAACAACGGCGAGGACGAGCTGCTGATGCCCGACGGGCTCCCGGCCAAGAACGTCACCCAATTCGGAAACAGCTGGCGGGTGCGAGGAGACAGTGACCCACGGTAAGAGAGATGGCCCAACCAAGAGAGCGGCGGGTTAACCCGACCCAACCCCGGGGACGTCCGGCGGAGTCCGTTTGTCGGTCACCCTCACGCTGCTGCGATGTTAACACGCGCGCACAGCAAGATCCCACGAGCCGCATCGCGACGGTGATCTGCTTTGGGCCAATGCAAAACTGGCCGTATCTGGAGTCCATAGAACATTACAGCTCAGAAACAGGCCCTTCCCTTCGTCTGTGCCGAACCATTTCTCTGCCTAATCCCACTGAACCTGCACTTGGACCATATCCCTCCACACACCTCTCATCCTTGAACCCATCCAAACTTTCATTAAATGTTAAAAGTGACCCCATTTACCACTTACCGGCAACTCACTCCACACTCCCACCACTCCCTGCCTGAAGAATCCACCCCCCCCCAATATTCCCTATAAACTTTTCCCCCACCCTTAACCCATGCCCTCTGGTTTTTTCTTTCCCCCCGAACCTCAGTGGGAAAAAGCCTGCTTGCATTCACTCTATCTGTACCCATCAAAATCTTACACACCGCTATCAAATCTCCCCTCATTCATCTACGCTCCACGGAATAAACCAACCTATTCAATCTCCCTCAGTTTCTCCAAACGGCAACATCCTTCTCTGCACTCTTCCAAAATCATTCACATCCTTCCTGAGACCAGGTGACCAAAACTGGACACAATACTCTAAATTCAGCCTTATCCCCAGAATCCTACACATTTACCCGACTAATCCTCTAACCTGCACATCTTTGGACACTAAGGGACAATTTAGCATGGCCAACCCACCTAACCTGCACACCTTTGGACACTAAGGGACAATTTAGCATGGCCAATTCACCTAACCTGCGTATCTTTAGATACTAAGGGACAATTTAACATGGCCAACTCACCTAACCTGCACAT
>JAGIQG010000037.1:16333881-16406239 GCA_024679065.1 Sphyrna mokarran
TTTTTAACTTTTCTCTTTGTTTAAAACAGCGAGCGGGAGTAGTTTTTGCCGTTTTTATTTAAACTAACTTGTAACCGGAAGTCGTCACTAGGGGCTGCCGGTAGTTGTAGTTTTTCTCTCTGACTCTATAAATTGGTCCAGAGAGGAAACCCGATACTCTACACAGGTAGAGTATCCCACCCTCCCCCCTCCTCTAACCTAATAATAATAGTGTGTGTGTAGTTTTTTTTTCTCCTGCAAATTAAAGTAACAGTGATGGCAGTGCAGGTAGTACATTGCACCTCCTGCGGTATGTATGAGGTAAGGGACACCAGTAGTGTTCCTGCTGATTATACCTGCAGGAAGTGTGCACATTTGCAGCTCCTTGAGGATCGTGTTAAGGAGCTGGAGCTGGAATTAGAGGAGCTCAGAGTAATTCGAGAGGTTGAGGAGGATATAGGCAGGAGTAACAAAGAGATTGTAACTCCTATAAGTGATAATTGGGTAACTATTAGGAGGAGGGGTAAGAAGCAATCGGGGAGACAATCCCCTGGGGCTGTTCCCCTCCAAAATAAATTTTCTGTCTTGGAGGCTACAGTTGAGGAAGAATCAACTGGAGCTGACCAAAGGGAGCAGGTCTCTGGGGGTGAGCCTGCTGAGAATGCTCAGGTGGGTGGGGGGAATAAGAGATTAGGCCTAGTTATAGGAGACTCCATAGTTAGAGGGACAGATAGGAGGGTAAATAGTAATAAACAGGACTCAGGGCTGGTGTGTTGCCTCCCAGGGGCTGGGGTCCAGGATGTTGCAGATCGGGTTTTTAGGATTCTTAAGGGTGAGGGGAGTCAGCCCCAAGTCATTGTTCATGTGGGGACACATGATGTAGGTAGGACAAGGGAAGGGGATATTAAACAGAAATTTATGGAGTTAGGGTGGAAGCTTAGGTCCATAACAGGCAGAGTGGTTATCTCTGGACTCTTGCCTGTGCCAAGGGATAGTTTAGAGATGAACAGAGAAAGGGATAGTTTGAACTCATGGCTGCGTGGATGGTGCAGGAGGGAGGGGTTCAGGTTCCTTAACAATTGGGACTCATTCTGGGATAGGTGGGACCTCTTCAAGAGAGATGGTCTACACCTGAACCAGAGGGGGACTAATATCTTGGGGGGAAAATTTGCTAAGGCTATGATGGGGGCGTTAAACTGATTCGGGGGGGGGGTGGGATCCTAAGTAGTTGGGGTGCTGAGAGGGATGAGAGTAAGGGGGTTATAGAGGAGAGTTGTAAAACACAGCGGCGTACGGGTGGGGTGGAGCATGGTTTGAGATGCGTATACTTTAATGCAAGGAGTATTCGCAATAAGGGGGAGGAACTTGCAGCTTGGACCAGTACCTGGAACTTCGATGTTGTGGCCATTTCAGAGACTTGGGTAGAGCAGGGACAGGAATGGATGTTGCAGGTTCCGGGGTACAAATGCTTTAGTCGGAGTAGAGAAGGGGGTAGAAGGGGGGGAGGAGTGGCGTTACTGGTCAAAGACTGTATCACGGTGATCGAAAAGAAGTTTGATGAGGACTTGTCTGTTGAGGTAGTATGGGCTGAGATTAGAAACAGGAGAGGAGAGGTCACCCTGTTGGGAGTCTTTTACAGACCTCCTAATAGTTCTAGAGAGGTTGAGGAAAGGATTGCGAAGTCAATTCTGATTAGGAGTGAAAGTAGTAGGGTAATTGTGATGGGGGACTTTAACTTTGCTAATATTGATTGGAATAGCTATAGCTCTAGCTCGTTAGAGGGGTCAGTTTTCGTACAGAGTGTGCAGGAAGGTTTTTTGACTCAGTATGTAGATAGGCCAACTAGAGGTGAGGCTACATTGGATTTGGTGCTGGGCAATGAGCCAGACCAGGTGTTAGGCTTGGAAGTTAGTGAACATTTTGGTGATAGTGACCACAATTCGGTTACGTTCACCTTAGTGATGGACAGGGATAGGCATGAAGCTGGGGGCAGTAGTTATAGCTGGGGGAAGGGTAATTATGAGGCCATCAGGAGAGAATTAGGGTGCATAGATTGGACTAGGAAACTACAGGGACTGGGAACATCTGGAATGTGGTGCTTATTCAAGGAGCAGCTGCTGCGAGTCCTTGATAAGTATGTCCCTGTCAGGCAGGGAGGAAATGGTCGAGTAAGAGAGCCTTGGTGTACGAAAAGAGTTGATTTGCTGGTTAAGAAGAAAAAGGAGGCTTATGTCAGGATGAGGCTTGAAGGCTCAGGTAGTGCAATGGATAGCTATAGATTAGCTAGGAAGGAGGTAAAAAGTGAATTGAGGAGAGCTAAGAGGGGACACGAGAAGATGTTGGCTGATAGGATTAAGGAGAATCCTAAAGCTTTCTTTCGATATGTTAAGAATAGAAGATTGGTTAGGGCAAGATTAGGGCCAGTCATAGATAGCAGTGGGAAGTTGTGCGTGGAGCCTGAAGAGATTGGCGAGGCACTGAATAAATATTTCTCTTCGGTATTCACGCAGAGTGCTGGAAATGTAGCTGTGGAGAGCACTGAGGTACAGGGTTGCAAATTGGGGAGTATTGTAGTAGATAGGGAGGATGTGTTAGAAATTCTCGAGGGTTTGAAGTTGGATAAGTCCCCTGGGCCGGACGGGATTTACCCTAGGATTCTCTGGGAGGCAAGAGAGGAGATTGCAGAGCCTCTGGCTCTGATCTTCAGGTCCTCGTTGGTTAGGGTGTGGTTCCGGAGGACTGGAGGATGGCGAATGTGGTCCCATTGTTTAAGAAGGGGAAGAGAGACCTTCCTGGGAATTATAGGCCAGTGAGTCTTACTTCTGTTGTGGGCAAGGTATTGGAGAGAATTATTAGGGATAGGATTTATAGTTATTTAGAGAGAAATGAATTGATTGGGGATAGTCAGCATGGTTTCGTGAAGGGTAGGTCATGCCTTACTAACCTCATTGAGTTTTTTTGAGAAAGTGACCAGAGAGGTGGATGGGGGTAAGGCGGTTGATGTGGTATATATGGACTTTAGTAAGGCTTTTGATAAGGTGGCCCATGGAAGACTTCTACAGAAAATGCAGATGTGTGGAATAGAGGGTGATTTAGCTAATTGGATTAGAAATTGGCTGGCAGATAGAAGACAGAGGGTGGTGGTTGATGGGAGATTTTCATCGTGGAGTTCGGTGACGAGTGGTGTGCCTCAGGGGTCTGTTTTGGGGCCCCTGCTGTTTGTAATTTTTATAAATGATCTGGATGAGGGTATTGAGGGATGGATCAGTAAATTTGCAGATGACACTAAAGTTGGTGGTGTGGTAGATAGTGAAGAGGGGTGTTTTAGTTTACAGAGTGATTGGACAAGTTGCAGAGCTGGGCGAGAGGTGGCAAATGGAGTTTAATGTGGAAAAGTGTGAGGTAAATGCACTTGGCAGGGAACAATAAATGTGTAGAGGATAGGGCTAATGGTAGGGCTCTTAATAGTGTTGGGGAACAGAAGGATCTTGGTGTATGTGTCAATAGATCCCTGAAAGTAGGCAGTCAAGTGGATAAAGTTGTTAAGAAGGCTTATGGAGTCTTAGCTTTTATTGGTAGGGGGATTGAATTTAGGAGCCGCAGCATCATGTTGCAGCTGTACAAAACTCTAGTGCGGCCGCACTTGGAGTATTGTGTGCAGTTCTGGTCGCCACATTATAAGAAAGTGTGGAGGCATTGGAGAGGGTACAGAGGAGGTTTACTAGGATGTTGCCTGGTATGGAGGGCAGGTCCTATGAAGAGAGGTTGAAGGATTTGAGGTTGTTTTCGTTAGAAAGGAGGCGGCTAAGGGGGGATCTTATTGAAACATATAAGATGATTAGAGGTTTGGATAGGGTGGACAGTGATAGCCTTTTTCCTAGGATGGAAAAAGCTAGCACGAGGGGACACAACTTTAATTAAGGGGTATGAGTTATAGGACGGATATCAGAGGTAGGTTCTTTACTCAAAGAGTGATTAGGGAGTGGAATGCCCTGCCTGCAGCTGTTGTAGATGCGCCAAGTTTGGTGGCGTTTAAGAGGTTAGTTGATAAGTATATGGATGAGAAGGGAATGGTTAGTTAGGAGGGGCATTGCTTTATTTTGGTCGGCACAACATCGAAGCCGAAGGGCCTGTTCTGTGCTGTATTGTTCTATTTCTATGTTCTATGTTAATTTAACATGGCCAATCCACCTAACCTGCACATCTTTGGACACTAAGGGGCAATTTAGCATGGCCAATCCACCTAACCTGCACATCTTTGGACACTAAGGGGCAATTTAGCATGGCCAATCCACTAACCTGCACACCTTTGGACACTAAGGGGCAATTTAGCATGGCCAGTCCACCTAACCTGCACATCTTTGGACATTAAGGAGCAATTTAGCATGGCCAATCCTCCTAACCCACACATCTTTGGACATTAAGGGACAATTTAGCATGGCCAATCCACCTAATCTGCACATCTTTGGACACTAAGGGGCAATTTAGCATGGCCAGTCCACCTAACCTGCACAACTTTGGACATTAAGGAGCAATTTAGCATGGCCAATCCACCTAACCTGCACATCTTTGGACACTAAGTGGCAATTTAGCATGGCCAATCCACCTAACCTGCACATCTTTAGACTGTGGGAGGAAACCAGAGCACCCAGAGGAAACCCACACAGACACAGGGAGAATTAGGGATGGGCAATAAATGCTGGCCAGCCAGCGAATGCCCATGTCCCATGAATGAAAGTCTTTCGGGAGAGAGAAAGAGAGGCGGGAGGATGGGACTGATTGGGTAGTTCCACCGAGAGGGTGGCATGTCTTCGATGGACCGAATGGTCCCCTATTGTGCTATCCAGATCTGGGCCTGATTTTGACCCCTCTACCTGTGCCCAGGTGTGCGGCATGTGTGGCAACTTCAACAACAACGGCGAGGACGAGCTGCTGATGCCCGACGGGCTCCCGGCCAAGAACGTCACCCAATTCGGAAACAGCTGGCGGGTGCGAGGAGACAGTGACCCACGGTAAGAGAGATGGCCCAACCAAGAGAGCGGCGGGTTAACCCGACCCAACCCCGGGGACGTCCGGCGGAGTCCGTTTGTCGGTCACCCTCACGCTGCTGCGATGTTAACACGCGCGCACAGCAAGATCCCACGAGCCGCATCGCGACGGTGATCTGCTTTGGGCCAATGCAAAACTGGCCGTATCTGGAGTCCATAGAACATTAGAGCTCAGAAACAGGCCTTTTGGCCCTTCTTGTCTGTGCCGAGCCATTTCTCTGCCTCATCCCGCTGAACCTGCACTTGGATCATATCCCTGCACACACCTCTCATCCTTGAACCCATCCAAACTTTCATTAAATGTTAAAAGTGACCCCGTATTTACCACTTTATCCGGCAGCTCACTCCACACTCCCACCACTCCCTGCGTGAAGAATTCCACCCCCCCCCGATATTCCCTATAAACTTTTCCCCTTTCACCCTTAACCCATGCCCTCTGGTTTTTTCTTTCTCCTCGAGGCTCAGTGGGAAAAAGCCTGCTTGCATTCACTCTCTCTGTACCCATCAAAATCTGACACACCGCTATCAAATCTCCCCTCATTCTTCTACGCTCCACGGAATAAAGTCCGAACCTATTCAGTCTCCCTCAGTTTCTCCAATACTGGCAACATCCTTCTCTGCACTCTTTCTAAATTATTTACATCCTTCCTGAGACCAGGTGACCAAAACTGGACACAATACTCTAAATTCAGCCTTATCCCCAGAATCCTACACATTTACCCGACTAATCCTCTAACCTGCACATCTTTGGACACTAAGGGACAATTTAGCATGGCCAACCCACCTAACCTGCACACCTTTGGACACTAAGGGACAATTTAGCATGGCCAATTCACCTAACCTGCGTATCTTTAGATACTAAGGGACAATTTAACATGGCCAACTCACCTAACCTGCACATCTTTGGACACTAAGGAACAATTTAGCATGGCCAATCCACCTAACCTGCACATCTTTGGACACTAAGGAACAATTTAGCATGGCCAATCCACCTAACCTTTGGACTGTGGGAGAAAACCAGAGCATCCAGAGGAAACCCACGCAGATACGGTGCGAGACTTTGCCCAGTCGGTAACCCAAGCCGGGAATCGAACCCAGGCAGCAGTGCTAACCCACTGTGCCAATGGGGTGAAAGATCCCTGCGTGTGGCGAGGGGGCCCAGTTTGGCGGCGCTCTCGCTGTTAACTCCTTTCTTGGTTTTGCAGCTGCCACTCTGATGACAGAGAGGACCTGAATCCCACGTGTACAGCCAAGGAACAGGCCCGATGGAGGGCGCAGTGTAACCACCTGCTCTCGGGGAAGTACCAGCAGTGCCACGGCATCGTGAAGCCAACACCCTTCATCGAGAACTGCGTCTTTGACATGTGCGAATACTCGGGAATGGTCTCCACCCTCTGCGACAACGTCCAGTCCTACGCGGAGGCCTGCAAGAGCGAGGGCATCGAGATCAAGTGGCGGAACAGCACCTTCTGCCGTAAGTGGCGCCCAGACCGGACTTGTTCCTCTCGCTCCTTACCTCCTCTGGGAGATGCCCGCTTTGCCACGAGTGTCGACTGGCTGCTCCGCCAAGGGAGGCATCACCAGCCATTGCCAGTTCTGTGGAACCCTACAATCCCCACAATGCAGAAAGAGGATGTTCAGTCCATTGAGTCTGCGCTGACCGCAATACCGCCCTATCCCCATGAACCCACGCATTTACCCCGCATCACTAAGTGGCAATTTAGCATGGCCAATCCACCTAACCTGCACATCTTTGGACACTAAGGGGCAATTTAGCATGGCCAATCCACCTAACCTACACATCTTTGGACACTAAGGGATAATTTAGCATGGCCAATCCACCTAACCTGCACATCTTTGAAAACTAAGGGACAATTTAGCATGGCCAATCCACCTAACCTGCACACTTTTGGACATGTAGCAGCAATTTAGCATGGCCAATCCACCTAGCCCACACATCTTTGGACACTAAGAGGCAATTTAGCATGGCCAATCCACCTAACCTGCACATCTTTTGACACTAAGGGGCAATTTAGCATGGCCAATCCACCTAATGTGCGCATCTTTGGATACTAAAGGACAATTTAGCATGGCCAATACACCTAACCCACACATCTTTGGACACTAAGGCGCAATTTAGCACGGCCAATGCACCTAACCCACATATCTTTGGACACTAAGGGGCAATTTAGCATGGCCAATCCACCTAACCTGCACATCTTTGAAAACTAAGGGACAATTTAGCATGGCCAATCCACCTAACCTGCACACTTTTGGACATGTAGCAGCAATTTAGCATGGCCAATCCACCTAGCCCACACATCTTTGGACACTAAGAGGCAATTTAGCATGGCCAATCCACCTAACCTGCACATCTTTTGACACTAAGGCGCAATTTAGCACGGCCAATGCACCTAACCCACATATCTTTGAACACTAAGTGGCAATTTAACATGGCCAATCCATCTAATTTGTGCATCGTCAGAGGAAGCTGGGGCACCTGGAGGAAATCCACGCAGACACGGGGAGAACGTGCAGCCTCTGCACAGACACTGAACCGAGTCGGGAAACAGAGCCCGGTCCCTGGCACTGTGAGGCAGCAGTGCTAACCCACTGTGCCACCGTGCTGCCCAATTAATAGCAAATAAAAAATACTTCAACTGAGCCCTCGTACCCACAACATTTTGGGGCGTTGCCAATTTCCAAGTTTATCTGAAAATGCGCAGAACAGTCTCACTTCTAGCTGGTCCAGTTTTAATTTTGAAGACAGCTATTCTCTCCTCATCATTGAACGAGGAGCGTTGGCATTTATTGCCCATCCCTAAATGCCCCTTGAACTGAAATGAACGTTACTCGGTCATTTCAGAGGGGCATTTGAGAGTCAACCCCATGGGCTGTGGATCTGGACTCACATGTGGGCCAGACCGGCTAAGGACAGCAGATTTCCTGCCCTAAAGGGGACATTAGTGAACAGAGATCTTTTTTTTATATATAAAATCGATGATAGTTGGCCTTCTTACCCTGACTGAGATGAGGGTTTGTTTCTGTATTTCTGCCGAAAATGTCACCAGAGTCCCTGGATTCTCTGGCGCAGTGAATGAATGCTCGGCTGAGTGCCAAACTCCCCTCGTTCGCTTTGTCGATGATGGCGTCTGATAGTTGCTTGGCTTGTCGTTAGGATGTTTCAGTGATGCCTCTCTCTTGTCTGCCCCAGCTCTTCCCTGTCAGAAAAACAGCCACTACACAGAGTGTGCGTCCAGCTGCCCGGCCACCTGCATCGATATCTACGCTCCCTCTACCTGCGAGAGTAACCAGCCCTGCGTGCAAGGCTGCGAGTGCGACTCCGGCTTTGTGTTGAGTGACGACCAGTGCGTGCCGTTGGCGGACTGCGGCTGTGTCGACTATAATGGTGACTACTACGAGGTAAGTATCGCCCCGGTAACCTTTCACCCATTGCCCCCAAAACCCCGGGGGGGGGGGGCGGGGTGCCTTTCACCCTCCAAAACCTTTCAGTCCAAAATCCCATTACCTTCCGCCCGATAGCCTTTCGCCGGAAGGAACGACAAAAGGGTCGTGAATGTAGCCCCAATCCATCACGCAAACCAGCCTCCCATCCATTGACTCTGTCTTCCCGCTGCCTCAGAGGAAAAGCAGCCGGCATAATCAAGGACCCCCCACACACACCCCGGACATTCTCTCTTCCACCTTCTTCCGTCGGGAAAAAGATGCAAAAGTCTGAGCTCACGCACCGACCGACTCAAGAACAGCTTCTTCCCTGCTGCCGTCAGACTTTTGAATGGACCTACCCTCGCGTTAAGTTGATCTTTCTCTGCACCCTGGTGATGACTGTAACACTACATTCTGCACTCTCTCCTTTCCTTCCTTATGAATGGTATGCTTTATCTATATAGCGCGCAAGTAGCAATACTTTTCACACTATCCCAATACATATGATTATAATAAATCAAATCCTCCCCTATGTACTCTATGAATGGTATGCTTTGCCTGTATAATAGAACATAGAACACTACAGCACAAACAGGCCCTTCGGCCCACAAGTTGTGCCGAACACATCAAAAC
The DNA here is from genome assembly GCA_024679065.1 of Sphyrna mokarran. Taxonomy (NCBI): domain Eukaryota; kingdom Metazoa; phylum Chordata; class Chondrichthyes; order Carcharhiniformes; family Carcharhinidae; genus Sphyrna; species Sphyrna mokarran. Next base: position 16,342,989 of record JAGIQG010000037.1, read on the forward strand.
CTACCCAGCCATAGACCTATCTATAACCCCCAATCCCATTGGATCCCATATACTCATCCAGAAGTCTTTTAAAAGACCCCAGCGAGTTCGCCTCGACCACCACCGACGGCAGCCGATTCCATTCACTCACCACCCTCTGAGTGAAAAACTTTCCCCTAGCATCCCCTCTGTACTTGCTTCCCTGCACCTTAAATCTGTGCCCTCTCGTCGCGACCATTTCAGCCCTGGGAAATAGTCTCTGAGAGTCCACCCTATCTATTCCTCTCAACATCTTGTAAACCTCTATCAGGTCGCCTCTCAACCTTCGTCTCTCCAGGGAGAACAGTCCCAGCTCTCTCAACCTGTCTTCATAAGGCATGCCTCCCAATCCAGGCAACATCCTTGTAAATCTCCTCTGCACCCTTTCAATAGCTTCCACGTCCTTCCTATAGTGAGGTGACCAGAACTGCGCACAGTACTCCAAGTAAATGCGCAGAAACAATACTTTTCACTGTATCCCAACATGTGACAATAATAAATCAAGTCAAATCCTTCTCCCCTATGTACTCTATGAATGGTATGCTTTGTCTGTATAGCGCGCAAGAAACAATACTTTTCACTGTATCCCAGTACATGTGACAATAAGAAATCAAATCAAGAACCAGGTTTAGAATAGGGAATATCCGACAGGAATATGAATTCAAGTCACAGGAGTAGGATTTGAACCCTGGGCTGAAAGCTGAGAGTGAGTGACACAGCCAGCACACACACAGCCTCGTTTCATCCCGCCATTGACCCTCCCAAAAACGTCTTGAGAATCAAAGGCTTGCTCCTTTCAAAGCAGGCTCTCTCTGCGAGAGGATGACCGCCCCGCGTTTGCTTTTGGATTCCGGAGCCGTTGAGTGACGCCACCTTTTCCTTCTGTTTTCCGTTCCGCAGTCCGGGGACAGCTGGCTGAACGAGCGCTGTGACAGCAAGTGTACCTGCTCGAAGGGGCAACTGAAGTGCAGAAGGCACAAGTGCCGCGAGAACTCGGTCTGCGTGCTGAAGAAGAACGGGAGGTACAGGTGCAAACCTGTCGGTAAGTCACCCCTCGCGGCCTCCCTCAATCCCAAACCCACCAACGTTCCCAGATCAGCTCATGGCCGGTGCTCAGGAGTAGAGGGGAGGGCGGTGCAAATGTGGTGGAAGTGGAGGGGGGAGCGGGGCGAATGTCTGGCTGCAAATACAGGACTGCAAAAACTGGCCCCCTCCTGAATTCAGATCACAGAATCCCTATAATGGAGCAAGAGGCCATTCAGCCCATCGAGACCACAATCCCACCAGGCTCTATTCCCATAACCCCACATATTTACCCCGCTAATCCTCCTAACCCACCCATTCTAGGACACTAAGGAGCAATTTAGCATGGCCAATCCACCTAACCAGCATATCTTTGGACACTAAGAGACAATTTAGCATGGCCAATCCACCTAACCTACACATCTTTGGACACTAAGAGACAATTTAACATGGCCAATTCACCTAACCTGCACATCTTTGGATACTAAGGGACAATTTAGCACGGCCAATCCACCTAACCTACACATCTTTGGACACTAAGGGACAATTTCGCATGCCAATTCACCTAACCTGCATATCTTTGGATACAAAGGGCAATTTAGCATGGCCAATCCACCTAACAATACATCTTTGGACGCTAAGGGACAATTTAGCATGGCTAATCAACCCTAAACAGCATGTATTTCAAACCGTGGGAGGAAACCGGAGCACCCACGCAGACATGGGGGCAGAATGTGCAAACTCCAAACAGACAGTGACCCAAGCTGGGAATCGAACCCGGGGTCCCTGGTGCTGTGAGGCAGCAGTGTTAACTACGGTCGCCACTTTTTACGTAGTACCTTCCAGAATGCTGTCTTAAGAGAAACGTATCCCTCATCACCCTCTCTGTCTGGCTCTGTTCCTGCATATTTCCAACCTGTGTCCCCCTGGTTACTCACCCTCCTTCCCTACCCTCTCCTCTCCTGCCGCACTCCCTCCATGGAACATTACAGCACAGAAACAGGGCCCTTTTGGCCCTTCTTGTCTGTGCCGAACCATTTTTCTGCCTAGTCATACTGATCTGCACCAGAAACCATATCCCTTCGCATCCCTCTCACCCATGTACCCTCCACTACTCCTCAGAGCCATTTTCTCCTTCCGTACTCTGTACAAACCCCTCAGGCCTCAAATAAGACTCTACTTAACATCTCCCCGCTGTCTCTCAGTCTCATTGTCTCTCGTCTTCTCCCCATTGTCTCTCAATCTCATTGTCTCTCAATCTCATTGTCTCTCAATCTCATTGTCTCTCAGTCTCATTGTCTCTCGTCTTCTCCCCATTGTCTCTCAGTCTCATTGTCTCTCATCTTCTCCCCATTGTCTCTCAGTCTCATTGTCTCTCGTCTTCTCCCCATTGTCTCTCAGTCTCATTGTCTCTCGTCTTCTCCCCATTGTCTCTCAGTCTCATTGTCTCTCGTCTTCTCCCCATTGTCTCTCAGTCTCATTGTCTCTCAGTCTCATTGTCTCTCAGTCTTCTCTCCATTGTCTCTCAGTCTTTTCCCTGCTGTTTTTCAGTCTTGTTGTCTCTCGGTCTTTTCCCCACTGTCTCTCAGTCTCATTGTCTCTCAATCTTCGTCCCGTTGTCTCTCAGTCTCATTGTCTCTCAGTCTCATTGTCTCTCAGTCTCATTGTCTCTCAATCTTCGTCCCGTTGTCTCTCAGTCTCATTGTCTCTCAGTCTCATTGTCTCTCAGTCTCATTGTCTCTCAATCTTCGTCCCGTTGTCTCTCAGTCTCATTGTCTCTCAGTCTCATTGTCTCTCAGTCTTTTCCCCGCTGTCTCTCAATCTCATCATCTCTCAGTCTCATTGTCTCTCCATCTGCCCGTTGACTCTCGGTCTTGTTGACTCTCGGTCTTGTTGTCTCTCGGTCTTGTTGTCCCTCAGTCTTGTTGTCTCTCAGTCTTTTCTCCGCTGTCGAACAGTCTCGCTGTCTCTCAGTCTCATTGTCTCTCAATCTTCCCGTTGTCTCGCGGTCTTGTTGTCTCTCAGTCTCATTGTCTCTCAGTCTCATTGTCTCTCAGTCTCATTGTCTCTTAGTCTTCTCCCAGTTGTCTCTCAGTCTTGTTGTCTCTCAGTCTTGTTGTCTCTCAGTCTTCACCTCGCTGTCGAACAGTCTCACTGCCTCTCAGTCAAAGGTGGCTCTGATTTTCTTGTCCTGTTCCCCTCCACCCCCCCACAGCATTCGAGACGTGCCTGATTTCAGGAGACCCTCACTACCTGACCTTCGACGGACTGTCCCACCACTTCCAGGGCAAGGGCACCTACACGCTGGTCACCACCTACAGGTCCACCGAGGGCCTGCAGCCCATCAACATCGAGGGCAAAAACGAAGTGAGGAACGGAAACAAGAAGGTCACCTACCTGTCAGCTGTCTACATCGAAGTGTACGGTCACACCATTGAGTTCCACAAGAACAAACGCTTCCTGGTAAGGGAATCGGTCCTGTGACAAACCTACACATCTTTGGGCACTAAGGGCAATTTAGCATGGCCAATCCACCTAACCCGCACATCTTTGGACACTAAGGGGCAATTTAGCATGGCCAATCCACCTAACCTGCACATCTTTGGACACTAAGGGGCAATTTAGCATGGCCAATCCACCTAACCTGCACATCTTTGGACACTAAGGGGCAATTTAGCATGGCCAATCCACCTAACCCGCACATCTTTGGACACTAAGGGGCAATTTAGCATGGCCAATCCACCTAAACTACACATCTTTGATAATAAGGGATTTAGCATGGCCAATCCACCTAACCGCACATCTTTGGACACTAAGGGGCAATTTAGCATGGCCAATCCACCTAACCTGCACATCTTTGGACACTAAGGGGCAATTTAGCATGGCCAATCCACCTAACCCGCACATCTTTGGACACTAAGGGGCAATTTAGCATGGCCAATCCACCTAAACTACACATCTTTGATAATAAGGGGCAATTTAGCATGGCCAATCCACCTAACCTGCACATCTTTGGACACTAAGGAGCAATTTAGCATGGCCAATCCACCTAACCTACACATCTTTTGACACTAAGGGGCAACTTAGCATGGCCAATTCATCTAACCTGCACATCTTTGGACACTAAGGCGCAATTTAGCATGGCCAATCCTCTTAACCTGCACATCTTTGGACACTAGGGAGCAATTTAGCATGGCCAATCCACCTAACCTGCACATCTTTGGACACTAAGGGGCAATTTAGCATGGCCAATCCACCTAACCTGCACATCTTTGGACACTAAGGAGCAATTTAGCATGGCCAATCCACCTAACCTGCACATCTTTTGACACTAAGGGGCAATTTAGCATGGCCAATTCATCTAACCTGCACATCTTTGGACACTAAGGCGCAATTTAGCATGGCCAATCCTCTTAACCTGCACATCTTTGGACACTAGGGAGCAATTTAGCATGGCCAATCCATCTAACTGCACATCTTTGGACACTAAGGAGCAATTTAGCATGGCCAATCCTCTTAACCTGTACATCTTTGGACACTAGGGTACAATTTAGCATGGCCAATCCACCTAACCTGCACATCTTTGGACACTAAGGAGCAATTTAGCATGGCCAATCCACCTAAATCGCACATCTTTGGACACTAAGGGACAATTTAGCATGGCCAATCCACCTAATTTGCTGATCTTTGGACACTAAGAGGCAATTTAGCATGGCCAATCCACCTAACCTGCACATCTTTTGACACTAAGGGGCAATTTAGCATGGCCAATTCATCTAACCTGCACATCTTTGGACACTAAGGCGCAATTTAGCATGGCCAATCCTCTTAACCTGCACATCTTTGGACACTAGGGTACAATTTAGCATGGCCAATCCACCTAACCTGCACATCTTTTGACACTAAGGGGCAATTTAGCATGGCCAATTCATCTAACCTGCACATCTTTGGACACTAAGGCGCAATTTAGCATGGCCAATCCTCTTAACCTGCACATCTTTGGACACTAGGGTACAATTTAGCATGGCCAATCCACCTAACCTGCACATCTTTTGACACTAAGGGGCAATTTAGCATGGCCAATTCATCTAACCTGCACATCTTTGGACACTAAGGCGCAATTTAGCATGGCCAATCCTCTTAACCTGCACATCTTTGGACACTAGGGTACAATTTAGCATGGCCAATCCACCTAACCTGCACATCTTTGGACACCAAGGGACAATTTAGCATGGCCCATCCACCTAACCCAGATACCTTTGGCGGGATTGGAAATACCCTCCAGCAGGAAGGGCTGGAAAGTCGCCCCTCTCTACTGACCCCCCTGTGTTGTGGCGCTACCTCCATCTGGAAGTTCCTCTCCCGTCATGCTGAGCTTTGTCCTGCCGATTTCGACTCACCCGTGTCTCAGAGTAAAGTTTTTCTCACTTGTTTCCCCCCCCCACTCTTCTCGACGCAGCTGGATGAAGAGAGGGTGAGGCCACCCTACAAGTCGCGCGAAGGCTTCCGTGTCTACCAGAAATCCAAGACCCTCTACCTGGAGACGGACTTTGGCCTCTCCGTCAATTTTGATGGAAGAGAAAACACAGGTAAGATTAGCCAGGCGGGACAGAGTCACCCACTGCCTCAGGTGAGCGTTTACAGCATGGAAACAAGGTCCTTCGGCTCAACTCATCCATGCTGTCCCTTTTTAAACCACTGAGCTTGTCCCAGTTGCCCCACATTTGGCCCATATCCCTGTATACCTACATAACTATCTAAATACTTTTTAAAAGACAAAATTGTACCCGCCTCTACTACTACCTCTGGCAGCTCGTTCCAGACACTCACCACCTTCTGTGTGAAAAAATTGCCCCTCTGGACCTTTGTATCTCTCCCCTCTCACCTTAAACCTATGCCCTCTAGTTTTAGGCTCCCCTACCTTTGGGATTTTGACCCCAGTGAAGAAACGGCCGATATATTACCCAATCGGGATGGTGAGTGATTCGGAGGGGAACCTCCAGGTATTGGTGTTCCCCAGGTATCTCTTGTACTTCTAGATGGTAGAGGTGTTGGGTTTGGAAGGTACTGCCTAAGGAGACTTGGTGAGTCGCTGCTGTGCGTCTTGTAGACGGTACACACGGCTGGTCAGGGTGGTGGATGGGGGTGAGCGTTTGTGGACGGGGTGCCAATCAAGTGGGGCTGCTTTGTCCTGGATGGTGTCGAGCTTCTTGAGTTGTTGTTGGGAGCCGCACCCATCCGGGGAAGCGGGGAGAATTCCATCACACTCCTGACTTGTGCCCTTGTCAATGGTGGACAGGCTTTGGGGAGGGGAGTCAGGAGGTGAGTTACTCTCCGCAGGATTCCCAACCCCTGACCTGCTCCGGGAGCCGCTGTATTTCTATGGCTGGGTCCCAGTTCAGTTTCTGGTCAATGGTAACCCCTAGTACGTTGATAGTTGGCGGTGGGGGGGGGGAATTCAGCGATATAATGACAAGGGGTGATGGTTAGAGGTGTTGGAGATGCCTGTTGGAGATGTTCATTTTTCTGGCACCAGTGTGGGGCAAATGTTACTTGCCACTTGTCAGCCAAAGCTGGGGGATTTTATTCATTAGTATCACAAGTTGGCTTACATTAACCCTGCAATGAAGTTACTGTGAAAATCCCCCTCGTAGCCACACTCCGGCACCTGTTCGGGTAACACCGAAGGAGAATTTAGCACGGCCTATCCACCCTAACCAGCACATCTTTCGCACTGTGAAGGGCACCCAGAGGAAACCCATGCAGACATGAGGAGAACATGCAAAATCCACCCCGACTTCCAAGTGTGATGGACGCTGGAAAAGTGAGGATATTTAGGGAGGGGTTGGACAGATATTTAATTGGTAGTGGGTTGAGAGGTTATGAGAGAAGGCAGAAAGATGGGGACGGGGAACACATCAACTGCGATGGGATGACTCGATGGGCCAATTTCTACACTTTTTCATTGGTCAGAACATTGAATCCAGGAGTTGGGACGTCTTGCTGAAGTTGTACAAGACATTGGTAAGGCTACACTTGGAATACTATATACAGTTCCGGTCACCCTATTATAGAAAGGATATTATTAAACTAGAAAGAGTGCAGAAAAGATTTACCAGGATGCTACCGGGACTTAACGGATTGAGTTATAAGGAGAGACTGGGACTTTTTTCTCTGCAGTGTAGGAGGCTGAGGTGGGGGGGCTGACCTGATTGAGGCTCACCCCAGGTCCTATCCCCACAACACATTTTACCCCACTAATCCCAGGACGCTAAGGGGCAATTTAGCACGACCAATCCACCTAACCTGCACATTCTCCGGAGCACCCGGAGAAAACCCACGCAGACATGGGGAGAATGTCCACACAGACGTCGACCCAAGCTGGGAATCGAACCCAGGCCCTCGGCAGCAGTGCTAACCACTGTGCCGCCATGCCGTACGGAGGGACGTGGACAAAATGAGGACAGTTGGGACTTCGGGGTTTGAGAAAGAGAGGGCAGCATGGACAAGTTAGGCCGAAGGGCCTCTTTCCATGATGTTGACCACCTGGCCCAGCTCCGCGTCACCGGCAACTTGTGAATGAACCTGCCCCAGTCCTTCCAACGCCGGTGTCTTCTTCCAGACATCATCATCCCCAGCCTCTACAAGAGGGAGATCCGAGGCCTGTGCGGGAATTACGACGGGAAGTTCAGGAATGACTTCACCCTGCCGGACGGCAGCCGAGTTTACAATGTGAACAAGTTCGGGAAGAGCTGGCGAGTGAAGGACAGGGAAGACGAGGATGATGATGATGACGAAGATGATGATGATGGTTGGATGAGGAAGCAGTCCCAGGGACCCGACACCAGGAGATACAAGTGAGTGAGAGCGGGGAAGGCGGTGGGGCGTACCTCCGTCCGGCAGGGGTTGTTGATTGGGGGCGCTGGTGTGGGATAGCTGGGTAGGCCCCCTAGCTATGTGAGCGGGGGAGGGGGGGGGAGGGGGGTGGAGGAAGACTCGCCTCGGCCAACACCTTCCCCGTCCTCAGGACATCCGCTGTGGCCATGTGGGGGTGCACAGCAAGATCCCGTCAACTCCAACACGGCTGGCCAGACTTTGTGGTTGGGGTTGAGGTGGTGAGCAGAGGTGGAGTGGGGTTGAGGGGACGGTGGGTGGGGGGGGCAGGGGGGGAGGAGTGCGTGGGTTCAACGTTGACCCAAGGGATAAGTATGTCCCTGTCAGGCAAGGAGGAAATGGTCAAGTAAGGGAACCTTGGTGTACGAATAAAGTTAATTCGCTAGTTAAAAGGAAAAAGGAGGCTTATGTCAGGATGAGGCTTGAAGGCTCGATTAGTGCAATGGATAGCTATAGATTAGCCAGGAGGGAGCTAAAGAGTGAGTTGAGGAGAGCTAAGAGGGGACACGAGAAGACTTTGGCTGATAGGATTAAGGAGAATCCTAAAGCTTTCTTTAGATATGTTAAGAATAGAAGATTGGTTAGGGCAAGATTAGGGCCAGTCATAGACAGCAGTGGGAAGTTGTGCGTGGAGCCTGAAGAGAGTGGAGAGGCACTGAATAAATATTTCTCTTCGGTATTCACGCAGGGAGATGTAAATGTAGTTGTGGAGAACACTGAGGTACAGGGTTGCAAACTGGAAAGTATTGAAGTAGATAAGGAGGATGTGCTAGATATTCTTGAGGGTTTGAAGTTAGATAAGTCCCCTGGGCCGGACGGGATTTACCCTAGGATTCTCTGGGAGGCAAGAGAGGCGATTGCAGAGCCTCTGGCTCTGATCTTCAGGTCGTCGTTGGTTACGGGTGATTTCCGGAAGACTGGAGGATAGCGAATGTGGTCCCATTGTTCAAGAAGGGGAAGAGAGACTTTCCAGGGAATTATAGGCCAGTGAGTCTTACTTCTGTTGTGGGTAAAGTATTGGAGAGAATTATTAGGGATAGGATTTATAGTTATTTGGAGAGAAATGAATTGATTGGGGATAGTCAGCATGGTTTTGTGAAGGGTAGGTCGTGCCTTACTAACCTTATTGAGTTTTTTGAAAAAGTGACCAAAGAGGTGGATGGGGGTAAGGCGGTTGATGTGGTATATATGGACTTTAGTAAGGCGTTCGATAAGGTGGCCCATGGAAGGCTTCTGCAGAAAATGCAGATGTATGGGATAGAGGGTGATTTAGCTAATTGGATTAGGAATTGGCTAGCAGATAGAGTTCGGAGACAAGTGGTGTACCTCAGGGGTCTGTTTTGGGGCCCCTGCTGTTTGTAATTTTTATAAATGATCTGGATGAGGGTATTGAAGGATGGATTAGTAAGTTTGCGGATGACACTAAAGTCGGTGGAGTGGTAGATAGTGAAGAGGGGTGTTATAGTTTGCAGAGAGACTTGGACAAGTTGCAGAGCTGGGCCGAGAGGTGGCAAATGGAGTTTAATGTGGAAAAGTGTGAGGTAATGCACTTTGGCAGGAATAATAAATGTGTAGAGTATAGGGCTAATGGTAGGATTCTTAATAGTGTTGATGAACAGAGGGATCTTGGTGTATTTGTGCATAGATCCCTGAAAGTAGGCAGTCAAGTCGATAAGGTTGTTAAGAAGGCATATGGAGTCTTAGCTTTTATTGGTAGGGGGATTGAATTTCGGAACCGCAACGTCATGTTGCAACTGTACAAAACTCTAGTGCGGCCGCACTTGGAGTATTGTGTGCAGTTCTGGTCCCCACATTATAAGAAAGATGTGGAGGCATTGGAGAGGGTACAGAGGAGGTTTACCAGGATGTTGCCTGGTATGGAGGGCAGGTCTTATGAGGAGAGGCTGAGGGATTTGAGGTTGTTTTCGTTAGAAAGGAGGCGGCTAAGAGGGGACCTTATCGAAACATATAAGATGATTAGAGGTTTAGATAGGGTGGACAGTGATAGCCTTTTTCCTAGGATGGAGAAAGCTAGCACGAGGGGACACAGCTTTAAATTAAGGGGTGATAGTTATAGGACGGATATCAGAGGTAGGTTCTTTACCCAGAGGGTGGTTAGGGAGTGGAATGCCCTGCCTGCAGCAGTTGTAGATGCGCCAAGTTTGGTGGCGTTTAAGAGGTTAGTTGATAAGTTTATGGAAGAGAAGGGAATGGTTTAGTTTGGAGGGTCATTGCTTTTTTCATAATTGGTCAGCGCAACATCGAAGGCCAAAGGGTCTGTTCTACGCTGTAATGTTCTATGTTCTATGTTCTAAGGCACTCTCCATATGGATCCCAACTCCACCCAAGTCAGATGCGATGCCACCAAGGCGTGATTCCATTCCGCCGGGGGTGGGATGGGGGTGGGGGGGGGAGGGGGTGTTGAACGAGGGGCCATCTGAGTGCCGTCTTGCCGGTGGTGCCCTTCTTTCCTCTCTACTCACCCCTCCGCCCCTCCATCGGGCCCTTCCCCTTGAGATGGATGCGGAGGCACCCCCCCCCCCCCCCCCCCGCCCTTCCCAACCCCAGCCCCACTTGATGCTATCTTCAAGAGCGAGATGGCGGGGAGTGGGGTTGGGGGTGGGGGGGAGGAGGGAATTGTTCCCACTGCCGGGGCAACACCGTTTTACCTCATCGGCAGGCGATGGCTGAGTGGTTTTAAGACTCTTAATCCAAAAACTCAGCTGACGTTCTGGGGGACCCGGGTTCGAATCCTGCCCACGGCAGATGGTGGAATTTGAATTCGATTTAAAATAAAAATCTGGGATTAAGAATCTACTGGTAACCCATTGTCGGAAAAACCCCGCTTTAGGGAAGGAAACCTGCCGTCCTTACCCCCGATCTGGCCTACTACATGTGACTCCAGAGCCACAGCCAATGAAGTTGACTCTCAACTGCCCCTCCGAGGGGCAATGAGCCAGCGATGCCCCTGTCCCGCGGATGAATATTAAAATACCCTGCAGGTTGCCCGCTGAGGTGACTAGATGCTGGTGTGTGCAAAATGACCGCCGCGGTTTCCACGGTGACCATGCCAGGGAAGGTAGATCCGGCCTTGTGCCCCTGAGGTGCGCATCGCACACACACCGAGGGTTTTCCAGGCAATGGGAGCAGACGGTTTGGTTTACCCGTTGCTGGTGGTCACTGCCACAAATTCAATGCCAGTCTGACCCGCTCCCCCACCCCAAGCGTGAGGTTGGGCCATTGCCACCCCGGTCGATTTAACTCTTCACCGTAACGAGGGTTGTCAAAGTGCCGATCCGTCTTGCTGTGCCACGATGGGGTGGTGGGGCGAGGGGGGAACGGGGGAGGGGGTGGAATTTGTGTCAGTGTGGTAAATCAACTCTCCGGGGAAGCCATCCTGGGCAGGGTGGGCCGAACGGCCTCCTTTTGCCACTCTCTGGTGTCGCAATCGCTCTCCTCTATCCAGTCCTGACTGAATGGGGTCCATCATTTGGATGCAAAATTTGGATTTGGATGCTAACTTATTCTCTCTCTTTCTTTACCCAACCTCCCCTCTCTCTCACGCTCTCTCTCACCCTCTCTCTCTCTCTGTGTCTCTCCCTCCTTCCCTCTCTCTCTCTCTCTCTTTTCCTCTCCATGTCTCCCTCTCTACCTCTCTCTGTGTCTCTCTCTCTCTCTTTCGCTCACTCTGTCTCTCTCTCTCTCTATTTCTCTCTCTCTCTCCTGTCCCCTCCAACTCCTCTCTCTGTCTGTCTGCCTGTCTGTCTGTCTGTCTCTCTCTCCCTCTTTCCCCACAACGCTCTGTCTCCCTCTCCCTGTTTCCCTCTGTCTCCCTCTGTCTCCCTCCCTCTGTCTCCCTCCCTCTATCTCCCTCTCTCTGTTCCGTCTCTCTCTCTCTCTATCTCCCTCTCTCTGTTCCCTCTTTCTCTCTGTTTCCCTCTCTGTCTCCTTCTTTTTGTTTCCCCATCTCTCTCTCTCTCTCTTCCCGCCCCCCTCCACAACAACCACCAACACACCCGCCGACTGCTCCCCACCCCCCCTCCCACACTCCCCCCCATCCCCATGTCTCTGTCTCTCTGTGTAACAGGCGTGCGAACACTGGGGAGGACACAGGGCCGGAACTCGAGACGGGATTCTTGGTGGGATGTACGGAAGCTCAGCTGGCCATGATTAACAGCACAGATTACTGCGGGGCCTTCGTGGATCCCCAGGGGCCATTCCAGAATTGTCATCAAACCATTGACCCGGAGCCGTACTACCAGTAAGTGAGGTCCCACCGCAGTGGAGAGTTGGCGAGAGCGGAGGGTGGCATTCTGATCTCCACTGATGTTCCTCAAACATTTAGACTCACTCACGATTGGCAGAACAAATTCTCCCTAAATCATGTCAAGTTTGGTGCTAATGCTTAGATCTATAAACATAGGCAGAGATGACAGGGATCACGGGTAGAAGTGGGAACATCGGGGTGGCGGTGCAGGCTCGTTGGGCCGAAGGGCCTGTTCCCCGTGCTGTTTTGTTCTTTGTTCTTTGATTGGCACGCCAACCCTGAGGTAAGCGAGCAACTACAGGGTGAAAGGTCATTGAACACGGCAGCCATGCCATTAGTACAACAAGCAACAAAGGAGACATTTTGGCCTGGTAGAACCCTCCTGTAAATAAGGAGACTGGCGTGGATGGGCCCATGCACGGGGATAAATGTAACGTCAAACCAATTTGGTGGCAAGAATAGGAAGGCAGATGATGAGAACACCCACAGTGCAGAAGGAGGCCATTTGGCCCATCACGTCTGCACCAACTCAGCATTGCCCTACTCCTGTAACCCCCATGTATTTACTCCACTAATCCCCCCTAACCTGCACATCTTTGGACGTTAAGGGGCAATTTAGCATGGCCAATCCACCTAACCTGCACATCTTTGGACATTATGGGGCAATTTAGCATGGTCAATCCACCTAACCTGCACATCTTTGGACATTAAGGGGCAATTTAGCATGGCCAATCCACCTAACCTACACATCTTTGGACATTAAGGGCATTTAGCATGGCCAATCCACCTAACCTGCACATCATTGGACATTATGGGGCATTTAGCATGGCCATCCACCTAACCTGCACATCTTTGACATTGTGGGGCAATTTAGCATGGCCAATCCACCTAACCTGCACATCTTTGGACATTGTGGGGCAATTTAGCATGGCCAATCCACCTAACCTGCACATCTTTGGACACTAAGGGGCAATTTAGCATGGCCAATCCACCTAACCTGCACATCTTTGGACACTAAGGGGCAATTTAGCATGGCCAATCCGCCTAACCCGCACATCTTTGGACATTATGGGGCAATTTAGCACGGCCAATCCACCTAATGTCCACATCTTGAGACACCAAGGGACAATTTAGCATGGCCAGTTCTAAAACATTGTGTGATTTCTAGACGGAATTAGATATAGTTCTTGGGGCTAAAAGGATCGAGGGATATGGAGGGGGAAGGAAGGGCGGATCAGGATAGTGAATTGGATGATCAGCCATGATCAAAATGAATGGCGGAACAGGCTCAAAGAGCCGAATGGTCTCCTCCTGCTTCTCATTTCTCTCCTTCTGTGTTTGCCAGAATGCAGAAGTCTTGCTACAGGGTTTTAGTAAATCCACAGCTGGAGAGGTGTTCACAGCTTTCCGGGTTTTGAGAAGGGAAAGACTTACGTTGGAGAGCGAGAAGGGAAGGTTCACTAGACTGGAGCCTGGGGCGAGGGGATTGTCCGAGAATGAGAGACTGAGCTAATTGGGTCTAAATTCTCCGGCAGTTAGGAGAACGAGAGCTGATCTCACTGCAATGTGCATGTGGGCTTTGCAGAGGCTGAGAGATTTGTTTCCGCTGGCCTGGGGGAATCTAAACACAGCGTGGGGAAAGTAGAGTCTCAGGATAAGGGCACGGCCATTTTGAACGGCCATTTTGGATTGAGATGAGGAGAAACTTCTTTCCTCAAAGGGAGGAAATCCTTGGGATTCTCCCTGCCCCAGAAATAGTAAACTAACTCCAGCACTGGATATATTTAAGGCAGGGGCAGACCATTGCTTTCATAATCTGAAAAAAACTTCCAATTTTCTCTATGAGGATATGGGATCACGTTTCCTACAATTTCAGATTCAACGAGGTGACATTTTTCAAAAAAAACATTCAAAAAATCATTTATTAAACTGTTCCAGGGGAAGTGCCAAAGAGGTGAGAAGATAAATTGTCAGGGGGGAGTGTAGAGGGAGCTCTGTACTGTCAGGGGGGAGTGTAGAGGGAGCTCTGTACTGTCAGGGGGGAGTGTAGAGGGAGCTCTGTACTGTCAGGGGGGAGTGTAGAGGGAGCTCTGTACTGTCAGGGGGGAGTGTAGAGGGAGCTCTGTACTGTCAGGGGGGAGTGTAGAGGGAGCTCTGTACTGTCAGGGGGGAGTGTAGAGGGAGCTCTGTACTGTCAGGGGGGAGTGTAGAGGGAGCTCTGTACTGTCAGGGGGGAGTGTAGAGGGAGGGGGGTGATTTGTGTGTCCTGAGAGGGAGAGGTGTGGTGGGGGGAGGGATTGAGGGGGATTGTGTGTTGGGACGGGGCGGAGGGAGAGGTGTGTAGGGGTGGGGGGGGGCATACTGCGTTCACTGATTGCTCTGCATTCACGATGTTTAGGGCGTGGCAGAGAGAACGGCCAGTGAAGATAAGAGTGATACCAGCTCCCTGAGCAGCAGCAGTGAAATGAGATGATCTTCAAATGGCAAACCCTACAACTACGTCGCACTCGGGCCTTTCCAACCCGGATTATAGCGAGACTAACCGCACCCACACGGACCCAAGACCCCAGCAGCGCCCCGCAGCCGGTGTTCTGAACTGTCTCGTAAAGCGAACGAGCCTTCCCTCATGGCGAACTGTCCTTCCACTCATCCGACAGCGGAATCCCACCTCATCCGCACTCAGCCCCCGACGTGTTTACCAGCCGTTGGAAACACCCATTGGCCCGCCACAGACTCTTAAAGTCAAAATTTATTTATTTTGGTCACAAGTCAGGCTTTCATCAACACTGCAACGAAGTTCCTGCGAAAGTCCCCGAGTTGTCGACTCCTGTTCGGGTGACACTGAGGGGGAATTCAGCACGGGCCAGCGCACCCTAACCAGCACAGCTTCCGGACTGTGGGAGGAAACAGGAGCACCCGGAGGAAACCCACGCAGACACGGGGAGAACGTGCAGACTCCGCACCGACAGTGACCCCCGAACCTGGAATCGATCACGGGTCTCTCTGGTGCTGTGAGGCAGCAGTGCTAACCCACTGGGCCATCCTGAAAGCCTGCTTGTGACACCAATATATAAACTTTAACTCTGTGGCGCTTTGCAGATGGGTTTGGGATGAAGGAGGGACTGGAAGATTCCCTTAGCTCGACTGATCTCTGTTGCTTTACCCGCTGCTGTTGCCTGTTCTATGTGCTGTGTTTTGACCTCAGTATGTACAATGTACACATTAATCAGGGCATGAGAATGAGTGTGGTGGGGTGAGCGATGATTGGGGGTGGGAGGGGTATTAATGTATGTTAATTATATTATTAAAATTGCATTGCAACTCATTGCCTCTGGTGTGTAATAAATAGATCAGTATTTGCACTGCACACACAAGCTAAGTGTCAAAAGAAGTCTTAGCTTGTATGTGTTAAAGTCACAGAGATTTACAGCATGGAAATAGACCCTTCGGCCCATCTCATCCATACTGACCAGGTTTCTTAAACTGGACGAGTCCCATTTGCCTGTGTTTGGCCCCATATCCCTCTAAATCTTTCCCATCCATGTACCTGTCCAAATGGCTTTTCAATGTTGTGAGTGTAGCTGCTTCTGGCAACTCATTCCACACACACACACACCATTCTCTGCATGAAAAAGTTAGCCCTCAAGTCCCTTCCCCCTTAAACATAAGCCCTCTTGCTTTGGATTTGTATTGTATTCCCCTACCCTGGGGAGAATTGCCCCTTAGTGTCCAAAGATGTGCAGGTTTGGGGGATTGGCCATGCTAAATTGTCCCTTAGTGTCTAAAGATGTGCAGGTTAGATGGATTGGCCATGCTAAATTGTCCCTTAGTGTCTAAAGATGTGCAGGTTGGGTGGATTGGCCATGCTAATAGGGAGCTTTGATGAGGCCCAGAAAGCAAAAGGCGAGTCTTGCAAAGTAGAACAGCCAGGGGCAAGCGCTTTTGGGAGCTTTGTGGATGACATGTGAAATCAGCTTGTTTCTTTATTGGTGTGACATTAACACCACAACGGAGTTACTGTGAAAATCCCCCTAGTCGCCACACTCTGGCGCCTATTCGGGTAACACTGAGGGAGAATTTAGCACGGCCAATACACCCTGACCAGTACATCTTTCGGACTGTGGGAGGAAAGCGGAGCGCCCCGAGGAAACCCACGCAGACATGTGGAGAATGTGCAAAACTCCACACAGGCAATGACCCAAGCCAGGAATCGAACCCGGGTCACTGGTGCTGTGAGGCAGCAGTACGAACCCACTGTGCTACTAGGAATCAAACCTGGACTCCTGTGCTACTGCAAATCCAACCCATGCAGACATGGGGAGAATGTGCAGAATCTGCACAGACAGTGACCCGAGCTGGGATTCGAACCCGGGTCCCTGGCGCTGTGAGACAGCTGTGCTACCCCACTGTGTGCCACTGGGAATTGAACCCGGATCTCTGGTGCAGTGAGGCAGCAGTACTAGCCCACTGTGTGCCGCCGGGAATCAAACCCAGGTCCCTGGCGCTGTGAAGCAGCAGTGTTAACCCACTGTGTGTCACTGGGAATTGAACCCAGATCCTTGGCGCTGTGAAGCAGCAGTGTTAACCCACTGTGTGTCACTGGGAATCGAACCTGGGTCACTGGCACTGTGAGACAGCAGTGTTAACCAACTGTGTGTCACTGGGAATCGAACCCGGGTCCCTGGCACTGTGAGACTGCAGTATTAACCCACTGTGTGCCACTGGGAATCGAACCCGGGTCCGTGGCACTGTGAGACTGCAGTGTTAACCCACTGTGTGCCACTGGGAATCGAACCTGGGTCACTGGCACTGTGAGACTGCAGTGTTAACCAACTGTGTGCCACTGGGAATCGAACCCGGGTCCGTGGCACTGTGAGACTGCAGTGTTAACCCACTGTGTGCCACTGGGAATCGAACCTGGGTCACTGGCACTGTGAGACAGCAGTGCTAACCAACTGTGTGTCACTGGGAATCGAACCTGGGTCCCTGGTGCTGTGAGACAGCAGTGTTAACCCACTGTGTGCCACTGGAAATCGAATCCAGGTCCCTGGCGCTGTGAGGCAGCAGTGTTAACCCACTGTGTGCCACTGGAAATCGAATCCAGGTCCCTGGCGCTGTGAGGCAGCAGTGCTAACCCACTGTGTGCCACTGGGAATTGAACCCAGATCTTTGGCACTGTGAAACTGCAGTGTTAACCCACTGTGTGCCACCGGGAATCAAACCCGGGTCCCTGGCACTGAGACAGCAGTGCTAACCCACTGTGTGCCACCGGGAATCGAACCTGGGTCCTTAAAGAGAAGTGTATTGTCTCCAGACAGGACAGTTAGTGAGATTTTGCAAGCCCAGGCAAGTCATGGGGGTTACAGATAGTGTGACATGAACCCATGATCCCCGTGGAGGCCGTTCTCATGTGCGTGGAGCTTGGCTATCAGTCTCTGCTCACTGACTCTGCGCTGTCGTGTGTCGTGAAAGCCGCCTTGGAGAACACTTAGCTGAAGAGCAGGGGCTGAATGCCCGTGACCACGGAAGTGTTTGCCAACAAGAAGGGAGCAGTCTTGCCTGGTGACTGTCGAGCGATATTCATTCATCCATTGTCGTAGCGACTGCATAGTTTCCCCAATGTACCATGCCTCAGGACATACCTTCCTGAAGCATCGCAGGGACCCGGGTTCAATTCCAGACTTGGGTCACTGCCTGTGTAGAGTCTGCCCATTCTCCCCGTGTCTGCGTGGGTTTCCTCCAGGTGCTCCGGTTCCCTCCCACAGTCCGAAAGGCGTGCGTGTTAAGTAGATTGGCCGTGCTAAATTGTCCCTTTGAGTCGATGGAATGCATGGTGTTATTGGGATAGGAGCTGGATGGGATTGTGGTCAGTGCGGATTCGATGGGCTGAATGGCCTCCTTCTGCACTGTCGGGCATTGGGGAGAGTTATAGAACAAAGAGATTTAGGGGTACAGGTTCATAGCTCCTTGAAAGTGGAGTCACGGGTGGACAGAATAGTGAAGAAGGCATTCGGCATGCTTGGTTTCATCGGTCAGAACATTGAATACGGGAGTTGGGGCGTCTTGTTGAAGTTGTACAAGACATTGGTAAGGCCACACTCGGAATACTGTGTACAGTTCTGGTCATCCCATTATAGAAAGGATATTATTAAACTAGAAAGAGAGCAGAAAAGATTTACTAGGATGCTACCGAGACTTGATGGATTGAGTTATAAGGAGAGGCTGGATAGACTGGGACTTATTTCTCTGGAGCGTAGGAGGCTGAGGGGTGATCTTATAGAGGTCTATAAAATAATGAGAGGCACAGATCAGCTAGAGAGTCAATATCTTTTCCCAAAGGTAGGGGAGTCTAAAACTAGAGGGCATAGGTTTAAGGTGAGAGGGGAGAGATTCAAAACGATCCAGAGGGGCAATTTTTTCACACAGAGGGTGGTGAGTGTCTGGAACGAGCTGCCAGAGGTAGTAGTAGAGGCGGGTACAACTTTGTCTTTTAAAAAGCATTTAGACAGTTACATGGATAAGATGAGTATAGAGGGATATGGGCCAAACACGGGCAATTGGGATTAGTTTAGGGGTTTTTAAATAAAGAGTGGCATGGACAAATTGGGCTGAAGGGCCTGTTTCCATGCTGTAAACCCTCTGTGAATCTATGACTCTGAAAAAGTGTGATGTAGAGATGCCGGTGTTGGATTGGGGTAAACACAGTAAGAAGTCTCACAACACCGGGTTAAAGTCCAACCAATTTATTTGATAGTAAAACCCACAAGCTTTTGGAAACGCTATTCCTCCGTCGCTGAACCTTCCACGCATCTGGCGAAGGAGCATCGATTCCGAAAGCTTGTGGGTTTTACTATCAAAAAAATTGGTTGGACTCTAACCTGGTGATGTGAGGCTTCTTCCTGTGAAAAAGTGCCACAGGGAGATTTTCCCAATGGACTTTATATCTTTGGCACAGGGTCTGACTAAACTGGGGGGCAGAGTCTAAATTCCAAACAGAACTTCCACGTTTGAAATGAGATAACATTTTTGCACGTAAAGATTAGCTTTAATTGACGCTCAACCCCAATGTTAATTCTAACGCTGAGTTTAATTCGGTCTCTGTGAATGTCTTGCAGTAGAGGTGAGCTGTGTCCTGTTTGTTTGTTGAATCTTTTGGAGGTTTTTACACTCAATAGAAGTGCAGATGTGGAGTTTCCAATCCGACACTGACCCACGGTTGCCCATGTTCTCCCACGCCCTTTGGTCCAATCTACTGTCTCTGCAAAACGCTCAGAGTAATATACAAGTTTTTTTCACTCTGCATGTGAAGGTCAAAGTCTATGTACAGCGGGAGGCGATGGCGCCACGGTATTATCGCTAGACTATTGATCCGAAAACTCACCTTATGTTCTGGGGGAACCCGGGTTCGAATCCCGCCGCGGCAGATAGTGGAATTTGAACTCAATTTTAAAAATATCTGGAATTAAGAATCTACTGATGACCCATTGTCGGAAAAACCCATCTGGTTCCCTTTAGGGAAGGAAATCTGTCGTCCTTACCCAACCTGGCCTACGTGTGACAATGTGGAGATGCCGGCTTTGGACTGGGGTAAACACAGTAAGAAGTCTCACAACACCAGGTTAAAGTCCAACAGGTTTAGTTGGTAGAAAACACCACTAGCTTTTGGAGCGCTGCTCCTTCGTCAGGTAAATGGGAGCTGTGTTCACAAACAGGGCACATAAAGGCACAAACTCAATTTACAAAATAATGGTTGGAATGCGAGTCTTTACAGGTAATCAAGTCTTAAAGATACAGGCAATGTGAGTGGAGAGAGAGGGTTAAGCACAGGTTAAAGAGACGTGCAGTGTCTCCAGATAGCACAGTTAGTGAGATTTTGCAAGCCCAGGCAAGTGGTGGGGGGTTACTGAGACATAAACCCAAGACTCCCTCGTGTGTGTGGAACTTGGCTATCAGTCTCTGCTTAGCGACTCTGCACTGTTGTGAAGGCTGGCTTGGAGAACATTGACCCGAAGATCAGAGGCCGAATGCCCGTGACTGCTGAAGTGTTCCTCAACATGAAGATTGCCTGGTGATTGTCAATAAATCTTACAATTTTATTCTGTAAATTGGGTTTGTGTCTTTATACGCCCCGTTTGTGAACAGAATTCCCGCTCACCTGATGAAGGAACAGTGACCTGAAAGCTAGTGGCTTTTGCTACCTAATAAACCTGTTGGACGTTAACCTGGTGTTGTGAGACTTCTTACTGTGTGTGACTCCAGAGTCACAGCCAATAGACTCTGTCTCAAACAACGATGAGACAGAGTACAGGAATGAGATTGAGAATCTGGTGAACTGGTGCGGTGATAATAATCCCTCCCTCAATGTCAACAAATCGAAGGACATTCTCATCGACTTCAGGAAGCGTAAAGGAGAATTTGCCCCTGTCTACATCAACGGGGACGAAGTAGAAAGGATCGAGAGCTTCAAGCTTCTATGTGTCCAGATTACCAACAACCTATCCTGGTTCCCCCATGCAGACACTACTGTTAAGAAAGCCCACCAATGCTTCTACTTTCTCTGAAGTCTAAGGAAATTTGGCATGTAAGCTACAACTCTCACCAACTTTTACAGATGCAACATAGAAAGCAATTTTTCCAAATGTTTGGTATGCTTCCTGCACTCTCCCAAACAAGAACTACAAAGGGTTGCGAATGAAGTCCATCACACAAATCAGCCTCCCATCCACTGACTCTGTCTACACTTCCCGCCGCCTTGGGAAAAGCAGCCAGCATAATCAAGGACCCCCAGCACCACGGGCATTCTCCCTTCCACCAGGAAAATGATACAAAAGTCTGAGGTCACAGACCGACCGACTCAAGAACAGCTTCTTCCCTGCTGCTGTCAGACTTTTGAATGGACCAACCCTATATTAAGCAGGTCTTTCTCTAATGTAGGCAGAGTCAATGGATGGGAGGCTGTTTTGCATGATACAGAAGTGATTATCTAAATATTTCTGAGACGTTAGAACTCAGGTTAGATTCCTTTGCTAGAGGGGTGGAGTTTAGAAACAGCACGGTTATGTTACAGCTGTATAAGGTGCTGGTGAAGCCACACCTGGAATACTGCGTGCATTTTAATCCCTTTACCTGACAAGAGATAGCACTGGAGGGGGGTGCAGAGGAAATTCACTCGGTTGATTCCGGAGTTGAGAGGGTTGGCTTATGAGGAGAGACTGAGCGGACTGGGGCTATGCTCATTGGAATTCAGAAGAATGAGAGGGAGATCTTGTAGAAACATGTAAGATTATGAAGAGAATTGATAAGATAGAAGCAGGGAAGTTGTTTCCACTGGCAGGTGAAACTAGAACTTGGGGGCATGGCCTCAAAATAAGGGGGAGCAGATTTAGGACTGAGTTGAGGAGGAACTTCTTCACACAAATGGTTTGAATCTGTGGAATTCCCTGCCCAGTGAGGCGACCTCATTGAATGTTTTTAAGGCGAGGATAGATAGATTTTTGAACAGTAAAAGAATTAAGGGTTATGGTGAGCGGGTGGGTAAGTGGAGCTGAGTCTACGAGAAAATCAGCCATGATCTTATTGAACGTGGAGCAGGCTCGAGGGGCTGAATGGCCTACTCCTGCTCCTCGTTCTTATGCTGTGAGGGTTTTGAACACTGCCACTCTTTCAGGAGGTGAGTTCCAAACGCCCTCACCCTTGGGTGACAGAGCCAGACTGTGTGGGGGAGAGACTGGGAGTGGGGGGGGTGGTGGAGGATGGATTTGGAAGGGAATCTCTCGACCCAATCCACACACCGGACAGGACTCTTCAGACCCCAACCACAAAGGGAGGGGCAATCTCCAGACCCCACCCACAAGAGGGAGGGGCTCTTCTGGCTCCACCCACACAGGGGAGGGGACTCTCCAGACCCCACCCACAAGAGGGAGGGGCTCTTCTGGTTACACCCACACAGGGGAGGGGAAATCTCCATGATTACCACCCCCCCCCCCCCGCCAGCCACAACAAAGTGGGGGGGGGACTCTTCAGGCTCCACCCATAGAGGAGGAGGGGACTGTTCAGGTCCCACCCATAAAGGTGGGGTATTTTCCAGACCACACCCACAAGAGGGAGGGACTCTTCAGGCTCCACCCACAAAGGGGAGGGGGCACCTCCAGGCCCCACCCCCTCAGCCACAAAGGGAGGGGACTCTTCTGGCTCCACCCACACAGGAAGAGAGGGGCTCCTCAGGCCCCACCTACTCGGGGGAGGGGAGTCTTCAGACCCCACCCACTTGGGGGAGGGAGGTCTTCAGGCCACACCCACACTTGGGAGGAGGAGAGCAGGAGCAGCACGGGATATTGATTGGTGGGGCCGATTGTCACTCAGCCCCACACGGACCAATCAGCGCTGGATGTGGGCGGGACGAAGCACGAAGGTAGAAGCCGTGCGGGACGTTTGGATGCTGATTGGTTAGATAGCTGTCACTCAGTCCTGCTGGGACCAATCAACGTGGCACAGGGGCGGGCCGGTTTATTAAGCGGGTGCCAAGGGCGATGACGGGGTGATGATTGGCTGACTTAGCTGTCATTCATATCCGCTGAGGCCAATCAGCACCGAGTGAGGGCGGGCTGATATAAAGGCGGCTCGGGGGGAATTAGGCGTAGGTAGAGATTGGTGGGTTGGGCTGTCACTCAGCTTAGCTTGGGCCATTCAGAGTTGGCGGGAGGCGGGCCGATTTATTAAACGGCTGCGAGTGCAGTGATTGGTGAGTCGGGCTGTCACTCAATCCCATTGAGCCCAATCACTGTGGGGTAGAGGCGGGCCGGCTCATTGAGTTGACTGCACGAGCGGGTGACGGGACGCTGATTGTTTGGGAGGGCTGTCACTCATCCTTACTGAGCCCAATCAGCATGGGGTAGAGGTGGGCCGGTTGATCAAGCGGCTGCACGGGCGAGGTGAGGGGCTGGTGATTGGCTGGCTGGGCCGTCACTCAGCCCCGCTGGGTCCAATCAGCGCTGGGGAGGGCGGGCCGGGTATAAAAACGGCTCCCCGGACGGGTGGCGAGGTCAGTGCGGCATGGCGAGGCAGCTGTTCGGAAGGGTGGCTGGAGTGTCCGGGGCGCTGGCCGTGGGGCTCGGCGCCTACGGAGCTCACGGTAAGTCTGACAACACCCCGGCCACCGAGCTGGCCTGGGCAGCCAGCGGGAAGCCTGGGCCTGGGCCCGGGCCCCGGCTGAAGCTGGAGGGTGATTTTACTCAGGGATATTCGACTGTGGAGGCATCACACAATCTGTTTTCCTCCCCCCCCCCCCCCCACTCTCTTCACGCCTCCCCTTGCCTCACCACTTCAACTTGTGGGTGACTCCAGGACTGAATCACAACCCCACTCCCCCTTCCTGAAAGCTCAACTTGGATGACGATGATGACACCCAGGGAAATTCGACTGTGGGGGCATCACACTACCCTGCCTTTTCTTCCCCTTCACCTTCTGCCCCTACCTCACCATCTCAATCTGTAGCTGACTGCAGGACTTAATCAATTCCCCCCCCCCCCCCCCCCCCCCGTTCCCCATTCCTTAATTTGGATGATGATTACACACAGGGATATTTGACTGTGGGGGCATCACATTATTCTTTCTCATTCCCCCTTCCCCTTTTGTCCCTACCTCACCACCTGAACCTGTAGGTGACTCCAGGATTCAATCCTAAATTTGGTTGGTCGTTACAGACGGGGATATTTGACCATGGGAGGCATTGCACTAATCAGCCCTATTTCCCACTTTCCATCGTTCCCCTTACCCACTTCACCGCCTCCCCCCCCCCCGAGGCAGCAGCTGGAGCCCTGTAGGTGATTTGAGGTTTGGGACACCCCCGTCCTGCTCCCCCCCCCCCCCCTTGAATTTGGATGATGACTGGATGCAGGATATTCGACTGTGGGGAGCATCACACCACCCTCTTGACTTCCAACAACCCAGAGCCTTACCCAAGAGCTGGAGATGATTTGAAGACGGCAAGCCCTCCCTCCTCCTAGCAAAATGGGATAGTGACTGCGTGTGTTGACTACGGTGGGGGAGGTATTACATGATGCCCCCCCCCCCCCAGTTCTGGACTCTTTCAAAACCCTAACACGGCGGCACAGTGGTTAGAGTTGGTGCCTCACAGCGCCAGGGATCCCGGTTCGATTCCCATCTTGGGGTCACTGTCTGTGTGGAGTCTGCACGTTCTCCCTGTGTCTGCATGGGTTTCCTCTGGGTGCTCCGTTTTCCTCCCACAGTCCGAAGGTGTGCTGGTTAAGGTGCATTGGCCATGCTAAATTCAGCCCCTGGTGTTGCCCAAACAGGTGCTGAAGTGTGGCAACTAGGGGATTCCCACATTAACTTCATTGCTGTGTTAATGTGATCCTACTTGTGACACTAATAAATAAGCTTTAAAATGGAAAAAAATGCAGACTCAGCACAGGCAGTGAGTCAAGCTGGGATTCAAACCCGGGTCCCTGGTGCTGTGAGACAGCCATGTTAACCACTGTGCTGTATTAGGTAGATTCAGAAAGAATGTTCCCAATATAATCCTGTTAGAATTTTATTGAATTGAGTGAGATGGTCCCATCTCTCTTTTCTAAACTCCAGTGAATATAATTCTAACTGGCTTAGTCTCTTCTCGTAGGACAGACCTGCCATCCCAGAAATCAGCCTGGTAAATCTTTGCTGTGCTCCTTCCATAGCAAGGACATCATGCCTCAGATAAGGAGACCAGAACTGCATATTTAAGTTCAAACGTCTGTAATGGGAGACCTTGTGATTCTCTCGATGGATAATCGAGGTCAAAGATCCCGTGGAACAGGAGGTTATCGCGATATCCTTGCTGAAGCCGCTCCCAAGACAAAATAAGTTGCTGTTTGAGGCAGGAATGTTTCAACGTATTTTAGGAGATGCTCAGATCTGTGTCGGAAGCTCTGGAACCTTGCGGTCAAAATGCGGGGCTAGCTACTTCTGTCTGGCTGATGTGGACGCAATGGGCTGAATGGCCTCCTTTCTGCTCTGTAACTACCTGTTGGGCCACGCTAAATTACCCATTAGTGTCCAAAGGCAGGTTAGTTGAATTGGTCATACTAAATTATCCCTTGGTTTCCAAAGATATGTAGGTTAGGTGGATTGGCCATGCTAAATTGTCCCTTAGTGTCCAAAGATGTGCAGGTTAGGTGGATTGGCCATGCTAAATTGTCCCTTAGTGTCCAAAGATGTGCAGGTTAGGTGGATTGGCCATGCTAAATTGTCCCTTAGTGTCCAAAGATGTGCAGGTTAGGTGGATTGGCCATGCTAAATTGTCCCTTAGTGTCAAAGATGTGTAGGTTAGGTGGATTGGCCATGCTAAATTGTCCCTTAGTGTCAAAGATGTGTAGGTTAGGTGGATTGGCCATGCTAAATTGTCCCTTAGTGTCCAAAGATGGTAGTTAGGTGTGGCCATGCTAAATGCCTTTAGTGTCCAAAGATGTGTAGGTTAGGTGGATTGGCCATGCTAAATTGTCCCTTAGTGTCCAAAGATGTGCAGGGGATTGGTGAGTACTTGTGTGGGGTTTTGGGAGCAGAGCCTGGGTAAGATTCTCTGTCAGAGAGTCAGTGCAGACTCGGATGGGCCAAATGGCTTCCTCCTGAACCGTAGGGACTCTGATTCACCCCCTCGGGTTTTGACAGTCTGGGAACTACATACCCGGTCTCCTCCGTCTCCCCGATTGGTTCCAAACCCCGTCCCGCAAAGTTCTGGAGCTCTTGGGATGAAAACAGAAACTGCTGCCACGTGTGGTATCTGTCGACAAGAGAAAGCGCTGGAATTTTCCACAGATGACCTTCCAATGGAACTTGGGCCGAGCTCAAGTTTGTCTGTTTAGTCTGGAGTGGCAGTGGGGCGGGCAGCGTGCGGCCCTCCGTCACTGCTTTCTGACTTTGCAGCCTGGGGTTTTGTTGAGGTGCCGACTGTGTCTCAATCCCCTGGAACCCAGCGGAGGCAACGCTGCTGAAAGTCGCAGTTGGGCTGCGGTCTAAACAAAAGGCTTACAGACTCGTCTGAATGTGCCCTTTTGTCCAACTACAGCCTCTGTGTTGTACATCAGGGAACAGGGAGGGCGAGTTGGTGCACAGGGAGATCCCACAGTCAGTGGTGATTGGGGGGGGGTGCGATCGTTGGTAGAGGCACTGTGGTTAGTGGTGCTGCTGCCTCAGTGCCAGGAACCCCCTGGCTTCGATTCCTGGCCTTGGGTCGCTGTCTGTGCATTCTCCCCATGTCTCTGTGGGTTTCCTGCGGGTGCTCCAGTTTCCTCTCAAAGTCCAAAAGATGTGCAGGTTAGGTGGATTGGCCATGCTAAATTGTCCCTTAGTGTCCCAAGATGTGCAGGTTAGGTGGATTGGCCATGCTAAATTGTCCCTTAGTGTCCCAAGATGTGCAGGTTAGGTGGATTGGCCATGTTAAATTGTCCCTTAGTGTCCCAAGATATGCAGGTTAGGTGGATTGGCCATGCTAAATTGTCCCTTAGTGTCCCAAGATATGCAGGTTAGGTGGATTGGCCATGCTACACCATCCCATAATGCCCAAAGATGTGCAGCTTTGACAAAGGGTCACGTGTAATCGAAACCACAGCTTTCCTCCCCTTACAGATGCTGCTAGACCTGCTGAGACTTTCCAGTTTTTTTTTGGTCTCAGTTTCCAGCATCCGCAGAGTAATTTTCTTGTATCCAAACTAATGTGGGTTAAAGTTTATTTGTTTACTAGTCACGAGTTTATTAGTCACTGAATGAAGTTGCTGTGAAAATCACCCAGTCGCCACACTCTGGTGCCTGTTTGGGTAACACTGGGGGGGGTGGGGGGGGGACTTAGCACGGCCAATGCACCCCTAACCAGCACGTCTTTCGGACTGTGGGAGGAAACCGGAGCACCCGGAGGAAACCCACGCAGACACGGGGAGAACGTGCAGACTCCGCACAGACAGTGGCCTGAGCCAGGAATCGAACTCAGTTCCCTGTGAGTAACAGAGCCACTGTTACTGCCTTTGAATACAGGGTGTCCCCTGTTAAGCCGAGCCGTTTGCAACAAAAAAAAGTCTGCCGTTAAGTGAGGACGAACAGCAGGAAAGTCACTCGCGAGAAGCGTGTGGAGTCTCTGATGCGGTACAATCCACTCGGGTAATCCTTTCCCAAGTCCTTAATCGTTTCCCTCCTTCCCTGCCTCCAGCATCTGGGAGAGTTGCAACTAAACAAGGAACAGCACAGCACAGCGCAGGGAGAGGCCTTTTGGCCCCTCCAAGCCTGCACTGATCATGATGCCTCTCTAAACTTAATTCCTTTTGAGCTGTCCATTCTCATCCACGTATTGGTCTACTTGTCCCTTAGACGCAGCTATTGTACATGCTCTCCCCACCCCCCCATCAGCGTGTTCCAGACGCTCACCATCCTCCACGTTTTTAAAAAAAAACTCGCCTCGCACATCTTCTGTAAACTTTTTTTTCCCATCCACTCTAGTACTTGATCCCAGGGAAGAGCATCTGAGTATCTGCTCTGCCCCACGTAATCTTGTAAACCTCTATCAGCTCTACTGGCTCCGTCCTTGTTGGA
This sequence comes from Sphyrna mokarran, assembly GCA_024679065.1. Lineage (NCBI taxonomy): Eukaryota > Metazoa > Chordata > Chondrichthyes > Carcharhiniformes > Carcharhinidae > Sphyrna > Sphyrna mokarran. The sequence continues at coordinate 16,370,767 of JAGIQG010000037.1, forward strand.
ATGAGTGTGTTTAATTTTTGAGCTGGTGTGGTGGTTAAGACTTGGTCACCCTTTTTCCGTCTCCCTGCGCACCACGAGCTGGTGTGGTGTTGCCTGCCACGTATATTTTCAAAAGGCAAAACTAAATAAGTCCTCTCCGTGGGGCCCTTTTGTATCTCTCATGCCCTAGGGTTTTAAACACGCCTGCCTTTTGTAGAAAATGTTGACCATCTGCCTAATCTATGCTCCCCGATAAGATCACCCCCCCCTCAACCTGGGGAGTAAGTACAGAGGAGATGTCAGGGGTAAGTTTTTCCACTGAGGGTGGTGAGTGAATGGAATCGGTCGCCGTCTTCGGTGGTGAAGGTGAACTCGCTGGGATCTTTTAAGAGACTTCTGGATGAGTACGTGGGATTTAATAGGATTGGGAGTTACAGATAGTTCTATGGCCTGGTAGGTACTGATATGCTCGGCACAACTTGTGGGCCGAAGAGCCTGTTTGTGCTGTAGTGTTCTATGTTCTAACCTCTGCCAATTAATTGACCAAAAAAATGACGATCGCATTTTGATTTGATGTGTGTTAAATTTCCTTTCTGCTTTGGTTTTCGTTTGGCGCTGCTCCCCTGCCTTTTGGGGAGAAGCCCCTTTTCACTTTGTCCGAATTTAATTTGAGCCTGTTTATTTGGTTGGACCTTAAAAAGAGCACTAAATGTTTTTCTTTTCGCTGTCTTTCTAGGATTTCGCCGCAGTGATCGCGATGATTACCTGAAAGAGGTGAGGCCCAAAACACAGCGTGTCATGGGGGGCGCGGAAGGAGGCCATTCAGCCCGTCGAGCTGTGCCAGCTCTGTGGGACGCCAGTCAGTTCCATCCCCCCCCCCGTGGGTGACACCTTCAGACAGCGGAGGGGGATGGGAAAAGGCCAGGCCACGTCCCTATAGGTTGGGGCGGTACAGTGGTTAGCCCTGCTGCCTCGCAGTGCCAGGGACCCAAATGTGATTCCCAGTTTGGGTCTCTGTGTGGAGTTTGCACATTCTCCCCTGTGTCTGCATGGGTTTCCTCCGGGTGCTCAAGTTGTGCGCCTCAGCCTGAAAGATGTGTAGGTTCGGTGGATTGGCCATGCTAAATTTCCCCTTAGCGTCCAAAGATGTGCGGGTTAGATGGATTGGCCATGCTAAATTTCCCCTTAGCGTCCAAAAATGTGCAGGTTAGGTGGATTGGCCATGCTAAATTGCCCCTTAGCGTCCAAAGATGTGCAGGTTAGGGGATTGGCCATGCTAATGCCTATGTCGGTGCGTTTGGATTGGCCATGCTAAATTGCCCTTAGTGTCCAAAGATGTGCAGTTAGTGATTGCCATGCTAAATTGCCCCTTAGTGTCAAAGATGTGCAGGTTAGGTGGATTGGCCATGCTAAATTTCCCCTAGCGTCCAAAGAGTGCAGGTTAGGTGTTGGCCTGCTAAATTGCCCCTTAGGTCCAAGATTGCAGGTAGGTGATTGCCATGCTAAATTGCCCCCTTAGTGTCCAAAGATGTGCAGGTTAGGTGGATTGGCCATGCTAAATTGCCCCTTAGCGTCCAAAGATATGTAGGTTAGGTGGATTGGCCATGCTAAATTGCCCCCTTAGTGTCCAAAGATGTGCAGGTTAGGTGGATTGGCCATGCTAAATTGCCCCCTTAGTGTCCAAAGATATGTAGGTTAGATGGATTGGCCATGCTAAATTGCTCCTTAGTGTCACGGGGATTAGCAGTGTAAATATATGGTGTCGGGGATGGGGCTTGCTGTCAGTACATGCTCGATGGGCTGAAAGGCCTCCTCCTGCATTGTGAGGATTCTACGAACAGGTTCCAGCAGTTGGCTGGACTGGGGGGGGGTGACATGGTGGGGGGAGGGTTGCTTTTATTTTTGGGAGGGATTGTCACAGTTGTTGCCACTCCGGTTTACGCCGTGCGCGTGTGTTCTGGCTGCGGGACTAACTTATCTCCTCCCACAGCTGTTTGAGACTGCAAACAAGTACCACTTTCTACACAGCCTGGCGCTCCTGGGAGTCCCGCACTGCAGGAAACCTTTGCTGGTACGAGATTAATTCATTCCTCCCTCTCTTTTCGTTGCTGTAGTTGGTGTGCTTTTGATACTTATATGTTTTCCCGCCTTTCTTCTCCCCCAAGGTCCTGGGGGGTCTCTAGAACCTTCTCCCTGTTTTTACTGTTTACTTGGCACAGTGGGTTAAGCCCTGCTGTCTTGCCAGGGACCCGGGTTCGATTCCCTGGCTTGGGTCACCGTCTGCACGTTCTCCCTGTGCCTGCGTGGGTTTCCTCCGGGTGCTCCGGTTTCCTCCCACAGGGCAAAAGACGTGCCGGTTAGGGTGCGTTGGCCGTGCTAAATTCTCCCTCGGTGTCACCCCAAAAGGCGTCGGAGTGTGGTGACTCGGGGGATTCTCACAGTAACTTCATTGCAGTGTTAACGTAAGCCTGACTTGTGATACTGATGAATAAAATTTGCTTTCAGTTGAATCGAGCATTCGATGCGAGCACGTTGTGCAGGCTGGGGGGAGGTCAGAGCAGAACCTTTTTGAATGGGTTACTGAAAGGGGCGCCCACCCCACCCCACTTCAACTCCATCCTCCAAAGTTAAAGTTTGTTTATTTATTAATCACAAGTTGGCTTACATTAACACTGCAACGAAGTTACTGTGAAAATCCCCTGGTCCCCGCACTCCGGTGCCTGTTCGAGTAACAGAATTTAGCATGGCCAGCCCACCTCGTAGAGTTCCTGTGGTGCAGAAGGAGGCGATTTGGCCCATCGAGTCTGCACTGACCACAATCCCACCCACGTTTTATCCCCATAACCCCGCATATTTACCCTAGCTAATCCCCAAATGCACAGTCAATCAACCTAACCCGCACATCTCACAAACCAGCCTCCCGTCCATTGACTCTGTCTACACTTCCCGCTGCCCTCAGGGAAAAGCAGCTGGCATCATCAAGGACCCCCCCCACGCACCCCAGACATTCTCTCTTCCACCTTCTTCTGTCGGGGAAAAGATACAGAACCATGAGGTCACGTACCGACCGACTCAAGAACAGCTTCTTCCCTGCTGACGTCAGACTTTTGAATGGACCTGCCTCGCGTTAAGTTGATCTTCCTCTACACCCTATGACTGTAACACTACATTCTGCACTGTCTCCTTTCCTTCTCTATGAACTGTATGCTTATCTACATAGCGTGCAAGAAACAAGACTTTTCACTGTATCCCAATACATCTGACAATAAATCAAATCCTTCTCCCCTATGTATTCTATGAACAGTATGCTTTGTCTGTATAGTGCTTAAGAAAGAATACTTTTCACTGTATCCCAATACATCTGACAAATCGAATCACATCCTTCCCAATGGACTCTATGAATGGTGTTCTTTGTCTAGTGCGCCAGAAACAATACTTTTCACTATCGCGATACATGTGACGATAATAAATCAAGCCTTTTTCCCCATGTACTTTATGAACAGTATGCTTTGTATAGCACGCAAGAAACAATACTTTTCACTGTATTCCAATACATGTGACAATAACGTGACAATATCAATCAAATCTGTGGACTGTGGGAGGAAACTGGGGCACCCGGAGGAAACCCATGCAGACACAGGGAGAATGTGCAAACTCCACACAGACAGTGACCCAAGTTGAAGCCGGGTCCCTGGCGCTGTGAGGCAGCGGTGCTAAACCATTGTGCTGCCCAATTACAACCCACCACTATTTTTACACTCCAGTCCTTTTGCAATAAGCACCAACGCCCCATTTGCCTTTTTTATTACGTGGTGCAGCTGCATACCGACCTCCTGAGATTCATGAACCTCTGCCAAAGGACTGAAGGCATCCACAATATTCCGGTGTAAGATTTATAACCAGTGTGCGTACGTTCACCTTCGCAATGGATATGGTTTAATTCTCCGGGAGATGGGTACAGCTGACTTCTTGATTTATTATTGTCACGTGTATTGGGATATAGTGAAAAGTATTGTTTCTTGCACACTATACAGACAAAGCATACCATTCATAAAGAAGGAAGGGAGAAGGTGCAGAATGTAGTGTTACAGCCAAAGCTAGGGTGTAGAGAAAGACCAACTTAATGCGAGGGTGGCGATGCTTGATAGCCTCCCGGGTCAAAGCAACTCATCCACCACTGGCACCAGGTCACCGTGCCGTGGGGTGGCACAGTGGGTTAGCACTGCTGCCTCTCAGCAGCAGGGACCTGGGTTTGATTCTGGCCTTGGTTGACTGGTGTGCGGAGTCTGCATGTTCTCCCCATCTCTGTGTGGGTTGCCTCCCACGGCCCAGAGATGTGTAGGTTAGGTGGATTGGCCATGCTAAATTGTCCCTTAACGTCAAGGGGGTTTGCAAGGGTAAATGCATGAGGTTGTGGGTACAGGGCCTGGGTGGGATTGTGATTGGTGCAGACTCGATGGGCCGAATGCCCACCTTCCACGTTCTGATTGTAAAGATGGCAGCTGTGTACCATCTACACCGCATCGACTCACCAAGGCTCCTTTGACAGCACTGCCCAAACCTACAACCTCCGTCATCTAGAATATTCCAAGCAAATCTGCTGTCTTCACCCGGTCTGGCCTACACGTGACTCAAGAGCTCTCAGCCAATGTGGTTGACTCTCAACTGCCCTCCAAGGGCAACTAGGGACGGGCAATAAATGCTGGACTTGCCCAACAATGTCCAAAAAGACAGGACAAGGGGCAGCAGATACCTGGGAACTCCTCCTCCTCCTCCTCCACCGACAAACTTCCCTCCGAGCCACTCGCCATCCCAACTTGGAAATATATTGGCCGTTCCTTCGTTGTCGCTGGGTCAAAATCCCAGAAGACTCTTCTGAGTGGCACTGTGCACCAACAGTGGGTTCAAGATGTCCCACCACCTGATGGGCAGCAGCACTTCTGTCTCACAGACAAATTTAGAAGTCTTTTATTTGGAAGAAACATTTATTTGCTGGACCTGGTGTTGCTACACTCCAGAGGTGGCACTGCTGCCTCACGGGGACTCAGGTTAAACCATAAGATACAGGAGCAGAATTAGGTCACTCGGCCCATCGAGTCTGCTCTCCCATTCAATCATGACTGATATTTTTCTCATTCCCCCATTTTCCTGCCTTTTCCCCATAACCCCCTGATCTCCTTATTAATCAAGAACCTCTCTATCTCTGTTTTAAAGACACTCAGTGACCCGGCCTCCTCTGCGGGAAAGAGTTCTGCAGATTCGCCATAGAAACCCTACAGGGCAGAAACAGGCCCTTCAGCCCATCAAGTCTGCACCAACCACAATCCCCAGGCTCTACCCCCATATCCCTACATATTTACCCATTAATCCCTCTAACCTACACATCCCAGGACACTAAGGGGTAATTTTAGCACGGCCAACCAACCTAACCTGCAAATCTTTGGACCACTGAAGAAATTCCTCCTCATCTCTGTTTTAAAGGATCGTCCCTTTATCCTGAGGTTGTCCCCTCTGGTTCTAGTTTTTCCCACTATTGGAAACATCCTCTCCCTGTCCACTCTATCCAGGGCCTCACAGTATCCTGTAAGTATAGAATACAAGAGTAGGAGTTTGATGTTGCAGTTGTATAGAACTTTGGTTAGGCCTCACTTGGAATACTGCATCCAGTTCTGGTCGCCGTACTATTGGAAGGATGTGGAGTCCTTGGAGAGAGTGCAGAGGAGGTTTACCAGGATGCTGCCTGGTATGGAAGGACTGTCTTATGAGGAACGATTAAATAGACTGGGGTTGCTTTCCCTTGAAAGACGTCGGCCTAGAGGGGATCTCATAGAGGTGTATAAGATTATAAGGGGTATAGATAGAGTAAATGGTGGTAAACTTTTTCCACCTTTAGAAATGGATAGGACGAGGGGTCATGGCCATAGGGTGAGGGGGGCTATGTATAAGATGAATATTAGAGGGCAGTTTTTCACACAAAGGGTAGTGGGGGTGTGGAATGCACTGCCGAGTAAGGTGGTGGGAGCAGGCACGCTGGGGCTGTTTAAGGGTCTCTTGGACAGCCACATGAGCGGTATGCAGATAGAGGGATATAGTAGGACTGTTTAACTACGGCTTTTTTTCCACAGGTAATTCGGTCCATACTTGACCAACATTGAGCATGCATTCGGCAGGTGGTGCGGGTACAGCTCTTGGATGTTGATTCATGGGTTGCCTGGTACCTCATGTCGTAAATGAGTGCTTTATGTGGACCATCTGAAGGGCACCATGACAGCTCAGAGACTATCGATGTGGCTGTGCAGACACTTGGAATTGGGCCGGTGTCTGCGGGAGTTTGCGCGTTCTCCCCGTGGTTGCGTGGGTTTTCTCCGGGCACTCCGGTTTCCTCCCACAACCCAAAAATTCGCTCTTAGGCTGATTGGGAAACAAATTGTCCCTATAGTGAGAGTCTTCCATATTAGGGATAATATATATATTATTATATAGGAATAATATAATAGGATAATGGACTTGCTACTATATAGTTATGACGGCGCCGCGGGCTCGTTGGGCCGAAGGGCCTGTTTCCCGTGCTGTGTTGCTCTTAAAAAAAAAAAAAGTTTCAATAAGATCCCCCTTCATTCTTCCAAACTCCGGAAAAGACCCAGAATCCTCAACCGTTCCTCATACGACAAGCTCTTCATTCCCGGGATCATTCTTGTGAACCTCCTCTGGACCCTTTCCGAGGCCGGCACATCCTTCCTTAGATACGGGACCCAAAACTGCTCACAATATTCCAAATGGGGGTCTGACCAGAGCCTTATACAGCCTCAGAAGTCCATCCCTGCTCTTGTATTCCAGCCCTCTCGATGTGATTGCTAACATTGCATTTGCCTTCCTAACTGCCCACTGAACCTTTAAGAGAACGTTGAATCAGGACTCCCAAGTCCCTTTGCGTTCCTGATTTCTGAATCCGGGTTCGATTCCTGGCTTGAATCACTGTCTGTGCGGAGTCTGCATGTTCTCCCCGTGTCTGCGTGGGTTTCCTCCCAAAGTCCAACAGACGGGCTGGTTAGGGTGCAGCGGCCGTGCTAAATTCTGTCACCGGAACCAGGCGCCAGAGTGTGGCACCGGGGGGATATTCACAGTAACTTCATAAAAGATAGAAGCCAGAGGAGGACATTTGGCCCTTCATCACTATCGTGGCTGGTCATCCAACTCAATGTCTAATCCTGCTTTCTCCCCATAACATTTGAACCTATTCGCCCCAAATACTATGTCCAGGTACTGCCTCTTGATAGGGACTTGTGACACTAATAAAAACAAAGAACATTACAGCACAGGAACAGGCCCTTCGGCCCTCCAAACCTGCTCCGATCGTGATGCCTGCCTAAAGTAAAACCGTGCGACTTAGAGATTGTACCCTTCCATTCCCATCCTATCCGTGTATTCATCTACTTGCCCCTTAAATATAGCTATCGTACCTGCTCCCACCACCTCCCCAGGCATTGCTTTCCAGACACACACCACCCTCCATATTAAAAAAAAACTCACCTTGCACATCTTCTCTAAACTTCTCCCCTCGCACCTTAAACCTGTGCCCCCCCCCCTCCTAGTAATTGACTCTTCCACCCTGGGGAAAAAGCTTCTGACTGTCCGCTCTGTCCCACGCTCTTGATAATGTTGTAGACTTCTATCAGGTCTTCCCCTCAACCTCCGTCGCTCTGGTGAGAACAAATCAAGTTTCTCTAACCTCTCCTCGTAGCGAATGCCCTCCGTACCAGGGCAACATCCTGGTAAATCTTTTCTGTGCCCTCTCCGAAGCCTCCACATCCTTCTGGTAGTGCGGGCGACCCAGAATTGAACACTACATTCCAAGTAATGACCGAACTAAGGTTCTGCACAGCTACAACATGACCTGCCTAATTTGTATGCTCAATATCTTGACTGATGAAAGCAAGCATGCAGTGACTACCTTCTTCACCGGCACGGTGGCACAGTGGTTAGCATTGCTGCCTCTCAGCATCAGGGACCTGGGTTCGATTCCTGGCTCGGGTCACTGTCTGTGTGGAGTCTGCATGTTCTCCCTGTGTCTCTGTGGATTTCCTCTGGGTGCTTCAGTTTCCTCCCACAGTCTGAAGGACGTGCTGGACAGGGCGCATTGACCCGAACAGGTGCCAGAGTGTGGCGACTAAGGAAATTTCACAGTAACTTCATTGTGGTGTTAATGGAAGCCTACTGGCGATTAATAAATAATAAAACAAAACATATGGTGGTTCACTGTTCGTGCAGAGTCTGCACATTCTCCCCATGTCTGTATGGGTTTCCTCTGGGTGCTCCGGTTTCCTCCCACGGTCTGAAAGATGTGCTGGTTAGGGTGCATCGGCCGTGCTAAATTCTCCTTTGTTATCCAAATAGATGCCAGAGTGTAGAGACCCCGGGGATTGTAACTTCATTGCTGTGTTAATGGAGTCATAGAGGTTTACAGCATGGAAACTGGCCCTTTAGCTCAACTTGTCAATGCCATCCTTTTTTTAAACCCCTAGGCTAGCCCCAATTGTCCGCATTTGGCCCGTATCCCTCTATACCCATCTTACCCATGTAACTGTCTAAATGCTTTTTAAAAGACAAAATTGTACCCGCTTCTACTGCTGCCTCTGGCAGCTCGTTCTGGACACTCACCGCCCTCTGGAAACTTTTGTATCTCTCCCCTCTCACCTTAAACCTCTGCCCTCTAGTTTTAGACTCCCCTACCTTTGGGAAAAGATATTGACTATCTAGCTGATCTGTGCCCCTCATTATTTTATAGATCGCCAATGTCAGGGAGTTAACAGAGTAAATATGTCGGGTTATGGGGATATGGCCTGTAGGTGGAATTGTGGTCAGTGCAGACTCTCTGGGTCGAATGGCCTCCTTCTGCACTGTAGGGGTTCTGTGATAAGCCTGCTGCACTCCAGGGAAAAAAGCATGTCCCTGTCTATCCAGCCTCTCCTTAGAACCCATCCGCCCAAGTCCTCGTGACATCCTAGTAAATCTCTAACTGTGACGCTAATGAATACATTTTTAATAAAATGAACACTTTACCAGCTTTCTGCTGATGTGCTGTTGTTGGATTGTAGGCAGGCTCCTTGCTGACTTCCGGAATGGTCATGTTCTGCGGCTCCCTCTACTACCAAGCCGTGACCGGGGACCCGATCTTCACCAAAGCCGCACCGTTTGGCGGGACCATGCTGATTGTGGGCTGGGCTGCTATGGCGCTGTGAGACCAGGAGAAACTAACTGGGCCGGGATTGAGGGGGGGGGGGAGATGCCCACCGAGGAGGAGGGAGGAGTGCCTCATTGCTGGTGAATCCCTTCTCCGTGGATCTTGAGCAGTGCCTCCCCAGTGATGGTTTTCCTGACATCCCAGCTGCTGGTGAACTTTCCCACCACTGGCTGTGCATCCCAAACCCAATCCTTGACACCTCTATACGTGCCCATTCTGCCTCCTTTCACACACGTGTGCGCGTGCGCACACACGCTTACATACACATACACCAACTCACTGAAGCTTAAGCTTCAATCAGTTGATTTAACCTTGGGTGACAGAATGATGCCAAAATGAAGATCCAAACACAATCTACAGCACAAAGAATGGCTCTCGCTCTCAACTATTGGTCGTCTTGGTACTTCTGTGGAACACACAACTGTCCAGTATAGGGGAGGTCCTTTGGTTCACCATCATACCCAAACTAAACTTCAAAAAAAACCTTCTGACCTGATTTGGTCCATACCCCTCTATTCCCTCCCTATTCACGCTCCTGTCCAGAAATGTTGCCTCAGAGCAACAGGTGAGAGGTTTATTTTGGTGTCAGGAGCTTTCGGAGTGCTGCTCCTTCCTTGGCTGAGTGACTTTATCCAGTGGCAAGTGCCCTGGCCAATGAAGGCGCTTGTCTGAGAGGAAGGAGCAGCACTCTGAAAGCTCGTGACACTGCGCAAACTTTGCTGGCCTTTAACCTGTTGTAGAACATTATAGCACAAACAGACCCTTCGGCCCGCAAGTTGCGCCGATCACATCTATACCAACCAAGCCACAGACCAATCTATAACTCCCAATCCCATTAGATCCCATGTACTCATCCAGAAGTCTTCTAAAAGCCCCCAGCGAGTTTGCCTCTACCACCACTGATGGCAGCCAATTCCATTCACTCACCACCCTCTGAGTGAAAAACTTACCCCTAACATCCCCTCTGTATTTGCTTCCCTGCACCTTAAATCTGTGTCCTCTCGTATTGACCATTTCAGCTCGGGGGAAATAGTCTCTGAGAGTCCACCCTATCTATTCCTCTCAACGTTTTATAAACCTCTATCAGGTCGCCTCTCAACCTTCGTCTCTCCAGGGAGAAGAGTCCCAGCTCCCTCAAGCTATCTTCATGAGGCCTGCCTCCCAATCCAGGCAACATCATTGTAAATCTCCTCTGCACCCTCTCAATAGCTTCCACATCCTTCCTCTAGTGAGGCGACCAGAACTGCGCACAGTACTCCAAGTGGGGTCTGACAAGTGTCCTATAAAGTTACATCATTACCTCCTGACTCCTAAACTGTATTCCTCGATTAATGAAGGCCAGTACACCGTACGCCTTCTTGACCACTTCCTCCCCCTGCGAGACCGATTTAAGAGTCCTATGGACCCGGACCCCGAGATCCTTCTGCTCCTCAACACAGCCCAAGACTCCTACCCTTGATTGTGTTGAGAGATTTCTGACTCCACTCCCCACCCCCACCCCCATCCCAGTCCAACCTGGCATCTCCGCATCTTCAATGTTGTCTGCTTCCACCACCGCCTGTGGCAGTGTGTTGCAAGCATCCATTGCTCTGTGGGACCCCCTCCCCCCTGCCGTGCATGTCCCTTAAACTCACCCCCCCCCCCCTTCCGGCCTTGAAGCTGTGCCCCCTTGTAATTGACCCTGGGATGGGGGGGGGGGAAAAGGACTCTAATCATCCACCCTGTCTTTGCCCCCTCTCAATTTTGTCGTTTATCCAACCTCTCCTCGTAGCCTTGAGACCAGGTAGCATCCTGGTGAATCATCTTTGCCCTGCCTCCAAAGTTTCCATGTCCTTCTGGTAGTGCGGCAAGCAGAACTGCACGCAATACTCCCAAATGTGACCTAACCAAGGCTTCGTAAAGCTGTAACATCGTGTCCCGTCGCTTGTACTCAGTGCCCCAGCTGAAGAAGGCAAGTTTGCCATAAAACTTTTTTAATCAGCTCGGCTACAAGTTGTTGCCACTTTTGGGGAACAGATTCTTCTGTCTGTTGATGTTAACCTCCAGAAAGAAATGATCTGGTGGTTATCGTGCTGTTGCTGAAAAGCGCCCACGTGCTCCTGAAGTTTTTCATCTTGCACTCATCAGGACAATTCCAAACTCTCTCAACGATTTACTCTTTGGGAGAAAAGTGTGTGGGGAAAGCCACCTCTGGATGTGGAGGAACAACGGGGGTGGGACTGTAGCTCCCCCCCCCTCTTTCTTCCCTCCCGCCCAAGCACCGAGAGTAAAAATTGCTGGCAAGTGTTTGAAATTCAGCTTTCTTGCATTTCGCCACACGAGGGCGAGGCCAAAAGAAAAATACTCCGGAGAGAGATTTCTCTCTGGTATTTTGAGTTTGGTGTTCCCACTGCTGTCTGCAGGAGCTTGCAAGTTGACTGCCGTTCCTCCTACGCTGCGATGGGAAATCGCAGGGGTTTATTCAGCTGTGAAAATGGCTCGGGGATGTCCTAAGATCTGGCCTAAATGGAAATCTGTATTTTGCCCGCAGCGTCACCACCTCCCATCTCTTGCACTGCCCTTCCATCCTGCTGATGGTCACGCACATGACACAGGGCAAAAAGTTGTGTCAAATATCTCAGGCTGGCAGCTACCCCTGACAGGGCTGCACTCCCTCGGTACCACCCAACCCCCTCCAAGAAGTTGGTCAAGATTCCGTGCTCAAAGGCCGGTGCGCATAACGTGCTCCCACAACCCCAGTAGGTTTGGACTCCTGAGCAATTGGGTCAAAAGTCGCCCTTCCAGCCACCTGTTCTTTCACATCTGATGCGCAGACCCTGTTGTGTCCTCGTCATGCCACGCGGGAGAAGGCTTGGGGTGCGAAAGCCAATCGCCTTGGAGGTCTGTTTTTGTGAACCCCCTCCCCCAGAAGGCCCAAGTGGGTTGCTCGGGTCTCCGGAAATTTCCGGGGAGAGGTTACGCCTGCAAAATCCCAGTTCTGGACCCAGTGCTGATTTGTCTCACCACTACCCCCCCCACTCCCATCCAACCCCCAAAATAACTTGACCAATGGGGAGAGTCTTCAGTCCATCTTCTCTCTCTCTCTCTCCCTCCCCCTCCATACAGTGGGCCATCCATCAAATCCCTCCAGTGCAGAAGGAGGCCGTTCTGTACCGATCACAATCCCACCCAGACCCTACCCTGGTAGCTCCACCTATTTAACCTGCTCCACCCCCTCTCCCCTGGGCACTAAGGGTCAATTTAGCATAGCCAATCCACCTAACCTGCACATCTTTGGACACTAAGGGGTAATTTAGCCTGGCCAATCCACCTAACCTGCACATCTTTGGGTGGCACAGTAGTTAGCCCTGCTGCCTCACAATGCCAGTGACCTGAGTTCAATTCCTGTCTTGGGTAACTGTCTCTGTGTGGGCCCCTCCTCCCCTCACTCCTTGTCTACGTGGGTTTCCTCTGGGTGCTCCGGTTTCTTCCCGCAGTCGGAAATTCGTGCTGATTTAGCCCTGCTGAATTCTCCCTGCAGTGTTATCCAACTGGGCACTGGAGTGTGGCGACTAGGGGAATTTTACAGTCAGTGTGAAATCTACATGCAACTAATAAATAAACTTTAAATAAACTAATAAATAATCATTCTTTAACCTTCCCCCCCCCCCCCACCCCCCGGCCCCTATCTCCTGCCCCTGTTATAGACTACTGTAGGTAATTCCTCCCCACAGAACCCTGAATAGACTACGTTCTCTCGTACCCCACACGTTGTCCCTGAGGGAAGCACATCGGATAGCAAATGGGAATATCTGGATTTACGTTCTCTCAGCCACCTGCCGCGAACTTTAATCAGAGCAAGCTCCGATCAGAATCATGTCTTTGCTGATTTGTTAGAGACCGACCTTTGTACTCAAGTGTCCGGCTGTGGAATAAATTGGAATACGTTTTTTTTTTAAAAATCGCTTTTGTTGTGTGTCTGATTTTATCTGGTGTTTCTCTTTGCGTCGTTCCAGTAGATGGGAGCTACCCAGTTTTGCCCTCCTTATTGGAGGAAGAATCGTATAAACCCTACAGTGCAGGAGGAGGCCATTCGGCCCATCGAGTCTACCCCACAAATTTGCCCCACTAATCCCCCCATAACCTTCACATTCTGGGATGTTAAGGGGCAATTTAGCGTGGCTCATCCATCTAACCTGCACATCTTTGGACACAAAGGGACAATTTAGCATGGCCAATCCACCTAACCTGCACATCTCTGGAATGTAGAAGGAAACTGGAGCACCCAGAAGAAACCCACGCAGACACAGGGGAGAACGTGAAGACCCCACGTGAATTGTAACCCAAACCAGGAATCAAACTCAGGCTCCCGGAGCTATGAGGCAGCACTACTAACTGCTGTGACATTGGTGGCAATTCAGAGGAAGTTCCCAAGATTATTGATTTTGGGGATGGAAGAGTTGACAAACAAGGAGCGATTAAACAGTTCGGGGTTTGTACTCGCTGGAGTTTAGAAGGATAAGAAGGGATCTGATCGAGGTGTGTAAAATTCCACAAGGAATTGATAGAATGAACGTAGACCAAATGTTTCCCCCTTGTGGGGCAATCTCGAACCAGCATGTCTTTCGCACAGTGAAAGGAAACCCACGCAGACATGGGGAGAATGTGCAGACTGCATACAGTGACCCAAGCTGGGAATCGAACCTGGGTCTCTGGCGCTGTGAGGCATCAGTGCTAACCCACTCTGCCAATTGGTCAAAGACACGGGGGGAGGAGATACACACTGAATATTTCATAACCGGTTAGAGAAAATGCTTCTATGTCAACGGACGTGTCATCACCTTCACGTGATGAAGAAATGTTGACGCTTTGGACACAGAGGGAGCGCACGGCTCTCGTAGGCAGTGTTGTGAGCGGTCCGCACACGTCTCACTTCGCTCGTGCTTGCTTTGCCGGCAGATCCGTTCAGCCAGACTGGCTTGAGGAAAGAAAAATCCTACGTGGATGGGTATTAGCAAAATGCAGAAAACCCGCCCATCGACAAAACACGTGATAGGGAGGAGAGGGGGCCGCACTCAGCATCTCTACTTTCTCAAAAAAAACTGGCACGTCCGCTACAACTCTTTTCGCAGAGGCGCCACAGAGAGCATTCTTTCTGGGTTGTATCACAGCTCGGTACGGGGCTCCTGCTCTGCCCAAGAGCCGCAAGGAAACTAGAAAAAAGGGTCGTGCACGTAAGCCCCAGTCCGTCACGCAAACCAGCCAACCCTTGTCCACACTTCCCGCTGCCTCGGGGGAAAAGCAGCCGGCGTAATCAAGGACCCCCCCACACGCACCCCGGACATTCTCTCTCCCGCCTTCTTCCGTCAAGATGCAGAAGTCTGAGCTCACGCACCGACCGACTCAAGAACAGCTTCTTCCCTGCTGCCGTCAGACTTTTGAACGGACCGTCTCAGCTGCTGACTCAGACCCTTTCCTTGAACACTTTCACCATACATGGCAATGTTCTGTCCAAAAACTGAGAAGTAACTTCCTCTTAGGGTCCACGCACTTTCTATCTTTAACAGGATGACTAAATTTTATGTCAAGCAAATTACTTCCTTCTGAGCAACATCATCCGTATCTTGTCTGCACTGAGTAAGGCACCCTGCTGATTGACCTACACCGAGGGGGCGGCACAGTGGGTTAGCACCGCTGCCTCACAGCTCCGGGGATCCAGGTTCGATTCCCGGCTGGGATCACTGCCTGTGTGGAGCTTGCACGTTCTCCCCCCCAACCGTGTCTGCGTGGGTTTCCTCCGGGTGCTTCGGTTTCCTCCCACAGTCCGAAAGATGTGCGGTGGATTGGCCATGCTAAATTGCCCCTTAGTGTACAAAGATGTGCAGGTTAAGTGAATTGCCCGTGCTAAATTGCCCCTTAGTGTACAAAGATGTGCAGGTTAGGTGGATTGGCCATGCTAGATTGCCCTTAGTGTCCAAAGATGTGCAGGTTAGGTGGATTGGCCATGCTAAATTGCCCCTTAGTGTCCAAGATGTGTAGGTTAGGTGGATTGGCCATGCTAAATTGCCCCTTAGTGTCCAAGATGTGCAGGTTAGGTGGATTGGCCATGCTAAATTGCACCTTAGTGTCCAAGATGTGTAGGTTAGGTGGATTGGCCATGCTAAATTGCCCCTTAGTGTCCAAAGATGTGCAGGTTAGGTGAATTGGCCATGATAAATTGCCCCTTAGAGTACCAGGATGTGCAGCTTAGAGGGCTAAATGTGTGGGGATAGGGCCTGGGGCGGTGCAAGCTTGATGGGCCGAATGGTCTCCTCCTGCACTTGTAGGGATTCTATGATTTCTGTGACCCTGCCAGACCAGCAAGGTTCTGAGTCCCATACCCTGCTCACAGACCTACACTGACCAACCCTCCCCCCCCCAGGTTAAACAATCTTCTAAGTCCCGTACCTTGCTAATTTGACATGCCTGCTACCAGTTTACCTCGGTGCACCAGAGAAAGCAACCTTCCCGGATGTGTCACAGCTCGGTGTGGCTCCTGCTCTGCTCAAGACCGCAAGAAGTTACAAAAGGGCGTGAGCATAGCCCAGTCCTATCGCACAAACCAGCCTCCCGTCCCCTCCCTAAAACCCATTCACTGTATCCACCCCCCCTCCCCCCAACCCCCATAAGCAGGGTGGCCGCGGGGACAATGTGTACAGTTCCAGTCACCCGGTAATAGGAAGGATATTATTAAACTTGAAAGAGCGCAGTAGAGATTTACTAGGATGCTACTGGGACTTGATGGATTGAGTGAGAAGGAAAGGCTGGATAAACTAGGACTTTTTTCCCCTGGAGCGTAGGAGGCCGAGGGCTGACCTGATAGAGGTCTATAAAATAATGAGGGGCACAGATCAGCTCGAGAGTCAATATCTTTTCCCCAAAGGTCCAGAACTAGAGGATAAAGGTGAGAGGGGAAGAGATACAAAAGGGTCCAGAGGGGCAATTTTTTACACCCAGAGGGTGGTGAGTGTCAGGAACGAGCTGCCAGAGGCAGTAGGAGAGGCGGGTACAATTTTATCTTTTAAAAGATGTTTCGACAGTTACGTGGATGTAGATGAATATGGGTCAAATGTGGGCAATTGGGACCACCTTAGTGGCTTCAAAAAAGGGGCAGCGGAACAAATTGGGTCAAAGGGTCTGTTTCCACTGCTATAATCCTATGACGCTGGTGTAGAATCATAGAATCCCTACAGTGCAGAAGGAGGCCATTTGGCCCATCGAGTCTGCACGCACTCTCTGGCAGAGTATCTTAGCCAGGCCGTCTCCCCCCACCCCATCTCTGTAACCCCGCACATTTACCACGACCAATCCAAAGACCATTCAATCATGGCTGAAAAGTTTCTCATCCCCATTCTCCCACTTTTTCCCCATAACCTTTGACCTCCTTACCAATCAAGAACCTCTCTATCCCCGTCTTAAAGACGCTCAGTGACCCGGCCCCCTCTGCGGCAAAGAGTTCCACAGATTCCCCACTGAAGAAATTCCTCCTCATCTCTGTTTTAAAGGATCGTCCCTTTATCCTGAGGTTGTCCCCTCTGGTTCTAGTTTGTCCTTCCAGTGGAAACATCCTCTCCACGTCCACTCTATCCAGGGCCCTCGCAGTATCCTGTAAGTTTCAGTAAGATCCCTCCTTCTAAACCCCAACGAGCACAGACCCAGAGTCTCAACCGTTCCTCATACGACAAGCTCTTCATTCCCGGGATCATTCTTGTGAACCTCCTCTGGACCCTTTCCAAGGCCGGCACATCCTTCCTTAGATACGGGGCCCAAAACTGCTCACAATATTCCAAATGGGGGTCTGACCAGAGCCTTATACAGCCTCAGAAGTCCATCCCTGTTCTTGTATTCCAGCCCTCTCGATATGAATGCTAACATTGAATTTGCCTTCCTAACTGCCCACTGAACCTGCACGTTAACCTTAAGGGAATCTTGAACAAGGATTCCCAAGTCCCATTGTGTTTCTGATTTTCAAAGCTTTTTCCCATTTAGAAAATAGTCTATGCATGCATTCTTCCCACTAAAGTCATAACCTCACACTTTCCTACACTGTATTCCATCTGCTACTTCTTTGCCCTCTCTCTGAACCTGTCCAAGTCCTTCTGAAGACCCCCTGCTTCCTCAATACTACCCGTCTCTCTCTGTCTATCTTTGTATCATCTGCAAACTTAGCCACAATATTGTCAGTTCCTTTATCCAGATCATTGATGTATAAAATGAGAAGTTGTGGTCCCAGGATTGACCCCTGAGGAACTCCACTAGTCATCGACTGCCACCCTGAACAAGACTCTTTTATCCCCATTCTCTACCTTCTGTCAGTCAGCCAATCTTAATCCTAGATGCATGGAAGATGTTCCCAATGGTAAAGAACCAGGGGGGGTCACAGTCTGACCTAACCTGCACATCTTTGGACCCTAAGGGGCAATTTAGCATGGCCAATCCACCTAACCTGCACATCTTTGGACACTAAGGGGCAATTTAGCATGGCCAATCCACCTAACCTTACATCTTTGGACACTAAGGGGCAATTTAGCATGGCCAATCCACCTAACCTGTACATCGTTGGCACTAAGGTGCAATTTAGCATGGCCAATCCACCTAACCTACACATCTTGGACACTAAGGGGCAATTTAGCATGGCCAATCCACCTAACCTGCACATCTTTGGACACTAAGGGGCAATTTAGCATGGCCAATCCACCTAACCTGCACATCTTTGGACACTAAGGGGCAATTTAGCACGGCCAATGCACCCTAACCACCACGTCTTCTGCTCTGTGGGAGAAAATCGGAGCACCCGGAGGAAAACCATGCAGACATGGGGAGAACATACAGACTTCACACAGACAGTGACTCAAGCCGGGAATTTAACCCGGGGGTGCCTGGCGCCGTGAGGCAGCAGTGCTAATCACTGTGCCATCGTGCCTGCTCTCTCAATGCCTGGGGATTGATTCCATGCCAGTTTTGGAGGAGTCGGCAAGGCCATCAAAGGGCTTTGCGGGCATTGAAGGATGCTATATAAACGCAACATATTGTCGTTGTAACATCAGGGACGGTAGTGGGCTTCAGAGGTGCCACTTTTGTTTTACGGCAAGTTCTTTGATTTCTTAATAATTACCCACATGTAAATGGCCCTGAGTTATATAAATTCTCTCACGCATGTGGGAGGACGGTGGTGGGGAGTGGCATCGGGCTGGTGGGGGGCTGAATTCTGCAAACAGGCCAAACTGGAATTAAGTTGCATAATAAAGGGTGAGTCACAATAGGGATAATGACATAATTCTGACCCCCCCTCCCTCCTCCCCCCAAGACTCTTGCCCCCCCCTCTCTTATCCCACCTCAGCCCACCTGCCCTCTTCCCCCCCCCCCCTCCCCCAACCTACCCCACCACCAACCCAGGCCTCACGGGAGTATCGAGTCCTAAACTCCCTCTCTCTGCCTCTCTCTCCCTTCCCCACCCAACCCATCTCTTCCTCCCCTCCCTGCCCGCCACACACCTTGTCCATCTCCACCTGCCCTGATGACTACTATTCAGCCCCCCTGTCAGTGGTTGCTGAGGGAGAAGGCTTGGCACCCAGCCGAGAGGTGCCCGTGCCTGCCGGATGTAGGGGGCCACCACTGCCTCACCGCGGAGCTCCTGGTTTTCTGTCTCTTTGGTTCTGCTGTGTTGGCCGTGCTGATCTTTAACACCGTAACGCTGGTACTTCGCGATGCGCTGGCCTTTGTTAGCCGGGAGGGGTGGTGGAGGAGAGAATGAGGGGATAGAGAGAGAGAGGTGGCAGATTGTCATTGGGCGCAGTGTAGGGCAAGGTGGAGATTGGGGATGTTTGGAGGGGGGGGATCACGGACCGGGGGAAAGTCAGGCGAATCCACTCTTGACCCAGGATCTTCCTGGGATTCAGATCGAATCCCAGAATCTCCACCAGATCCCAATCAAATATCAGATTCTCTGCGGAATTCAGATGAAACCGCACAACCCGAGGATCTCTCTGGAATTCAGATCGAATCTCAGAAGCTCTCTGGGAATGAGGTCAACTCCCAGAATCTTCACAGAGTTTAAATCAAGTCCCAGGACCTCTCTTGGAATAAGATCCAATCCAGAATATTCATAGAACTTATATCAAATCCCAGGAACTCTCCAGGATTCAGCTGAAATCCCAGAATCTCCACGGAATTCAAATCAAATCTCAGATTCTCCTCAGAATTCAGATGAAATCCCACAATCTCTTCAGGATTCAAATCAAATCCTGGGGATCTCTCTGGAATTCAGATCGAATCTCAGAACCTCTCTCTGGGAATAAGATCAAATCAACAGAATCTTCCTGGGATTCAGATCAAATCCCAGAATCTCTCCCTGGGTATAAGATTAAACCCCGCCCAATGTCTCTACGTCAATGCCTCCTCTCTTCTGCGATTTAGCAAAATACATTCAGGAGGAGTTAGGTTGAAAAGTTGGGCAATTTGTCCCTTAGTGTTCAAAGATTGCAGGTTCGATGGATTGGCCATGTTAAATTGCCCCATAGCATCCAAAGATTTGCAAGTTAGGTGTGATTGGTCATGCTAAATTGCCCTTAAGAATCTAAAAATGTGCAGGTTAGGTGGATTGGCCATGCTAAATTGCCCCTTAGTGTCCAAAGATGTGCAGGTTAGGTGGATTGGCCATGCTAAATTGCCCCTTAATGTCCAAAGATGTGCGGGTTAGGTGGATTGGCCATGCTACATTGCCCCTTAGTGTCCAAAGATGTGCAGGTTAGGTGGATTGGCCATGCTAATGCCCTTGTGTCAATGTGCAGTTGGTGGATTGCTGTAAATTGCCCTTGTGTCCAAAGATGTGCGGTTAGATGGTTGCATGCTAATTGCCCTTAGTGTCCAAGATGTGCAGTTAATGATTGGCATGCTAAATTGCCCTTAGTGTCCAAAGATGTGCAGTTAGGTGGATTGGCCATGCTAAATTGCCCCTTAGTGTCCAATGATGTGCAGGTTAGGTGGATTGGCCATGCTAAATTGCCCCTTAGTGTCCAAAGATGTGCAGGTTGATGGATTGGCCATGCTAAATTGCCCTTAGTGTCCAAAGATGTGCAAGTTAGATGGATTGGCCATGCTAAATTGCCCCTTAGTGTCCAAAGATGTGCAGGTTAGATGGATTGGCCATGCTAAATTCCCTCTTCGTGCTCAAAGATGTGCAGTTTAGGGTGATTGTGTGGGTCATGGGGATAGGGCTTGGGTGAGATACTCTGTCAGAGATTCGATGCTGACGCAATGGGCCGAAGGGCCTCCTTCTGCACTGTAGGGATCCCGTAATAGTTAAAGGAGACGCTACCCCACCACATCTTCCCCCAGAGACAAGACCAATGGATATTTTTCGAAAAGGCGAAAGTAGATAGACTCTTGACTAAGAAGCGGGTCAAAGGGTTGAGGGGGACAGTCCAGGGGTTGAGGCCACAGTTAGATTAGCCACGATTGTATTGAAGGTAGAGGAGCAGGCTGGAGAGGGCAAGTGGCCTACATCTTCCCGCTCCTAATACGTAGGTCCATATGTGATGCTAACTCACCTTCTATTGTTCACAGTTCCGTAAAAAAATGAAGGGTTTCCTTTGCAGATTCGGTCAAAGCAGCGGTAAGCTTCAGAAATAATGGCCTTCTAGATATGTTATTTTCACCCCGTTTTTCCCCCCCCCATCCCCCGCACCACCCGCCACTCAACACCCCTCCACACTTTCCTCAAATCTTACTGTTTGTTAAGACTTTTTCGCTCCAATTCTCAAACTGAGGACGATCGGTTAAACAGTGAAGGCGCTGGTGTGTCGGCAAGACAACTTGTGCCAGGGCCCTGGGCTATTGACAATCGGCACGGCGGCACCGTGGGTTAACACTGCTGCCACACAGTGCCAGGGACCCGGGTACGATACCCAGCTTGGGGCACTTTTGAGTGGAGCTTGCACATTTCGCCTTGGGTCTGCATGTCTGCTCCTTCCGGGTGCTCAGGTGTGAAAGATGTGCTGGCTAGATGAATTGGCCATGCTAAATTGCCCCTTAGTGTCCAAAGATGTGCAGGTTAGGTGGATTGGCCATGCTAAATTGCCCTTCAGTGTTCAAAGATGTGCAGGTTAGGTGGATTGGCCATGCTAAATTGCCCCTCAGTGTTCAAAGATGTGCAGGTTAGGTGGATTGGCCATGCTAAATTGCCCCTTAGTGTCCAAAGATGTGCAGGTTAGGTGGATTTGCCATGCTAAATTGCCTCTTAGTGTCCAAAGATGTTCAGGTTAGGTGGATTGGTCATGCTAAATTGCCCCTTAGTGTCCAAAGATGTGCGGGTTAGGTGGATTGGCCATGCTAATTGCCCTCACGTGTTCAAGATGTGCAGGTTAGGTGGATTGGCATGCTAAATGCCCCTTATTGTCAAAGATGTGCGGTTAGGTTGATTGCCATGCTAAATTGCCCTTAGTGTCCAAAGAGTGCAGGTTAGGTGGATTGGCCATGCTAATTTGCCCCTTAGTGTCAAAGTATATCCAGGTTAGGTGGATTGGGCCATGCTACATGCCCCTCAGTGTTCAAAGATGTGCAGGTTAGGTGGATTGCCATGCTAATTGCCCCTAGTGTCCAAAGATATCCAGGTTAGGTGATTGCCATGCTAAATTGCCCCTTAGTGTTCCAAAGATGTGCAGGGTTAGGTGGATTGGCCATGCTAAATGCCCCTTAGTGTCCAAAGATGTCGCAGTTAGGTGATTGGCCATGTAAATGCCCCTTAGTGTCCAAAGAGTACAGGTTAGATGGATTGGCCATGCTAAATTGCCCCTTAGGTCAAAGGTGTTCAGGTTAGATGGATTGGCCATGCTAAATTGCCCCTTAGTGTCCAAAGATGTGCAGGTAGGTGGTTGGCCATGCTAAATTGCCCCTTCAGTGTTTCAAGATGTGCAGGTTAAGTGATTGGCCATGCTAATTGCCCCTCAGTGTTCAAAGATGGGTGCAGGTTAGGTGGATTGGCCATACTAAATTGCCCCTTAGCGTCCAAAGATATGCAGGTTATGTGGATTGGCCATGCTAAATTGCCCCTTAGTGTCCAAAGGTGTTCAGGTTAGATGGATTGGCCATGCTAAATTGCCCCTTAGCGTCCAAAGATATGCAGGTTATGTGGATTGGCCATGCTAAATTGCCCCTTAGTGTCAAAAGATGTTCAGGTTAGGTGGATTGGCCATGCTAAATTGCCCCTCAGTGTTCAAAAATGTTCAGGTTAGATGGATTGGCCATACTAAATTGCCCCTTAGTGTCCAAAGATGTTCAGGTTAGATGGATTGGCCATGCTAAATTGCCCCTCAGTGTTCAAAAATGTTCAGGTTAGATGGATTGGCCATGCTAAATTGCCCCTTAGTGTCCAAAGATGCTCAGGTTAGATGGATAGGCAATACTAAATTCTCCCTCACTGTCCAAAGCTGTGCAAGTTAGGTGGATTGGCCATACTAAATTGCCCCTTAATATCGAAAGCTGTATAAGTTAAATGGATTGGCCATGCTAAAGTGTCCCTTAGTGTCCAAAGATGTGCAGGTTAGGTGGATTGGCCATGCTAAATTTCCACTTAGTGTTCAAAGATGTGCAGGTTAGGTGGATTGGCCATGCTAAATTGCTCCTTCGTGTCCAAGAGTTAGGGGATGTAGCAGGGTAAATATATGAGTTATGTTGCCTGAGGGAGTTTTCTTTTATTCTTCTATGGGACATGGGTGTTAGTGGCTGGGCCAGCATTTATTGCCCATCCCTCATTGCCCTTGGGGGGCAGTTGAGAGTCAACCCACATTGGCTGTGGCTCTGGAGTCATGTGTAAGCCAGACCGGGATAAGAACAGCAGATTTCCTTCCCTAAAAGACGTTAGTGTGCCAGTTGGGTTTTTCCAACAATCAACAATGGGTCACCAATAGATTCTTAATTCGGAATTTGTTTATAGAATTCCGATTCTGCTGTGGTGGGATTCGAACCCTCAGTCTCTGGATTACGAGTCCCGCAATGCCACTGCCTCCCCCTTAATTCAGTGCAGACCTGATCTTTGGGAATTTACTGCCCCGGCTGCCACGGGAATCGGAGTGGGCAAGGGGCGGACAATGGGAAGGTCCGTTGACCTCGGGGCGAGATTTTCTGGTCTTGGGTGGAGCGAGCCTGTAAGGTCCTGCCCGATGGTTCGAACGGTCTCTGTTCTGCACTGTAGGGATTCAATGATGGTGCTCCTCCCCCCCTCACACGGCACATTACTGATGGAGTGCCACACTGTCGGATGTGCGGCTTGCTGTATGAGGCATCAAGCATGTTCTGTAAGGCGGACGTTGAAGATCCCTTGGTGGGGGAAAGCAGGGGAGTGATCGATCCTCCCTCCCACCAACCAATCCTTACCTGGTCAATATATCTCCCTCAATCCACATCACAAAAACAGATTATGTGGTCGCTATTACACTGCTGCTTGTGAGAGCTTGTTGTGTACACAGTGGGTCGCTATATTTCCTACCTTACCTCGAGGGCTTGTTGCAGGACTTTTGGGACATGCTGAGGGGCGTCGTCGCTCCTGGTCCTGCTTTATTCCCTTTCTCCCGGCTTTGAGGGTTGAGGAGGAAGGAAGCAGCGGAAGAGGTAATCTGCGAGTGGATTCGAGTGCAGAAAGGGAAGAAAAGTGAGGGGAAAGAAAAGACCAGATAAGAGGCAAGGAGAATAAAGAAAATGAGGGGAAATATGATGGCTCAGTGGTTAGCACTGCTGCCTCACAGCGTCAGGATTTGATGCCTGGCTTGGGTCACTGTCTGTGTGGAGTTTGCATGCCCTCCCCGGGTCTGTCTCTGGGTGCTCTGATTTCCTCCCATAGTACGGAAGGGTTAGGGTGCATCGACCGTGCTAAATTCTCCCTCAATGTTACCCGAACGGATTGTGCTGACTAGGGGAATTTCACAGTAACTACATTGCAGTGTTAATGTAAGCTGACTTGTGACACTAATAAATAAAGTTTAACATTTTTAACCATTTAGAAGAAAGCTTTAAAACAATCTCCTTTTCGAGATCAAAGTTTGCTTTAATCTTAGAATCAAAGAATGCCTACAATCGAGGAGGAGGCCATTTGGCCCCTTGAGTCTCTACCAACCACAATCCCTCCAGACCTTATTCCCGTAATCCCACCTATGTACACTGCCAATGCACCAGTGCTCTGATTTTTGATCTGAGTTGATTTATTATTGTCACATGTATTCAGATACAGTGAAAAGTATTGTTTCTTGCACGCTATACAGACAAAGCATACTGTTCATAGAGTACATAGGGGAGAAGGATTTGATTTGATTTATTATTCTTATGTGTATTGGGATACAGTGAATGCCATTCTCTAATTCCAGGGGCGGGCGTGCCAGTAAAATTCCGGCCTATATCTGGTGTGTGGGGGGGGGGGGGGGGTTCCTGGATTATGCTGACTGCTTTTCCCGAAGCAGCGGGAAGTGTAGACAGAGTCAATGGATGGGAGGTTGGTTTGCGTGATGGATTGGGCTACGTTCATGACTTTTGTAGTTCTTGCGGTCTTGGGCAGAGCAGGAGCCCCATACCAAGCTGTGATACAACCAGAAAGAATGCTTTCTATGGTGCATCCGTAAAAGTTGGTGAGAGTTGCAGGTGACATGTCAAATTTCCTTAGTCTTCTGAGAAAGTAGAGGCATTGGTGGGCTTTCTTAACCGTAGTGTCAGCAGAGGGGGGGGGGGGGGTGGAATCAGGACAAGTTGTTGGTGATCTTAAAAACATGAAGCTCTCTGCCCAAAATTTAGTGCCCAATTGCTGTGTAAATCCATTAATCCTCTTTAAATAGTGCTATGGAAGCTTTGATATCCACCTCAGAGAGTCAATGGGCCCCTTTATCTGATGTCTCTGTATCCCTATTCAGAGTTTGGAAGAATGAGAATAGATCCCTGCAGAGCAGATGGAGACTCATTGAGTCAGCATCAAATATATAGAACCCCACATATTTACCCTGGTAGCTTCCCCTGGCACTTTGAGGTGGTATAGCAAGGCCAACCCACCTAATCTGCACATCTTTGGACAGTAAGGAGCAATTTAACATGGCCAATCCACCTAATCTGCACATCTTTGGACAGTCAGGAGCAATTTAGCATGGCCAATGCACCTAATCTGCATATCTTTGGATACTAAGGGGCAATTTAGCATGGCCAACCCACCTAACCTGCACATCTTTGGATACTAAGGGTGGCACAGTATTATAGTGCTTCGCACAGCTGCTTCACAGCTCCAGGGACCTGTGTTCAATTCCCAGCTTGGGTCACTGTTTGTATGGAGTTTGCACATTCTCTTCGTATCTGCATGGGTTTCCTCCAGGTGCCCTGGTTTTATCCTATAGTCCAAAGATGTGCAGGTTAGATAGATTGGTCAAGCTAAAATTTGCTTAGTGTTCTGAGATGCGTAGGTTAAAGGGATTAGAGGATAAATATGTAGGGATATGAGGGTAGGGCCTGGGTGGAATTGTGGTTGGTGCAGACTCGATGGGCCAAATGGCCTCTTTCTGCACTGTAGGGTTTCTACCCTACAGTGCATGGCTAGTCCACCTAACCGGAGCACCCAGGGTAATTCACGCAGACACGGGGAAAATGTGCAGACTCTGTACAGACATTGACCCAGGATTCAAATCCTGACGCTGTGAGGCAGCAGTGCTAACCACTGTGCTGCCCTATAAAGTTTATTTATTAGCGTCACAAATAAGGTGAGCATTAACACCGCAATGACGTTACCGTGCGAATCTCCTAACTGCCACATTCCTGTGCCTGTTCAGGTAACACTGAGGGAGAATTTAGCATGGCCAATCTATCCTAACCAGCATGTTTTGGAGTGTGGCGGGGGGGACACCAGAGCACTTGAGAAAATCCATGCAGACGCAGGGAGAACGTGCAGAGTCTGGAGAGAGAGTGACCCAAGCCGGGAATCGAACCCAGGTCCCTGGCACTGTGAAGCAGCAGTGCCAACCAGAAATTAGGATCTCAATCGTTCAAAATGGGACGGTGCCTTAGCTGGGATGAGCACAGAGATCCCAGGAGGTTAGAACATAGAACATTACAGCGCAGAACAGGCCCTTCGGCCTTCGATGTTGTGCCGACCAATTAGGAAAAAGCAATGACCCTCTAACCTAAACCATTCCCTTTTCATCCATAAACTTATCTACTAACCTCTTAAACGCCACCAAACTTGGCGCATCTACAACTGCAGCAGGCAGGGCATTCCATACTCTTACCACCCTCTGGGTAAAGAACCTACCTCTGACATCCGTCCTATAACCACCAACCCTTTATTTAAAGCTATGTCCCCTCGTGCTAGCTTTCTCCATCCTAGGGAAAAGGCTATCACTGTCCACCCTATCTAAACCTCTAATCATCTTATATGTTTCGATAAGGTCTCATCTTAGCCGCCTTCTTTCTAACTGAAACAACCTCAAATCCCTCAGCCTCTCTTCTATAAGACCTGCCCTCCTTACCAGGCAACATCCTGGTAAACCTCCTCCGCACCCCCTCTCCAATGCCTCCACATCTTCCTTATAACGCGGGGAGCAGGACTGCACACGATCACTCCAAGTGCGGCCGCACTAGAGTTTTGTACAGTTGCAACATGACGTTGCGGCTGCGAAATTCAATCCCCCTTACCCATAAAAGCTAAGACTCCGTACGCCTTCTTAAGAGTTGAGAGTCTACAGGATGTTACTAAGTGGTGGGCAGTATCGGGGATGGTAGGGATAGGAGAATGAGGCATCGGAAGGGGGGGGGGGGGGGGGGGGGTTTTAAACCTGGGGGCCTATCTGCCACCGGTGCCCACACACATTGGCTTGCAAACACAAGGTTAGTGGGAAAGGGCGAGGTGGCGGAGGTGGAGGGGGAGGGGTGGCTGGAAACTGGTGACTGTCGGGATGAGGAGAAAACTTCTGATCCAAATGCATGCCTTATATTTTGTTAAGGGGGGGGTGGACTGATTTGTATTTCTTTTTCATCCTTAGGCAAGAAGAAAAGAGATGCATTTACCCAGGTCTCGAGAACCAGACTTTGTTCTTCATGTAAGTTGAAACCTGTCCTTGGTGGGCGGCACGGCGGGTCAGCACTGGTGCTTCTCACAGCGCCAGGGACCCGGGTTCGATTCCTGGCTTGGGTCACCGTCTGTGCGGAGTCTGCACCTTCTCCCCCAGTGTCTGCGTGGGTTTCCTCCGGGGTGCTCCGGTTTCCTCCTACAGTCCAAAGATACGCTAGTTAGGTGCTAAGTTCTCCCTCAGTGTTACCCGAACAGGCGCCAGAGTGTGGCGACACGGTAGATTTTCACAGTAACTTCATTGCAGTGTTAATGTCAGCTGATTGGTGACACTAATCAATAAAGTTAAACTTTAAATTCATAAGACACCCCGCTCAGTCCAGGCATCAAACATCCTCTGAATCACCCCCAAAGCATTTATGTTCTTCCTTAGATAAAGAGACTAAAACTGTCCCCAGTGTTCGAGACGTGGTCTCATCAATATCTGCATAACGAGCTGACTTTTATTCAACTAATTTACTTCAATTTCTCTCGCAATTTGATTTGATTAATTATCGTCACATGTATTGGGATACAGTGAAAAGCACAATACAGACGAAATATACTGTTCATAGAGTACATAGGGGAGAAGGATTTAATTTGAGTTATTATTCATTAATAACTCAGCATGTATTGGGATACAGTGAACAGTATTGTTTCTTGCACGCTATACAGATAAAGCATACCGTTCATAGAGTACATAGGGGAGAAGAATTGGATTTATTATTGTCAGATGTATTGGGCTACAGTGAAAAGTATTGTTTCTTGTGCGCTATACATAGACAAAGCATACCATTCATAGAGAAGGAAAGGAGAGGGTGCAGAATGTAGTGTTACAGTCGTAACTAAGGTGTAGAGAGAGATCAACTTAATGCGAGGGTAGGTCCATTCAAAAGTCTGACGGCAGCAGGGAAGAAGCTGTTCTTGAGTCGGTTGGTACGTGACCTCAGACTTCTGTATCTTTTTTCCCGACAGAAGAAGGTGGAAGGGAGAATGTCCGGGGTGCGTGGAGTCCTTAATTATGCCGGCTGCTTTTCCTGCTTTAGCAGGAAGTGTAGACACAGTCAGTGGATGGGAGGCTGGTTTGTGTGATGGATTGGGCTACATTCATGACCTTTTGTAGTTCCTTGCGATCTTGGGCAGAGCAGGAGCCCCAGACCAAGCTGTGATACAACACAGAAAGAATGCTTTCTATGGTGTATCTGTAAAAGTTGGTGAGAATTGTAGCTGACATGCCAAATTTCCTTAGTCTTAGTGGACGCGGGCATTCTTAACCATAGTGTTGACATGATCTATTACTCCCCCCTGTTCAATTCCAAAAAAAAGGTGCCAAGCCTGGACAAGTTCCTTTTGTGTGCAGAGGACCGAGGCCTGTGTGCCAATTTGTGGGGCCCAGCTGCTCATCTTAAACACCGTTAATGAGGGAAAAATGGCCACTGATGGATGCACATCAAGATCCCACAAAGAGGCTCAAGAATTGCTCACTCCATTAAGATTACGGGAGTTCTGTTGATCACGGAATACCCTTCTCCCTTCGAGAAAGGATCATCTGGACTCGAAGTGTCAGCTCTAGTTCTGTCCTTCCAGATGCTGCTGGACTTGCTGAGATTTTTTTTCCCCAGCGTTTTCTCTGTTGGTTCTCTCTTAGTCTTACTGTTGACGATAGGAATTGTGCTCAGTTTCCTGACTCCCTGCCTCCTGGCTCTCTCTCTCTCTCTCTTCCACCAGGACTGTGTGACTGTGCCGAACACAACTGCTGGAGACTTGACAGCTACAACTTTACTCTGCTATTCTGTCACCTGAACTTTTAAGGTAACTTTTGCTGCCCTACGGTCGATGTAGTCTAACATGACCCGCTCGCATTGCAAGGGATAGCAGCGGGTTAAAGAGCTGACTCACAAGGGTGGCACAGTGGTCAGCACTGCTGCCTCACGGAGCCGAGGACCCGGGTTCAATTCTGGCCTTGGGTCTCTCTCTAAGTGGAGTTTGCATGTTCTTGCTCCCTCCCGTGTCTGTGTGCGTTTCTCTGGCTGCTCTGGTATCCTCCCTCAGTCCAAAACAAGTATGGGTAGGTAGATCGGCCAAGTTAAATTTGACCCTTAATGTCCAAAGATGTGCGGGTTTGGTGGATTTGCCATGTTAAATTGCTCCTTGGTGTCCAAAGATGTGCAAATCTTTAGGTGGGATTGGCTACACTAAATTGCCCCTTAATGTCCAAAGATGTGCAGGTTAGGTGGATTGGTCATGCTAAATTACCCCTTAGTGTCCAAAAATGTACAGGTTAAGTGGATTGGCCATGCTAAATTGCCCCTTAATGTCCAAAGATGTGCAGGTTAGGTGGATTGGTCATGCTAAATTACCCCTTAGTGTCCAAAAATGTACAGGTTAAGTGGATTGGCCATGCTAAATTGTCCCTTCGTGTCCAAAGATGTGCAGGTTGGGTGGATTGGCCATGTTAAATTGTCCCTTCGTGTCCAAAGATGTGCAGGCTGGGTGGATTGGCCATGTTAAATTGCCCCTTATTATGCAAAGATGTGTAGGTTAGATGGTTTGGCCATGCTAAATTGTCCCCTTTGTATCCAAAGATGTGCAGGTTAGGTGGATTGGCCATGCTAAATTGCCCCTTAGTGTACAAAGATGTGCAGGTTAGGTGGTTTGCCATGCTAAATTGCCCCTTCGTGTCGGGGGATAAGCAGGGTACATCTGTGGAGTTGCAAGCATAGGACCTGGGTGGGATTGTGGTCAGTGCAGGCTAGATGGGCCAAATGACCTCCTTCTGCACTGTGGGGAGCCTATGATTCCATGTATTGTTGAATTGAAATCTGGGTGGACTACCTGTCCTTCGATTGGTCCCACAGGAGTTAAAAAAAGTGGGGAAAAGGTTTAAATATTCCAGTCGGGAGAGTAATGGTACAGAAATGGGGAGCGGTGGGGGGGTAGGCACTTTCTAAAGGGTAACCAATGCTTGATGAAAAAGGCATCACTTTGGAACAAGGGATTCCAGAGGCTACATCATATATATTAAAGATTTGGGTGAGAATATAGGGGGCATGGTTAGTAAGTCTGCAGATGACACCAAGATTGGTGGCATAGTGGACAGTGAAGAAAGTTATCTCAGATTGCAACGGGATCTTGATCAATTGGGCCAGTGGGCTGACGAATGGCAGATTGAGTTTAATTTAGATAAACACAAGGTGATGTATTTTGGTAGATTGAAACAGGGCGGGACTTACTCAGTTAATGGTAGGGCATTGGGGAGAGTTTCAGAACAAAGAGATCTCGGGGTACAGGTTCATTGCTCCTTGAAAGCGGAGTTGCAGGTGGACAGAGCGGTGAAGAAGGTATTCGGAATGCTTGGTTAGAACACTGAATACAGGAGTTGGGACGTCTTGTTGAAGTAAGGCCACACTTGGAATACTGTGTACAGTTCTGATCACCCTATCATAGAAAGGATATTACTAAACCAGAAAGAGTGCAGAAAAGATTTACTAGGATGCTACCGAGACTTGACGGATTGAGTTATAAGGAGAGGCTGGATAGACTGGGACTTTTTTCTCTGGAGCGTAGGAGGCTGAGGGGTGATCTGATAGAGATCTATAAAATAATGAGGGGCACAGATAGCTAGGTAATCAATATCATTTCCCAAAGGTAGGGGAGTCTAAAACTAGAGGGCACAGGTTTAAGGTGAGAGGGGAGAGATACAATAGGGTCCAGAGGGGCAATTTTTTCACACAGAGGGCAGTGAGTGTCTGGAACGAGCTGCCAGAGGTAGTAGTAGAGGCGGGTACAATTTTGTCTTTTAAAAAGCATTTACATTGTCTAACAAGGGGCATACACACGATGGGTCATGAGAGGGCTGCTCTTGGATCTTTTTCGAGAGTATCCTAGTGCTTCACATCGTTAGTGTACGCTTGACCTGGACCATTTGATGCGCAACACGACAGCTCAGTGACTATCGCTGTGCCGCACAGACACGTGGATTTGGGCCTGTGTCTGTGGGAGTTTGCGCATTCTCCCCGTGCTTGCGTGGGTTTCCTCCCACATCCCAAAGATGTGCTCTTAGGCTGACTGGCAGAACAAATTCTCTCTAAATTGTCTCAAATTTGGTTTTTAATCCATAGATCTACAAACACGGACAGGAATCGCGGGGAGAGGTGGGGTGGCGGCGCGGGCTTGTTGGGCTTGTTTTCCGTGCTGTTTTGTTCTTTGTACATGGATACGATGGGCATGGAGGGATACGGGCCAAGCGCGGGCAACTGGGATAAGCTTAGGGGTTTAAAGAGACAGTGGCCTGTTGCCCTGCTGTAAACCTCTACGTCCCATGAATGAATGAAAGAAATTTAGGCTTTCAGCTGGATGTCTTGTAACATCGCTTGCTTTCTTTTCTAGGTGCTACTGATAGAACAGAACCACATGGGTCACTTGATAGTGCACCGATGTAGATTAACCTAAAAGACAGGGAACATTCCTCCCCCCACCCATTCCCACCCACCCCCCTCGTATTAAGCAGACGGCAGAGCCAAATGCAAGGGACGGCAGAGAGGCCCTGCCCTGCCCCAACACAGGCGGGCGGCTCTTTCGCTGCATCATGCTGCCTCGCCCACGCTGAGGGCCTTTCGAGGCGAGCAGCCGCCTGGCCGCAGCCCGCCCGAGGCCGCGCACCAGCCCGGCCGGCGGGGCAAGAGGCGGGCGGCGCATGCCGGGGCCCCAGTAAAGCCTGGGAGTGCGCGGACGGCGAGGCGCTGAGGACGCCGCGGATCGGCAGCTGCCGCCCGGCGTCAGGCCTGGTCTGCCGCCCAGACAGAGAGCCGGCGCCTCCGCCGCAAGGCCGCAGCGTCTCCTTCTCGGATGCCCCGCTCACTAGGTCCATCCCTTGCCCCGCTAAGCTGCCGCTGCCGCCGCCAACCCGCTCCGCCCAGCCACGCCCCGGCCCAGGCCCTCCTTGGGCGGCCAGGCGGGGGAAGCCGCTGCCGCCGCCGCTCCATTTCGACCCCGAGCTGCCCGCCGTGCCGCTGGCCCGGCCCCGCTCCTGCTACCCATTCCCTGGGCCCCTCGTGAAGCCTCACGAGCGAGGCCGGTGCACTAACACCGGCCAACCGCCGCCCCAGCCCCAGCCCCATCCCCCGAGCCCGCCACTGCCGCCGCCGCCGGCCGTCGTCAAGTGTGCCAACCCAGCCCACTGCCACAGCACGGCAGCGGGCCCGCCGCGGCACTCTGAAGCCTGCCGCGCCCGCCTCAGCCCCGAGTCCACCCGCTGCGCCAACGCGGCGCACTGCCACACCGGCTCGCCGTGCCCGAAGCGGCGCCCCTTCACCGCCCGCCACTCCGTCGGGTGCGCCCACTTGCACGGCGGCCTCGGCCTCGGCCCTGGCCTGCTCCGGCAGACGGAGGTGCCCCGCTCGTCGCCCTCGGTCGCTGGCGCGGCCTCCAAGCCGCACTCGCACCTCGCAGCGCCCACCCGCAGGTGCGCCAACGCTGCTCATCTGCACCCCTGCCCGGGTCGGGTGAGGAAGGTGGCGGTGGTGGGCAGACCGTCCCGTTTGGGCCCAGAGGAGGAGGAGGAGTGCAAGCGGGCGGGCCGGCCTCAGACCGCCCTCAGCCTGCTCCCGTTTGGGGGGTGGGAGGGAGGAGGGGGCCGCCAAGCCAGCTGATGGCCGAGTGTGTTGGGGGGGGTGGGGGGGGGGTGGGGAAGCCTCACTTCGTAGCCGACATCATCCCGTCCATGCCCCACGGGGGTGGTTCAGCGGGCGACGCTGGGAGCGATCGACGTGGAAAGTGTGGGACGGCTGACGGGGAGAGGCGACCAAACTTCAACTGCTTCAGCTTGGCCTCTGGCAAAACGTTCCAGATCCCCCCCCACCCCCCACTCCACCCCACCACTCCCCCACCTAACACCCTACACCCTGGCCGTTTCCACCACCCTACCCCCCCCACCGCTCCACGCCCTTCCCCCCCCGAGCCGCTCCAACGCCCTTCCCCCCCACGCGTCCACGCCCTTCCCCCCCGACCGCTTCACCGCCCTTTGCCCCCCGACCGCTTCACCGCCCTTCCCCCCCAAACCGCCCACCACCCCTTCCCCCCCGACGCTCAGCCGCCTCTTTCCCCCCCAACCGCTCACCACCCCTTCCCCCCAGTACCGCTCCACGCCCTTCCCCCCCGACCGCTCCACCGCCCTTCACCCCGACCGCTCCACCCGCCTTTCCCCTCCTCGACCGCTCCACGCCCTTACCCCCCCGACCGCTCCAACCGACCTTCCCCCGGCCGCTCCACGCCCTTACCCCCCCGACCGCTCCACGCCTTTTCCCCCCGACCGTCCACCGACCCTTCTCCCCCCAACTGCTCCACCGCCCCTTCCGCCGACCGGCGTCTTCCACCGCCTTTCCCCGCGACTCTGCGCTGCCCTACACACCCCCATCGACCGCTTCTGCCGCCCTACCCCCCCGACACGTGGGGGGTATCCGTCCTGTGCCGCTCTGCTGGAGTACCCCCTGAAGCTCATCCCCCCACGCACTCCACGCCCTACCACCAAACACCCCCCGCCCTACCCCTCCAACCCCCCCTACACCCCCGAGTGCTCCACCGCCCTATCTCCTATCCCCCTACCCCCCTCCAACCGCTCCACTGCCCTACCACCCCACCGCCCTACCACCCCACCGCCCTGTCTTCACTGTCTATTGGAGATTGGAGATCTGTACCTCCTGAAAGAGAAGATTGGAGATGTTCTACCTCCCCATGGGGCATTTATTTTACCAATAATCACAAGATGTAGTCAGACTAATAAAAGGCAGAGTGAAAAACACTACCTTGCTTGCCTCTGTGTCACGATGTGGAGATGCTGGTGTTGGAACTGGGGCAAACGCAGTAAGGAGTCTCACTGCACCAGGCTAAAGAAACTTTCCGCTCACCCGAGGAAGGAACAGAGTTTCCGAAAGCTTGTGGGTTTACTATCAGATAAACATCTTTGTACACCAGGGGGCAATTTAGCATGGTCGGTGCACGTAACCAACACATCTTTGAGCACTCATCGCCAATGCACCCAACCTGCACACCTCTGGACACTAAGGGAAATTTAGCATGATCAATCCACCTAAATCTGCACATCTTTGGACTGTGGGGGGAAATCGGAGCATCCGGACATCACATTTTGATTGAGAATGCTATTCTGAAGCGGATTTTGGGGTATTTTACTATGTTAACGGTGCTACCTAAATGCAAATTGCTGTTGTTAAGGTCTGATAATTGAGAGACCAGGACTACCCAGCTCCCTGAAAACCCACTCACATTGAAATCAACTCAGGTGAGACCACCTACATTTGCAGCAAACGCTACGAGCTTTCGGAACTGACCCTTCCTTTGTCAAGTGGGTGGGACTACATTTCCCAGAACCTTTAGCGCAGCACGCATGCGCACCGCGGACAGCACCTTTCCCGAGTGCGCATGCTCAATGTTGGGAATAGCGGCAGGAGGGTGAAGTGCGCATGTTCAGTGTTGGGAGTGGGGGGGGGGGCGGCAACAGGTATACAATTGCGCATGCCTAGTACCGGAAGAGGCGGGGACGAGAGTAGCGCGTGCTCAGTGTGGTGGCAGCGCCGGGGAGGGGGAGGGACGCGCGCGTTTAGTGCCGGTCAGCACGGTTGGGGGAGGGGGGGATGCGCATGCTCAGTGCCAGGGGAGCAGCGGCAGGGGACAGATGCACATGCCCGGTGCCGTGAGCGGGGGGCAGGGAAGAAATGCGCATGCTCACAGCGCGGAGTGACGGCAGCAGGAGAGATGCGCGTGCTCGGTGCCGGTGAGCAGCGGCAGAGGGAGAGATGCGCATGCTCAATTCTGGTGAGCAGCGGCAGAGGGAGGGATGCGCGTGCTCAGTGCCGGCGAGCGGCGGCAGAGGGAGAGATGCGCGTGCTCGCTGCCGGTGAGCGGCGGCAGCGGCGTCTGCGTACTGCTCGGCGTAGGGGGGGGGAGGGGTAGTGGAGCGGGAGCTGTGGAGTTTAAACGCTGAGGCACGGAGGAGGCGGCTTCGAGCACGGAGTCTTGGACAGAGACGGCGGCGGCTGGCCCCCGGGGCAGAGAGAGAGAAAGAAAGGGGGCGGGTGGAGGATGTGCGAGGAGCCGAGAGCTGGAGGGAGGCTGAGGATGGAAACAGGTGTGTGTTTAAACGTTCCCCCCCC